>CM062806.1:927605363-928205363 GCA_031772625.1 Pinus tabuliformis
GTCAGTTTATTTAACTAATGATAATCAATACATAATCTTAAAGTTCTGTCCTTTTTTCGTATGAACAATATGAGAGCTACCTAGGGAGACACACTGGTGTGAATATATCCTTTATCAAGTAGCTCTTGCAGCTGCATTTTGAGTTCTATTAATTCAGGTACACTCATACGGTAAGGAGTTTTGGAAACAAGAGTTGCACCTGGAACCAACTCAATTGTAAAATCGATATCCCACTTGGATGGTAACCCGGGTATGGATTCAGGAAACACATCAACAAAGTCTTGAATGATAGGAATATCTTCCAGAGAAGTCATCTTGCTCTTGGAATTTGTATATCCTACCTACAAAATAAATTTGACAACCTTTCCTGATGCATTTTCCCAGCTGGTTAGAAGTAAAAGGATGTGACTTAATATTTTTCTTAATTACTTGAATTTCTTTGTTTTGTCCTGATTCAGTAAGGTATATTTTAATAGATTTCCCCCTTACAATCTATGAAGAACCAATGTCCTTCAAACTAATCCATCCCTTTAGTACATCATATGATCCCAATCGGAGTATATTTAAATTAACATAAATCTGTTGTCCCGAAATATCCACAGGACAATGTTCTGTTTTTGCAACCACCCTTCGCTTTGCCCCTGTTGCTAATTAGACTAACCAGGGTTTTTGGAATTTATTGATTTGTAGTTGGGAGCCCTCTATAATATTAGGACTAACATAACTTAAGCTAGCACCCAGATGCTCCTCGCCACCTCCCTAACCGTGGAGGCTTCTTGCATGTTCGAAATCTGCTTCGTTCTTGCTCTATGCAAATAGTTTTTGTAATAATGGGATTCTCTGCACCCCCAACACTGAAGAGGTTGTTTTTGTTGTTGGTCATTAACGGGCTTATTAAATCCCTCACTCTGTCTACTCTCCGTAGATGCCTGGACCTTTTGATGATTCTTTGTTGGAAATTAACTAAATGTTCTTTGCTACAAATTCCTTCCACCGACAATTTTTGTTTGTCTATTTGGGGGCAAATTTCTTCCCCTCTAGTTCAAACCTCCTTTCGTACCCTCACTTTTCTATTTCATTTTCTCGTAACAGATGGAAGATTTTCGCACAGTGTCATCCATTGTTTTTAGATAATAAAATTCTAGCTTCTCCTTCATGAAATTAGGCAGACTACTAATAAAACATTGAATCTTGGCTTGTTCTTCGTGCATATATTGTAGATACCATAGTAAAGAGGTAAATTGTTTCACATATTCATCCATGGTTAAGTCTCCCATCCTTAAATCATGGAATTCCTTCACTTTTTCATCATAATAGCGTTCTGTGAAATATTCATCTTTGAAATGCTTCCGAAATTCTTTCCATGTGACCTGCTCTTCGTCAATTTTCCTTACAATTTTATTTCTTCCCACCATAGGTTGGCCTTACTTCTTAGTTGATGAAATGTCAGTCGCACCTTTAATTTATCATTATAGTCACAAATCTAGAAATATTTATTCATATATATTAACCAAGCTTTTGTCGCTTCCTTTGATTCACCTTCAAAATGTCAATACCGCCAAGTGCCACCCTCAGTGATAAGAGAAAAGAAAAAAAAAGAAAAAAAAAGGTATAAAATTGGATGAGGTTGGGACAGTCAATCCCCCAGTCCAGGGTCTGAGATCTGGCCTAGGTGGACGTTTGGAGCACTGGGCCGCTACTTTTCCAGAAAGACTCTTAGCCTTTGGTGAGAGTATATAGCTCAGACGGTAGAGCATTAGGCTTCTAAACCTAATGGTCGCAGGTTTGAATCCTGCTATGCCCCTGGGTATTGGAGGCCCCCATCGCTATTCAGGCCGCGGGACTACAGCCTGGGTTAGGAATGGCAATAAACTTCCACATATTTGGTGTGTCTTTAAAAAATTTAGAATAAAAATGAATACCCTCAACATGCAACCTAGAATGGCTCTAAATTTCAAGCCTAGGTTAGGAATGGCTTTAAACTTCTGCATATTTGGCCACGGTGTCTTTTTAAACAATTTTACGGGGATTTCGAGGGAGTCTTTATATTTTTATGTTCCATTATCATCAAACGCAGGTTTAAGTGTGTCATCGAACATTAGTTCATGTAAGGCACGAACTATTGAGTTGTTCTGGAATAATTTATACCACAAGATTGCGAGTTCTAAAAATTCCATTGTGAAAACTTCCAATATTACTTGCTATCACAATGTGGGTATAAAGGAGTTGATTGACTCAAGAACATTTTTATTATCTCCAGGGGAATATTTTAGCCAGGAAGATTTGGTCGAAATACAACAAAGAATAGAAGATCCTACTCTTTAATTTGATGAAAATAGCATTTTAAAAAGTGTTCTGGAATTGATTAAACTATTAATTGGTAAAGATATGATGACTACGAAGACGTATATTCTTCAGAAGGGTCTATCTGAAAATGATAGACCTTATATTCTGGTTTTAGGTCGGTATACACTGGAGGCTATCATGATTCATGTACTAGGCTCAATCTTCAACCCTTTACAGGATTTATCCGTTGTGAGGGTTTTGACTTTGATCCAACAAATGGATTCTACTATGCGATTTCAAGCTTATCATCTGGGTTTGAACCAAGCTGCAGGTATGGTAGATGTTAAGTTATCTGATCAGAGAAAAAAAAAAGGTGAATAGGAATCATTATGCTATTGGTGTAGGCATGCTAGAGTTCTTGGTTGAATGAAAATTGATAACTCTGAAAACAAACTTCAGCTATACGGATGTCATACCAATTTCTAAGATTAAGGGGAATGTGAAAACCAATTGTTACACTATCTTTAATTTTGACTTAAGTCTCCTTTTGATTAGGCTAAACCTGCCCATGGTTTGTGAGTCATTACCTTGGAACTCTAAGGTAGATGTACCTCCTAGTTTAGCAGATATGGAAGGTGGTTACTTATGCAGGCTCACGGGTGAACTCTATAATCACTTTCATCTATTATCTTCTCGTAACTATAGCCATTTCTATATCAAGTTACATTCTCCACAGCACCACCCCGGCGGCTCGACTGCCCAGCCCCGAGGGTTGGGCGATTCCCAGAATCGCCCAACCCCCATGACCAGGCGGGCGAACCGCCGAGGTGACGCGGGGTGGGCGTTGTGGTGCCCACCCCATGCCACCCCAACAGCTCGCATGCGTGGTCGTGGGGGTTGGGTGATTCCGAGAATCGCCCAACCGCGATCGAGCGGGCGGGACACCGAGGTGGTGTGGGGTGGGGCTACAGTGCCCACCCCGCGCCACCTGCCCGCCCACCCGCCCACCACGGGGGTTGGGCGATTCTGAAAATCGCACAACCTTAGGGCCGAGTGGGTAGGTGGACCGCCAGGGTGGTGCGGGGTGGGCCTGCCCGCCCGCTAACCCACCCGCTGCTTGCGACACCCCCACCGGCCTGCCCGCCCACCCGCCCGCTTGCCTGCCCGACACCCACCCTTGGGGTTGCCCACCCTCCCACCTGCCCACCTGCTCAATGCCCACCCGCCCGCCCACCCAGCGCCCACCCGCCCGCCTGCTTGCCCACCCGCCCAGCTGGGAGCCCACCTCCCCGCTCGCCCGCTCAATGCCCACCCACCCGCTTGCCCAACCAGTGCCCACCTGCCTACATGCCCGCCCGGCGCCCACCCGCCCATCCGCACGCCCGCCACCCGCGGGGTTGCCCGCTCGCCCACCTGCCCGCCGCCCACTCACCCGCTCGCACGCCCGCCACACACCCACCCGATGCCCACTCTCCTGCTCCCACCCATGGGATTACCCGGTCGCCCAACGCCCACCTGCCCACCCACTCGGTGCCCACCCACCCGCTCGCCTACCTAGCGCCCACCCGCGGGGTTACACGCCAGCCCCACCCCCCGCCCGCCTGCCCGCCCACCTGGCGCCCCACCCGCCTGCTTGCCCACCCGCTCGCCCACCCACCTGGCGCTCACCGCGGGGTTGCCTGCCCGCCCGCCGGTGCGCCCACCCACCTACCCACAGCCGCACCCGCCTGACGCCCACCCACCTGCCCGCCGCACGCCCAACTGCCCACCCACCCACTCGATGCCCACCTGCCCGCTCGCCAGCCTGGCACCCACCCACCCGCCTGCCTGCTCGCCTGCTTGGCGCCGACCTGCCCACTCGCCCAGCCACCCGTCTGCCTAGCACCCACCCACTCGCTGCCCTCAGGTGCCCACCCACCCTGCCCACCGTCGGGGGTGGCTAGGCGATTCTCTGAATCACCCACCCACCCGCCTGCCTGCTCACCTGCTTGGTGCCGACCTGCCCACTCGCCCAGCCGCCCGTCTGCCTAGCACCCACCCACTCGCCTGCCCACTCGCTCAGGTGCCCACCCACCCTGCCCACCCGTCGGGGGTGGCTAGGCGATTCTCTGAATCACCCAGCCACCCCCGGGGGGTAGGTGAGCCATTGGGGTGGTGCGGGGTGGGGTGCGGCGCCCACCCCATGCCACCCCCGACAGCCCGCCCGCCCCTTGGGGGTGGCTAGGTGATTCCGAGAATCGTCCAGCCACCCCAGGGGGGCGGGCAGGCCTCTGGGGTGAAGCAGAGTGGGGCTGCGATGACCACCTTGCGCCACCCCAGCGACCCGCCCGCGCCCAGGGTGGCTGTTGGGCGATTCTCGGAATTGCCCAACAGGCCACCGGGCAGGCGGGCGGGCCACCATGGTGCCGCTGGGTGGGCTGCCGTCGTGAGTTTTATCGGGTCCACCATGTTCATGAAGGATATATTGGTTAATTTGGCTCACAAAAATTATTAATTAAAAAAAAAATCTACTTCATTAAACTAATTTAATATGAAAATTTTCAAGGAAAAAAATTTAACTAATCTTTCAATTGCGAGAATTCTTCGTTGAATATGTTGTTGATAGTAATGTAGCTACTCCACAAGTTCGCTCAAGTCTTAAACGAACCCCAGAAAACCTTGATGTGATGCGAGTAATAGTGATAATGGAATTTAGTATATAGGTGAAATTACGAAGATGTTTTACCGTATGGTTAATGTGGATAATTTGTTTTAAAAAAATTTAACATGTTATTTTTTTTTATGGCGGCGAAGGAAAATATGATAAAGCGAACATTATAGAATTGTTTTACAGTGGGGTGAATATGGGATTAATTTGTTTTAGAATGTATTATAAAAAAAGAAACATTCAATTGTTTAGTAAATATTATATATTTTAATTATTAAAATAATTAATGTAGAAGTTGTAGTTTACAATTTTAACTTTAATGATTTATTTCATAAAAGAATTTAGTTTACATTTTTTGATAAATTATAGAATAAAATAATGAAGGGAAATAAATATAACAAACTTTTTGGAGGGAAATTTTTTCATGAAACTTTTTGGAGGGAAAATTTTATTCTCTAAGCTATATAATGTTTTTAGGAGACTCTCCATTTGTATCATTCAACATCTTCTATTTGAAAGGGATGGATTGTCCTAATAGTGAAGTTTCGATTTATATAGCATCAACATCTTCATCGCGTAACAACTCTATTCATATTGATGAATATAGCTGGAATTCTTCCACTATGAATAGAAAGTCAATTCTTCCACTTAGTCCTAATCCTGAGGACTATGAAAGCAACACTAATGAAAGAGGGGATGGAGAATTTCAAATAAATAAATAGTCACAGATTCCACTTAGTCTTAATTCTAAGGACTATGAAAGCAGTAGTGATGATGAGCTTGATGACAAATTTCAAAAGGATGGAGCGTCATGGTGTCCACTTAGTCCTAATTCTAAGGAATATGAGAGTAACAATGATGACGAGCATGATGGTGAAGTTTAAAATAATGGAGTGTCATGGTGTCCACTTAGTCCTAATTCTAAGGACTATGAGATCAGTAGTGTTGAAGAGCATGATGACGAATTTCAAAAGAATGTAGTGTCACGGTGTCCACTTAGTCCTAATTCTAAGGACTATGAAAGCAACAATGATGAAGAGCCTGATAATGAATTTCAAAACAAAGAGTGTCAAAGTGTCCACTTAGTCCTAATTCTAAGGACTATGAGAGCAGTAGTGATGAAAAGCATGATGATGAATTTCAAAAGTATGGAGTGTCATGGTGTCCAGTTAGTCCTAATTCTAAGGACTATGAGAGCAGCAGTGATGAAGAGCGGGATGATGAATTTTAAAAGATTGGAGTGTCATAGTGTCCACTTAGTCCTAATTCTAAGGACTATGAGAACAACAATGATGAAGAGCGTGATGATGAATTTCAAAAGAATGGAGTGTCACAGTGTCCTCATAGTCCTAATTATAAGGACTATGAGCTCAGCAGTGATGAAGGACAGGATGATGCACTTAGTCCTAATTCTAATGAGTATAAAGGTAGTAGTGACAAAAGACGAGATGTAGCATCTTCAATAGGTAAACAGTCACTTTTTCGATGTAGTCCTAATTCTATGGACTATGAGAGCAACACTGACAATGCACATGAGGAAGAATATCCATTAAACATCAAGTCAAATTTTCCATTCAGTCCAAATTCTAAGGACAATGACAATAGCACTGAAGAAGGGGAAGATGAAGAATATCCTCCAAGTTAGTATTTGAAAAGAATAGCTGATCATGGTGTGGATGACATTCCTCTTAATGATGATGAAAATCCTTATACAAATGATGATCCAATGATGGAGATGTTGCCAAAAAATATTGTATCGAGTAGTAGAAGCAAACCTTTTCGTATCAGTGCAAGATGTTCTAGTTATAAAAGGGGTAGAGCAAAATATTTGACGAGAAGAAGTTCTATCAACGCTCTCATTTCAAGTGAATGTTGCCAAAAAGATTGCTTGAAACATATGGATTTCAAATTTGCATTAGATAGTAGGAAGAGATATTTGTTAATGAATAAAAGCATGCAAAATTCATATTTAGTTGGGTGCATGCAATCTACATTGTCAGGTTATGATTATCATATTAGGACTTTATTTATCTGTAGAAAATCTTTCAAAATGTTTCATTCGATTGGGAATTTTCGTCTCTCGAGAATTCAAGAAAATTTGGAAAAGGATCCCACATTTTATTCAGAAGTATGTCATAAAAGACAGTTTGGGCCATTATCTAATACTGCAATGTCATGGATGAAATATTTCTTTTCAAAGCATGGAGAGTGTATGCCAAATAGAGAGACAATACATATTCCAGATAATTTTTCAAGATGATAAATCCACAACTTATACAAAGAATATGCAGAACATGCTCAGGGACATGGTTGGTTTATTACATATCAATATTTTGTGAAGGTATGGAAGAAAGAATTCAACAATGTCCAAATTCCTAAGAAGACAAGGATGGGGATTTGCAGTACATGTGCTTCTCTTAAATAAAAAAGGGACAAATGTGAAGGGTTAGAAAGAGGTAAGCATTCATAACTTTAACTTTTAAAATTGTATTGTCATCAACTATGAAAACATATTTCTTAATGGCTTTCTTTTATGTTGTGTAGATTCAATTGTCAAAGAACTTTAGGAGCATCGCGAAGAACAAACAAACGAAAGGAAAATTTTGTACAAGCATAGAATGAAGTGTTATGATAATACGAATAAATATTTTTGTTTGATAATTGATGGTAAGGACCAGAAGAAAACACTTTTACCACATTTTGTTCGCACACCCAAAAATTTACAGGAGGAAAATTTTATTCAGTATCACTTGGTCAATTGTATGGTCTTCAACAAGAAAATGTTGCCAAGGGTGTACTTCACACGTCCAAATATTCATAATGACGCAAATCTGACCATAACCATAATTCATGATGTGCTTTCTCATTGGTCTGGTAATCTTCCTGAAGTTTTGTATCTACAATTAGGCAACACTTGATGTGAAAACAAAAATTAGGTTGTTTTTGGATATCTAAACATACTTGTTGAATTGAGAATTTTTCAAAAGGTAAAAGTTGGTTTCCTTCTTGTTAGGTACACTCATGGCCATATTGATCAGATGTTCAGTCGTTTTTCAATCACATTGAGGAGGAAGGAAGTTGGGAGCTTGCCATCATTAATTGAATGTATTAAGAAATCATACATGCCAGAGCCTACTTTTGGTGTGTTGGATGAAACTATTGACATGCGAAGGTTTATTCTGGGATCATATGGTGAGGGTAAATGCATTGAACAACTTAATGACATTAGCTTCCAACATCAATTTTGTATCAAAAAAATTGATGGGAAAACACTAATATGGGGCAAGACGTATTCAACTACTTCAGAATGGGCACCGTCATCAGGTTTGCAATTTTTGAAGTTCATTCCAGATCATCCAATATTTGCATCAAAAATATTTTTATTACAATCAATTGGTGAATTTCACAACACACGCAGACAATATAGAGATATGAATTATTCTAATTGCCTAGAAGAAATTAAAAAATGTTTTAGATATACATATGAGTACTTTGACATTGCTGATTCAGTTTGGTGGGAGTCATTTTTCAATAATCGAAGTGATATCATTTCAACAACAACAAATGAAGATATACCTTTGAAAAATCCATTTATTTGGCCACAAAATGTGTCGAATGAACATGAGGAAATAAACATTGTTGAACAACAACTATCTCAAGGTATTATTAATTCTTCACAGGTACAGGAAAGATAGATGTATATTGGTTCCAGAAGATCTCGTGCACAACGTAAAGCCATGGAAGACCTTCACAGGGGTTCAGTACAGGATATTAAGGAGTTGAATGATCGCAGTGCTAGCAAATGGAGATCCCAATGGCTATCCATTATGGGTTGCTAAAGTTATAAAGGTCTTTACAGAAAATGAGGATGTTACAAGTGTTGAAGTACATTGGTATGCCACAAATACACACCCATTCAATGGTGTGTATAAGCCAGAGATGGTAGTTGAAAAAAAAATGGTGAAAGAGAAAAAAAAAGGGTACAAATATAAATCGTCGCCGCACAGACATATTGAAATTGGAGGATGTTGACATACTTGTTTATGACTTCAATTTAACAAAGAGAGGAACTCTTCACTTCAAGACGATAGATATTCTAAAAAGGTTGTTACCAGAAGGAACAATGTTGAGATGGGAATCTGCTGGAACCAGTCGTAGATCTAGAAGAATTTTGAAACTTGAAAGGGTGGGCATGCATGTGGACTCAGATGGGGCACTAGTTGATGAAAGAGAAGAATATGGAACATCTTCGTCAGCATCCAGTCACTCATCTAAAGATGTGAATTCTGATGGTGTGCAAGAAAATATGAGTGATTTTGAATAATTGTTTAAGACAATTTATATAACTGATGTATTCATCGTATCTTGAAATAAAATTTTTGATTTCCATATGGTGTTAAATGAGAACTTATGAGGCATTTTTATGTTGTTGGATTATATGTCTTAATTATGATAATTTTTATTGTTTAAAATATCTACAATGCAACATTAAATTAGAGATATAATGTATGTTTTACTCAATATACAAATAATGACTTTTGAATTCATTTAGTGATGTAATTTGTTCATAAGTCATGGTTTTTTAATTTTATAGTTGAGAAAATTTCAATTTCTTTTGTATCTAGCATGTTATGGTTGAGAACATGTTGAATTTATACTTAGGAAAGAAAAATGATATTCTACCAAAAACATTAGTGTGTTTTTTTCCTCATAAACAACTTTGTTTGGCACATAAAAATTTGGTTTTACTAGCATTTTTAAAACAATTTGAAGATTGACCCTAAAAAAAATCATGTTCCAATATTATCACTTTTTCATTTTCAAGCTGTATTTTGCATGAAAATTTCATTTTCACTGCCATTTTTAAAACATGTTCAAAATTGACCCTAAAAAAAAATCATCGTTCCAGTATACACACTTTTCGTTTTTAGCACTGTTTTTGATGTTTTTTCAGGGTTTTTTGGCCAAAGTTCCCGTTTTGAGTTTATAGTTCCCGTTTCAAAGTCTACATTGTTTCATAAAAATATCTGCAATTTCAACAGTCTTGTAAGTGGATTTCACTGGTATAAAATGAACGGTTTTACTTAGCATATCAACCACCACCATAATTGAGTCCGTTGCTTCTTAGTATGGGGAAAACATGTGATAAAATCCAAAGTAATCACCTCGCATTTCCACTCAGGGATAGCCAGTGGTTGCAGTAGTCCAATGGAATGTTGATGTTCTGCCTTCACGAGCTGACATTCTAAACATTTAGCTAAGTATTCAGTAATATCTTTTCTTAAAACTTGCCAGAAATAACCTTTCTTGATAGCTAAAAGTAGTTTTTGGTATCCTAGGTGGGAAACATATGGTTTCATGTCAAATTTATGTAGTAAAAATTGTTTAACATAATTTTGATTAGGAATATAAATTCGATTTCTAAAAGTTAATCGTTTATCAAAATTTATTCCATATTTAGATTTTTCTGTTTTATTGTGAGCATTGATTGCTTGCTACCAAAGGAAGGTATACTCTAGGTCCTTATGAGATGCTTATTTAATCATATCGGGGAGATTTGACTTCATTTGGCTGAAATGTATTTCGTAAATGCAATGGAACTTTCTTCTTAGTGCATTGGCAACCCAATTTTATTTTCCCTTAAGATGCCTTATTTCAAAGTAAAATTCGCTTAAAAAGGATGTCCACCTAGCTTGACAGGAATTTAAACTGGACTAGTTAAATAAATGTGTAAGACTACTATGATTTATTAACAACATAGATTTCTTCCCGACAAGTAGCGTCAACTACATTTTTAGTGCATGCACTACTGTTGTTAATTCAAGATCATAAACAGAATATTGTTGCTCATATTCCTTCAAATTGCGGAATTCATAAGCTATAACCTTTCCCTCTTGCATTAATACTCTGCCAACACCCTCCTTGCTAGCATATGTGCATACAACAAATGATTTCTCTGGATCCGCCACCTTTAATACATGTGCAATAGTAAGTAGGTGTTTTAATTACTCAAAGCCTTGTTGACATTCATCTGTCCATCGAAAATTCCTTCGCTTCTTCTGTGACGAAGTCATGGGTAAATAAATTTTTGAAAATACTTCAATGAACTGATGATAGTACCTTGCTAGGCCTAAGAAGGACCTAATGTCAGCGACATTCTTCAGGGTGGTCCACTCCATAATGGTCTTAATCTTTTTGGGTCCACCACTATACCGTTTACTAATATGACATGACTGAGATATTGTATTTGACTTTTGTAAAAATCACACTTGTTGTACTTAGCATATAGTTGATTGTCCCATAAGGTTTGCAATACAATTCTCAGATGCTTTTCATGTTCCTCTTGATTCTTAGAGTAAATTAATATGTCATTAATGAAAATCAACACAAACTTATCTAAGTATGGCTGAAAAATATTGTTCATCAGACTCATAAAAGTCGCAGGGGCATTCGTAAGACCAAAAGGTAGCACTACGAACTCATAATGACCATAATGAGTTCGAAAAGCAGTTTTACAAATGTCTTCTTCCTTAATCCTTATTTGATGATACCCAGACCTTAAGTCAATCTTCGAGAACACATTTTCTCCTCGAACTTTATCAAATAAATTGTCAATTCAAGGTAAAGGGTATTTAGTTTTGATAGTCAGTTTATTTAACTGACGATAATCAATACATAATCTTAAAGTTCTGTCCTTCTTTCGTATGAACAATATGAGAGCTCCCTAGGGAGACACACTGGGGCGAATATATCCTTTATCAAGCAGCTCCTACAACTGTATTTTGAGTTCTATTAATTCTTGTACACCCATATGGTAAGGAGTTTTGGAAACAGGAGTTGCACCTGAAACCAACTCAATTGTAAAATCAATATCCCGCTTGGGTGGTAACCCAAGTATGGATTCAGGAAACACATCAACAAAGTCTTGAATGATAGGAATATCTTCCAGAGAAGTCATCTTGCTCTTGGAATTTGTATATCCTACCTATAACATAAATCTGACAACCTTTCCTGATGCATTTTCCCAGCTGGTTAGAAGTAGAAGGACGTGACTTAATATTTTTCTTAATTCCTTGAATTTCTTTCTTCTGTCCCAATTCAGTAAGGTATATTCTAATAGATTTCCCCTTATAATCTACTAAGAACCAATGTCCTTCCAACCAATCTATCCCTATTAGTACATCTTATGATCCCAATCGGAGTATATTTAAATTAACATAACTCTGTTGTCCCGAAATATCCACAGGACAATGTTTTGTTTTTGCAACTACTCTTCGCTTTGCCACTATTTCTAATTAGACTAACCAGGGTTTTTGGAATTTACTGATTTGCAGTTGGCAGCCCTCTACAATCTTAGGACTAAGATAACTTAAGCTAGCACCTAGATGCTCCTCGCCACCTCCCCAATCGTAGAGGCTTCTTGCATGTTCGAAATCTGCTTCGTTCTTGCTCTAGGTGAACAATTTTTGTAATAATGGGATTCTCCGCACCCCCAACACTGAAGAGGTTGTTTTTGTTGTTGGTCATTAATAGGCTTATTAAATCCCTCAGTCTATCTACTCTCCATAGATGCTTGGACCTTTTGATGATTCTTTGTTGGAAATTTACTAAATGTTCTTTGCTGCAAATTCCTTCCACCGACAATTTTTGTCTATCTATTTTGGGGCAAATTTCTTCCCCTCTGGTTCAAACCTCCTTTCGTACCCTCACTTTTCTGTTTCATTTTCTTGTAACAGATGCAAGCTCTTCACACAACGTCATCCATTGTTTTTTTATAATAAAATTCTAGCTTCTCCATCATGAAATTAGGTAGACTACTAATAAAACATTGAATCTTGCCTTTTTCTTCCTACATATATTGTTGATACCATAGTAAAGAGGTAAATTGTTTCACATGTTCATCCATGGTTAAGTCTCCTAGCCTTAAATCATGGAATTCCTTCGCTTTTTTCATAATAGTGTTCTGTGAAATATTATCTTTGAAATGCTTTTGAAATTCTTTCCATGTGACTTGCTCTTCGTCAATTTTCCTTACAATTTTAGTCATGCTTTAATTTATCATTATAGTCATAGATCTAGAAATATTTATTCACATATATTAACGAAGCTTCCACCGCTTCCTCTGATTCACCTTAAAAAAATTGGGGGTCTTATCTTTTTAAATTCCCTTTGTAATTCAGCTTTCTGTCTTTTTTATTTTCGCTGAAAAGAAACATTATCGGAACATCCTTCATCATCCTCATGTCTTTCCTCTTCCCCTTGATGGAAAATTGTAGTTTTTTCTCTGTTACTAGCATTGGGGTCAGGCCCACGTTGATTTTGTCAATCAGATAGGATTTTCAGAATTCTCTCTTGTTATTTTTGTAATCTTTCATTATCTGTCCTCAAACTAATCATCTCAGCGCGTAACTGTTGAATGATTTCGAGTAGGGCTGCATTGGCCTGATGATATTCTTCTCCCAACTATATCCACATATTAGGGTTGGCCCCTACATATGTCGCACCTGACTGGTTCAATGGTTTGGAACCCTCTATATTCTGTTCTTGTGGCTCTCTACCCTTCTTCTCTATCTTTGTCTTTAACTATGTACTCAATCATTCACAACTAGTTCCACTTATTTTAACCTTAGTGTCGTAAACTAGGCTCTGATACCATTTGTAACACTCTAACCTTAATAACATTATATATATAAAAAATAATTCAATACATACATCAATACTCACGTACATAGATTTTATGCATCATACAAGTGTTTAATTCACATAATTTATACCTATGTGAGTGGATATGATTATAGTCCATTTCATTAGTTTTTTATTTAATAATATATGCCTTTGATTAATTTGAGTCAATAGTTATACTTTTGATTACACGATCATGTCATATATTATGCGCTTGGGTTGTCCTTCTACATGATGGCATACTAACAGACTGGATGTATTCCGCTACCAGAGGTTTGCATCCAACTGGTAGCCAATCCACCTTTCTACTTCATCAAGATCTAGCGGCGGAGATCTTAGGGCAAGATGGAATGATTGGCATTCATCCCAGGAAAATTAGAGTAACTAACTCGAGGTTCGATGTTTGCGGACTCTGTTCCTTCCTTGTTTCATCCCGAGGAGCATCTTTGCAACTATTGCATGTCGTCTCAACCCTACAAACACTTGATGGACCTCTTGAGGGTCATTCCACTTGTTTGCATACATTTAGGTTCCTTGGTCCTCGACGCAGAGGAACTAGGTCATTCGCCTTTGGCTTGTTGGGTTCGGATGGATCTTTAGCACATGTAACACTGGCATTTGGTCTACCCTTATTGAAGTTTCTAACTAGTCTAGAACAGTTTCAATAATGTCTTCACCTTTAATGTCTTCTTGTTTTTTTTTCTTTTACAGGTGCCAGCCAGTGCTAGAAGGTCTCGTCATGATGTTACCGCTCATATTTCTCTTTCGTGGCTTGTCATCTTTCTTCTAGTTTGGAACACATTAGACATTGTTTTTCCCCTTGTTTATTGGGCCATCCTTCTCCTGATTTACTAGGTTTTATGGTTTTATGTTAAGTGGAAGAGCCGAGGGCTACTCCTCGTGACTACTCGATGTACTCACCGAGTGTTAAGTTGTGAACATTGCTCATTTTGATATTTAGTTTTAAATCTCTTGGCTTGAGATTTTGTAAAAGAAGTGATTAGTTTTTGTAAACGGTATTCACTGTCTCTTTTTCTAGCTTAATATTCCTTTGTACAACTCGGGTTATGAATGTTTGGTTTCTTTTTCATTTCAGACCCTATTTTGATGACCTCCCAGTCTCAACACGGTGGTTAGTTCTTACAAGGCCAATTTCCGCTTATTCACTTACGCTGGTTACAACGAAATCGTTAAAGTTCTCTTGTATTGTGATTTTAATCTATTGGAATGCTTGTTTTTGACACTATCGAAATAAGGCCTCTGTATTGGTTCTTAAATAAATTCTAAGTTGTAGGGGTTGAAACAAACTTTCTTCTATTTACTATTTGTGTCTAAAATTTCTCAGTTTTCAATTGTGTTTGGGCAAAGTCATTGAATACAATTAGGACTGCATTTTAACTTCTAAAGTCCACGTTCACCAACTCACAAATTCTTTGTTATTCTTTCCAATTATATAAGTACTTTTTTCTGTTATGCTATTCTAGAATTTTCTGGGCTTTACCCAAATTGAAAATGCCTAATTATTATCAGTTAAATGCCTAATTATTAACCAGTGCATACACACTGTAATAATTAATGGTTACAACTGGTTTTTCCTCAAGAGCATAGATTTAACAATTTTTTAGTCTATCAAGAAACTCCTCTGTCTACACAAATAATGGATTTAAATATCAATTTTCAGAATTTCCTTTTCATTCGATTAAAGTGACCAATACTAGAAATTACGAGTCCTTAATAACAAATGAGACAGAAGAAAGATTTAAGCACTTATTTGTTCACATTCTTGCTATCAATAGATTTTCTTCAGGAAGATCTCACCACCCAGCTATGACTCTGGCAATGACATCGAGACCCTCCCCTAGACTCTTCCCCTCCAGATAGTTTTTATGAAATGTGTATCCAACTTAGATATCTTGAAGCATCAGGACCAACAATCCAGTCTCAAGTCACATACACTCATAGATTCTTTCCAGATTTTCCACTTGTTTATCTCACCCAGTTCAAGGAGTTTTTGGTGGCAGCATTATGCTTTTTAACCAAATCTATTACTTTCTTCTCTCCAATTCTCCAACCCTAAACCTTCCTCCAATTCTCCTTTTGAGGAAACATGTGAGTAACCATTTTAATTGTCTCAAGAGATTTAACAATTGTTTTCAGTTTCTTGAAAATACTTTGATTCTTATTATTCATTATTTATAAATCGTTTTGGCCAACTCAACGACATTTATCGAAAATATTTTAATTCTTATTATACATTATTTATAAAACAATCGAAAACATTTTAATTCTTATTATACATTATTTATAAAACAATCGAAAACATTTTAATTCTTATTATACATTATTTATAAATTGTTTTAGCCAATTCAGACACACTTCTCTTCTCATATCTTCTCATCCAACATATGATGACAAAATCATAACAGTAAATAAAAATGAAAATAAAACAGTGTAATACGTTAATTGTTCATATAACATGGAAGTGCAAATCGCAAGTGACCAATAAGATTCATGGGTTCGACATACCATTCCAAATATAGCTTGAATTAGGATCCCACTATTTACACTAGAATTACAGTACAGTTCAAATTTCTGGTAGTACTCTGTCTCTTACTGTGCAACAATGATATCACTGCACATCTGTTGATTCACCCTTGCACGTAGCACTTGGACAGATTTAAAACGGGTTCAAAGTTCGCAAGGACAATATGCAGCGGTGCAAACTCAGTTAGAGAATAAACATTATTTGATGGAAAAGGATGGGGAGCTTGGAATGATTACGCAGCTCTGCAATCTCAGTTAGAGAATTAGCAAGGAATGAGAGGTAGAGACAGAGACCGCGTTTTGGTGAAGGGCAGCAGCTTCTCGGTGGGGTTGATTGACAGTGACAACGAGAGCCTCGAGATTAAAGCTGTTTTCACAAAGGACGATGAGAATGGAGAGCTTGGGGGCGTCAAGACCTGTATGCAACGCAACATCTCTAACAACGCATGTGCAACTGTGATAATGCATGTCAGACTCTGAAACACATGTGCAGCTCTGATAACGCATGAGAGTGTGTGGCGGTCAAGACAGAGAATAAACAACCTTGACAAGCCAGAATAAGAGTGAAAATAGACAGACACGCCTGAGCTTGGCGCAACAGGAGTTAGTTACATGGAGCAGTAGTGATGTCTAAAGACTCTAAACTTGCCTCTCATATTGTGTCACGTTAAGGGAGTCTAATTTGGGATTCTTTGACGTAACACAATCAAACACTAAAGTTAAAATTTAATTTCCATTTGTCAAGTTAAGGGAGTCCGATTTGTGATTTCTCGAGTGAATACAATTAAGTATTAAAATCAATTTGGTAGGATTATACATTCAATATGTTTAATTGTTTAATTTTTTCAGGAAATAGTATAAGATTTGAACCCAAGACTTCTCTTTCCTGAGATTTCATTTTTGAAATTTGAACCCAAAACTTCCTATTCCATCAGACTTCATTTCAGAAAGTGTTATTTTTTAATAAGATTGATAGGATTACATCTTCATCATGTCTAACTTTTCACCCCAATCTGGGAGATAGCACAAGATTTGAATCCAAGACTTCCGGCTTAGTGAAACTTCATTTCCATAGTAATTTTCCATTAAACTACACAAACTAACAACAAATAACACAATTGAAATTTATGAATTTCTAAAATTTCCTTTTTTCAGGTTAAAGGAGTCTGATTTGTGATTCCTTAACCTCAATCAAACACTAAAAACAGTGAACACAAATTGAAATTTATCAGTTAATAAAATTTCCATTTCAATTATATATATAATAATAACAATAATAGGAAATTGTAAAATAATTATATATACATTTATTAATGATGTGTATTTATAAATATATTAGAAATTAAACTAACAATTTGAAGCCCTAAATTTTTTATTGGTTAAACTAAACTTTTCAATACATTATTTTAATAAACCTATTATGTTTTTACAAACTAAACATTTTTATACTCCAATATCTATAAATCCCAACATTTCACATCACTTTTAATACCTATAATATATAAATTAATAATTATAATATATAAAATCTATTTGTTACATCTAAAATAACAAATAAACCTTTCATATATATACTATAATTCTTAATATATATAATAATAGAAATATATATTTTATATATAAAACCAACCAACTTAAAATTAAAGAAAAAAAAAACAACAACCAACTTTAGAATTGATGGACATGGATTGTCTCTGAAACTATTAAAAATAAATTTATTATATCGTCAACATATTATGTATCACTGTGTTTGTCAATATTTAGTTTTTTAATTCACATTATCACAATTATGGTTAAAATTAATTTTTTATTTGTTGTCTAGACAAGATAGTAATATAAATTATAATTTTTAATAATTTTTAAAAATTATTATTTTAAATATATATAAAATATTGTAATTTGAAATATTTAAAATATTTTTATAGGTATTAAATAATTTATAATTTATTAATTTTAAATATTTATTTATATGTTTATTAAATTTATATTTACAATATTTTTAATAATAAAAGTTAAAATTATTATATAAACCTAGAATAATTTTCAGATATAAAGGAAGTTTAATGGTTGCAACGTGAATATTAATTATAAATAATATTAAATAAGAAAAGATAAAAACATTTATAATTAAATAATCTTAGAACTGAAAATATTTTATTTAAAAAAAATAGTTTTAAAACTAATAAAAATGTATAATAAATATCATAATCATATAAATTATATTTTGATATATATAATTTCTCAAAGTAACACTTTATTGTAAAACTATTCTTTTATTATTTTTTGGGTAATATTATAGTGGTGTTCAAGAATAATATCTTAGTAGAGCAGAAAATTGAATCTGTGATTTAACATCTAGACTTTAACAGTGAACTTATACAAATCTTTGTAGACAAAATTATTTCTTTTTTATTATATAAAACATACATTTCTTTTTTAAATTAACTATTTAAAAGACTAATTTGCACTAACTAAATTTTAATGTAAATAAATTCTATAAATATTTAAAAATAAATAAATGTTAAAAATAAAGTGATATAAATAACCTATAATATATGGATTATTTAATTTATTTATTTTTTATTTAATTTAAGTATTTTTGAAAATAATGAAAATAAATTTTAATATATTTTAATTATTTTATTTTACTTAATTTAATTATAAATAAATAAAATTGAACAATATTAAATTATAATTGAATGTTAAAAATAAATTAATTTGAGTATTTCATTTCAAAATTTGAGTTTACTTAATTTCCAGCTAACTTCATTTTTATATAGAAGAATAACTTTCACTGGCTTAGAAAATGAAACTGAAACTTTCTGCGTTATTTCGACCAAATTTTAAAAGTAAACACGACTACCACCAAAAACAATTACTCCGCATTTGCGCTTATTAGAAAAAACAACGGATTTTGATTGCTTTGATTGGATGGTTAATGAGCTTGACTATTGATTTCAATAGATGAGATTGAGGAAGTGGAATTTCAAATTTTGCAATTGATTTGCAGTAGTTTTACTCGTGCGCAAGATGGTTCTTTCTTTAATTGTGTATTTGGCTTTACGTTTTATATACATTTATAATTGTAAAGTAGTTCGTAGGCAATTATATTGAGAAGAAAAATCTTTTAAGTGCGATAATTCTTTTTCTAAGTGCTATAACTCACTGGTTCAACTCTATTACACTGGGATGAAATGATCGGATTGCCAACGGTGTTCACTTTAAATCTCATTTCCGGCCGATCCACTAAATAATGGTTCGTAGAAATAAGTGTTATATCTAAACAGATTAGAAATAAGTGTTATAATAGATTTTCTAAATTAATCTCTTTCTAAATCACTCATTATAATTTATACCAGTGACTTAAATGTTTTTTTTCATCGACTACTTTCACGTTTCCAGCCGCCGCTATGTTTGGACTGACTTGTTAGGCCGTCACAACCATCCAATCCATGGCATGACCACTGAACCACTTTTCATAGTGCCGTCGTGGGACCTGTCTATCCACATTGAATGGTTCATCCGTAATACAGACACTCCTTGCAGAGCCGTATGAACTAAGTGACTGAAGAAGGACGCCATTTCGTGCAGCGCTGAGCCCTGTGATCCAGGCTTCCAGCCTATCCACCCAATAAAGCTGCAGGAATATGTTGCTTTCCCTTCCATCGTTCTCCTGACCTAAATGTCAACATCACCAATGCTTTGCGTTGGCAATTTCTGGTCATTGCAGGCTTCCGGGGACATGATCATTCTGACAAGATTATGATAAAATTTGGTAGAAATTTTTGAAAATCCGGGTTATAGTTGTTAAATTTCAGGATTTAGAGTGTGCCAAGATTTTGACCGTGCTAAAAGTTCTTGATAGTGCTGAATCTATTTCTACAGTACAAAACATTCCAACACTCCAGTATTTTAATATTTTGAAAAAAAAATCTGATTATTCTGACAAGATTACAATAAAATTTGGTAGGTTTTTTAAAAATGAATTACAGTTGTCAAACTTCAGCATTTTCAATAAGCTAGAGGTTTTTCATGGTGCTGAATTTATTTCCACCATAAAAAACAATTTAAACACTCCACCATTTTTTGCTTTTGTAAAAAAAATTACCAAACCAGAAATCGACCGTCACAATCGTCACAATGCCCATTTATTTTTTTCGCAGTTTTCATTGTTTATGGAATTTTTAAATGTTGTTCTTGGTTTTTTAATTTTGTTCTGATGTTTATGTTTATAGCGATAGTAATATCCTGCTGTTTAAATTGGAATAGTCCGGAGGAACGATAAGCGTCTTAAGTCGACTCCCGAAAGGCGTGTAATTGTTACGAATAGTCACCTGCGTGTAATAGGCAATCTGGAGAATCACTACTGCTTATAGTCACCTTCACGGGATCTTACCCAAATACAACAAAATCTACAAATCAAAATCAAGGCATAAATTACACGCACGCTGTTTAAGTTACTTTAAAACTTTAACATCCACCGTTGATTGTTCTCAACTTATATTTTTGAGCTACAACTGGCGTTATCATTGCTTCCCTATCACTACCGTGAACATGCATCCCCTGCCATCATAGAGCCGAAACAGTTCATCTAATCTATTGCCCGCCTCCGACCACTACAATCTGGAATCTAGTATGGGTTGAAGTAGCACCTCTCCCTGGCTTGGTTGCTGCTTCTTTTAAGATCCGTTGCAATGGCCAACTGAGGTGTTATTTCAACCCCTACCAGACTCCAGTTGGGTTGAGATCAATAAATTTGCTTCAAGCTGGAGAGTTGAAGGGTGGAAAACTTACAGGTGCATTCAATATGGATTTCAAATTCCTGTTTTTTCATTCATAACTATTTTGATCCAGTCTTTAACTTCATTTCCTCGCCATATATAATCCCAACGGATTTCAAATTTCTGGTTTTGTTTCATAATCAATTTGTTAGTGTCTTTAAATTCTTCTCCAAATACCTGGTTTCGTTTCATAGTCATTGAGCTAAAACCTGTAAATTCATCCAGATTTAATCCCCAACCCCGTTATAGAGAAAGTTGTTCTAATAAGGATTTTGTGGGGATGGGGATTAAAATGCTCAGAAATAGAAATTGGACTTGCAGTGTTTTATTTACAGAGGAATTATTTTCTTATGTTGGATCGAATGTGAACTCCAACGGAACGGCTGTGTGAGAAGAAGAATATTGCTAATTGCCATCGTAACGATTTCAGTGTTAGATTAAAAAACCCTTACAATTAGTTTCTTCTCTCCTGTTATAACTTCAATCAAACCAATTGTTTGCTGTGGGAGAGGTGTAATTCTTAGGACCAGTAGCATTGAGTTTTCTGAGGTAAAGGCCATACATGAATGCCATGAGAATCAAGCATATTGATATGGCAATATAATACTTATATCGAGTGCACCCTTTACTTACGGTAGGATAACACTCCCTTAAAATATGCAAGTGGGTGCCCATGATTCTTCCTATCACGCTACTATATGGGCTACAAGTAACAGAATTTATTTTCTTTCATTGAAATTTTGGGCTGCATTAAGGTCGATCTTCTTGTTTCAGGTAGAGCCATACCAATTGAGCTGAGAATGGAAATTAAAGGAATAGTGGTAAACTCTCACTTATCTATAACCTAATGAATCACAAAGCAGCATTATTATTTCTCCACTGCCAATACCACTACTATCAACGTGTATACATTCCCTTCGAGAGGCAAAACCCGATTTGTTCTGAGGGATCGCTCCCAACCACAGCAACGCTGGCCAACCATTGCAAATCTGGTAGGCTTGGCTGAAGTAGCACCTCTGGCTAGCTTGGCTGCTGCAATAGACAAATCAGACGTCCTTAAACCCTTACCACACTTCTATGTTATTCAGCTAGAGAGCTGGGTAGCTTCCGTGCCTGGTGTGCATCGACGGTAGATTTCTAATCATGCTTGTGATTCATAGTCATACTGGTATATGAAAGAGGGGTCAGAATTTCCTAGCATAAAGTTTGGAGATTACCAGATACTTGAATTCTAGGAAAGGTAAGAGGGGACCTGCCTTCCCCCATCATGTCCAAAATGTGGAGATGAAAATAAATCCTCTTCCCAAAAGATAAGGTGTTAGATATGCCCTTTCCATCGAGCCTGGCCAACACCAGAAGAGATCAAGCAATGGATCCCGAAAATTGGGCTCTGTAACCTTGCGATATCACTTCGTCTGAATGGCCAACTCCGAGAGAGATCAAGGCCCAGATCCCTAGAATTCTGCTGCTTCGTCTCGTAGGCAGATGTAATCCCATCCTGTACATAATGGCAATAACAATTTTGTAGGGATGGGGATTAAACTACTCGGAAGTTTACCTTGCGGGATGTTATTTCAAAAAGAAGAAATCTTCTGATATTAGATGGAATGTTGAATTCACCGAAGCACAAATGATGAGCGCGGTCGTTTATTAGCAGGTTTTGAGCGCCAGCCATGTGCCGAGAAGAATTTAGAGAAAATTGCGTACGGCCAGTGTTTCTTGGTTTGTGACAATGATTTGCTATCTTTAATCATTGTCAAAATGTAAGTACTATCTTGTAAGCATCCATCGTTGGGATGATATCTCAATATTTATCATCACGGGATGAGACAACAATGACACTAATTAATATTTATCCGTGTGGAATGTAAGGCATAAATTATAGAGTTTCTTTGGCTTACGAAGAAGATTTAACTAATTGCATTTATATCTGCAATAACTCAAATCATTAGCAAACTGTTAGAAATGGCCTAAATGGATAGATGATCGATATCGTTGTCTTCCAGTGATAGGGGCTTTTTGCATGAGATTCCATTTTATCAAATTTGTGAATTTTATGATTTTAAGATGATGGGTCAAAGATTATCACCCATAACCTATTTGGAACTTTGTCAAAGCGGTCTTGAATTAATTAAGTTTTGGTAACATAATATATAAATATTATAATTAACATTATTTTATAAATATTATTATAGGAATACAAAAGATATTTTATAAAATATATTAGGATAAGAATATATAGATGTATAGGCCTGGAGTATGCCGTAAAACTGCTTCTGCTTGGCTAAGAGCTCGTCTTCCTCGGACGTAAGGAAACAGGTTAACGGCCCAAGACCCAGAGGCATTTGGCAGGAGTGAAAGCCTGCTCCCTTACGGACCACCACCGGGTTATTACAGGTGGCGTGGTTTTCCTTGATAACGGTGATGAGTCAAATTGACATTCGCGGATAGCAGCCAGAGATGGTTGTCCTCACTGTTGGTTTGACACCTGAGTTTGATAGGTTTTGCCACCTTCGGAAAAAAAAGAATATATAGATGTAGAAAAATCAGGTTAAATATTATAATAATAATATATGGATATGAATTATATTATGATAAGAATATATGGATGTAGAAATATCACACTTGTTAAATATTATTACAATAATATATGGATGGTAAGGAAGAAATTTTGAAGTTAGATGACGAAGATAAAAAATTGTCAACATGATTGAAAAATGCTATAGGAGAATCCACTTAAAACAAATTCATTTTAAATGTACTAACAAGGGAAGTTATCTTAAGGATTTTCGCTCTACCATGGATTTTAAGGATTTTTGCTCTACCATGGGTATGATTGTTAACACCCACAAAACAAAAGTTATGATTATCAAATCCAATAAGGACACTTACCCTAATTTTATGTATGACAATAGTAACTTGGAGGAAGTGTCTTCCTACAAGTACCTAGGAATTGATATTTATCACAAGCTCAACTGGAACTATAGCATTGAGAAAATGATTAATGGGTGATGAAAAGCTTATTTTGGTCTTGAAAATAATTGTAAAACTGCAAACATCTTAATGTGGGATAGAAAGAAGTTCCTCTTTGAAACTTTAGTCACTCTGGTTATCTTATATGGATGTGAGGTTTGGGGTTTTAGCATCTCTAGAGAATCGTGGAGAAAGATTGAACAAATCCAGAAGCGTTTTATAACATATAACCTCAAAATTAAAAGCAACACACCCTATCCTATTCTCCTTATAGAAGTGGGTATTTCCTCTATGGAGAGCCTAGCTATGACTAGGCTTCTGTTGTACAAGCACAAAATCAACAACATAGGACACCATAGACTTCTTAAGCTAGCTTTAAATTCCAGCCAAAACCACCTAAGACTCAAACGAGGTTGGTATAAAGACACCAGGGCCTGGTTAAACCATTGGGAGATCACTAGGGCCTGGTTAAACCATTGGGAGATCACGAGAATGTTGCATTTCAAAACATTAATAACATTAAAAATATTGTTACTTCTAAGTTCAAAAAAAAAAAATGTGGTGTGAGAAAGATTTAGCAGCTAAAAGAAAATTAAGATATTATAAGGAGGTCATCAACCCCACCCTAGAAGATCAAAAGTATCTCTTTGTTTTAACTAGTTCAAAGAAGAAAATTAATATAGCCAAGATTAGAACGAACTCTCATGAGCTCCATAGTGAAACGGGTCGTTGGGCAATTCCTAAACCACCATGGATAGAAAGGTTTTGCCATCTCTGTGAGAATACGAACATTGAGGATGAAAAGCACTTCCTCTTAGAGTGCCTAGCCTACAACCACATTAGATCTCAGTTTCAAAATCTTTGTTGCAATACTGATGTTCCTAACCTTTTCGTTGTCAAAATTGCAGTGAGCTCGGGTGGCTTCTCTACAGCATAGAAATAAAATCCTAAATCACACTAAATAATTAGTTTCTTTAGGTCCAATAGTCCAAAGTTTGGTCTTAGTGGACGTTAACCATCATCATAATTTAAGATAGATAAAGTTGATGTATGTATTTTATGTGGTGTCTTATTATTTGTATATGATATTAATAAAATAAAATAAAATTAACATAATTGAATACATTAATTAATTTATGTATATTTTATGTGGTGTCATATAAATTAATTAATAGACCACATTTTCTATTTATAGAAATACAAATTCACAAATAAAATCTGGAAAATAGTACAATGTGATGTCAAAAGAGACTGATGGAATGGGAAAGGAAAGAGGGAATGGCACCCTTCACTTGCCCTCTCTCGCAAACATGCCTACTCTAAGAAGGGCATGCTTATATGCTTGGAATTAACCTGACATGATATATTGGCGATGATATGAATTTTCTTTCCGTAATTGTGTTTTTCAATCAATATATTTACAGGAAGACAAAGGAAAAGACTATATTTACAGAAACACAGAAGAGAACATTAGATATCGAGGAGGTTGAGAATATATAACAGTTCTCTTAAATCTTATAATAATATATAATTGAATGCTAATAATTCACATCATTTTATTTCTTTGGTAGACTATCTATATTGGCTGACTCTAAGTAAACTATTCAACACCTGCAATATGAACAAACCACTAAAAAAAAATGCGCTCATTTTCAAACTGAAAACCATGTATGCAAGTAGGAGATTGTATACATCGTAAACAAACAAACAAAGGAAGACCATAAATCATCCGGATTTAGTTTGTAGATACCTTAAATGTTGTACAGCAAAGGTCCTCCTCCATGGCCGGAAAGGCTCACTTTGTTCTGGGGTTGTTAATAGCTTCGCAGACTCGAAGTGCGTGAGTCTGATAAATTTCTCATTTAACTCTAGGCTTCACTCATCCTCAATGGTTTAATATCCATATACGAATGATTACAAATTTTAAAACAATAAAATTATCAAGTTTTGAGAGTAAAGGCAGAGGACCCAGCTTCTGACAGTACCCTGCACGTTAAAGGCAAGACTAATTTCAACTGACAATAAAAAGACACAGTTGAACTCCAAAAATAATGCGCGCATAGCCCAGGTCAAAATAAAGCTGTGAAAAATAAAACATAGTGTAAATTCCAAAAATGTTTGCTTAAAAGTCAGAAATGAAATTCTAGAATGTGGTGCACGATAAAATACTTCGATTTATAATTCCATGAGGGCAACAAAACATTCACCACATAAAATGGAGACTTCAACTCCTTAGGATTGTAAACCACGATTTTTACATAGATTTACAACTCTCTTTATTTACACAGTAAAAACACAAAAACACTCTGTTTTACGCGCCCACCTATTTTCGCTCCTCAAATTTAGCTTCAAACATTCAAACTGGTTGGCTGCAAATCCTAAAAATTCATATCTAATGAAAGAACCAAAAAACATATATTGGTACATTAATTACATGACAGGACATACTTTAAAACTAAACATGGGTGCACATACTTAAAAAAAAAATAGTTTTCTGAACTTTCATACACTGCGTGGTACATACTCTAGTTGCGCAGTAAAAGCCTCACGTTTACTATTTCCCAACTCTGCATAGATATTTCTTTGATCTTTAATTGTTTGATGTATTAGAGAAATGAAGAGTTTGTACCCTTCCTCATAAACTCATTTATGTTCACTTCCTTCAAAATGAAACCAAAATTCGCTGATTGATTTGTTGATTTGTTATTTACCACAGGTATGGCTGTGTTGTCAGTGAATTTAGATCTTATAAGTGTGATTAATTCCAACACTCCTTAATAATAGTTATAGATATTGACAATTCCCAAACAATGTCTTAGATGGATAAAATTTTTCTTGTCAATAGTTTGGTGAAGATGTCTGCAAACTACTCTTGTGACCTACAATGTTGCAAAACAATTTCTCCATTATTGATTAGTTCGTAATAAAATGATTATGTGTGAATGTGTTTACTTCTTTTGTGAAAAACTAAATTCTTGGACTGCCTAATTGTAAATTTGTTCTCACAACAAATTGTTGTGGTTCCTTCTTGTTCATGCCACAAATCTTTCAACATTCTTCTCATCCAAATGGCTTCACATGTCGCCCTTGATGCTGTGGCATATTCAACTTTAGTTGTCGAAAGTGACACTATTGGCTGTTTTTTTGGAAGCTCATCAAATGGCTCTCGAACCCATATGGACAACATAGCCTAATTTTTTCTTTCTGTCATCCACACTTCCTACCCAGTAACTGTTAGTGTAGCCAACCAACATAGTGTATAAAATACCATATCCTTTAGTTCCATTAAAATATCTTAAAATTATTTTGGTTGCCTGCCCAAGTGTCTATTTTGGTGTGTCGATAAATCATGAAACCAAACGTACTACATATATTAAATCTAGTCTACTTGCAATCAAATACATCAAACTGCCAATCATACTTTTGTATAGTGTAAATTGCTGCTACAATCTTCTTTACTCAGTTTCAAACCCATCATAGTTGGAGTTGGTGCATGCTTCCTGTCTTGAATTTTAAAGACCTATTCAAGATGTTTGAAGCATACTTTGTTTGAGAAATAAAAATGGCATTTTTGATTGCTTCACTTCTATGCCTAGAAAATACTTTAACAACCACAAATCTATCATTTCAAACTCACTTTTCATCACTTCTTTGAAATCAACAATGAGGATATCATCATTCTCTGTAAAAATCAAATCATCTACATATAAAACAATAAGAAGCTTACCATCTCTCTATTTGATGTAGAGAGAAGGTTCACCATCACATTTTCTAAATCTATTGTCCAACGGGCAAGTGCTTATCCTACTCTACCATGCGCGTGGTGCTTGCTTCAGCCCATATAGAGCTTTCTTCAATACACACCTTGTCTTCTTGGCCTTGAAACTCATAAGCACGTGGTTGCACCACATATAGTTCCTTTCACAACACTCCATTCAAAAATGTTGATTTCATGTCCATTTGATATACCTTCCATTTATGTCGCACTAATTAACACCATTGTCCCCACTATCTCCATTCGTGCCGTTGGCACAAATTTCATTGCATAATATTTTTTTTATTGATGCTTGTATCCTCTGACAACCAACCTTGCTTTATGCCTTTCAATCCTTCATTCAACATTGTTTTTGGTCCTATAGACCCACTTGACACCTATGACTTATTTTCCTTTTGGAAGATTCACTAATTCCCAAGTGTTATTCTTTTCTATCGCCTCTATTTCTTCATCCATTATTTCTACCCATTTTCCTTCCTTGAATGAATCTTCAAAATGGATTGGATCATCTACATGTCAAAATAAAGCAAAAATTAAATTGATACTTGTGTTATTGTCACCTTCATTTTTCTCAGAGATTTCATTGACATTTCTAAATTTTTGTCTTCTCATGCTTGCCAAAGATGAACTTCATATGTCAGTTCAAGTTGAACTTGGAGAAGATTGAGTTGTTGATACATGTTGCACACTTTGAGGGGTATTTCCTTGACCACATCACATTGTCATATTGCTTGCTGATGGTGTCACTTAATGAATTCTTTGTTGAGCTTGAATAGGTCTAGGAGGAGTCACCATTGAGGAATTACTTCATTTTGTCAATTCGTCTTTGTTTTCTTATGGTAGACTTGTTACCATATTAATTGTCTTCTCCAAACTTCCATCCCCTGCTTCCTCTTCTATGAAATGCACATCTCTACTAATTAATACCTTCTTGGCTAATGGATTATAGAGTTTATATGCCTTGGATTGACCTGTATAACCAACAAATATGCATATCTCCCCGTTGTGTCTAACTTTTTTCTTAATTCTTCCAGGACAAGTGCATATGCCACACATCCAAACACTCTCTTATGAGTGGCACTTTGTTTTTTTCCACTCCATGCTTCTTCAGGAACCATATTCTTGACACCTTTGGTTGGACACCTATTTATAATATATGTTGCGGAGGCGACATCTTTATCCCAATAATCATTTTGCGAATGTTTTTCCTTCAACATACTTCTTTCCATTTCAATAATGGTCCTATTTTTCCTTTCTATGACACCATTTCGCTGAAGTGTATACCTTGTTGGAAATTGTTTGTGAATTTCTTGCTCCCTGCAAAAAATGTAGGAAGTCATTTGAGATGTATTTGCCACCTATGTTAGTTCTCAACACTATGAGGTAGTGTCCACTTTGCTTCCCAACAAGAGATTTGTGTTGACGGAAGATATCAAACACTTCATTTTTCTGTCTTAGGAAGTAGACTCATGTCTCTCTTGTGTAGTCATCTATGAATGTCAAGAAATAATAATTTCCACCAATTGATGGTGTCGGCATTGGTCCACATAAATATGAATGGATGCTCTCCAAAGGTTCTTTTGCCCTTATTTACTTTCCTGTCGTAAATTACTCTCTATGTTGTTTTCCCATGATGCATCCTTTACACAATTTTTCTGGTTTTTCTATTAGTGCCAATCCATTTACCATGCATTTCATATGTAGCAAATTTAAACCTCCAATGTTAAGATGCCCAAATCTTATATGCCATCACCAATTTTGATATTTGACCTCTACTTGAAAGTTTGTTTGTGTGGAAGTTGCAAATTTTTTTTCATCTTTATGTGAATTCATTGACAATTGTGTTTGTGCACCTTATTCCTTCAAATGTCATTTATCTTGATGGGAACCATTCCATTTCTTATCATTTGAACTTTTGTAATCAACTGCTTGCTTGAGAATTTATCAAAAATTGTGCATTCTCCATTTTTAAAGAAGAAGTTGTATCCCTTTTACATAAGTTTTCCAATACTTGACTAAAGGGACATAGACGGAGATTCGAAATCCTCTACGGTTAGCACCTAATGCGGGCTAGGGTTCCATATGCAGAACAGTGCGCATGACAGAGTTTCTCCATCCCTCTCGATCCGCCTTTATTGACCCCTGATGTTGGTTCTTCTGGAGCGTGTTACGCTTAACCACATTCACCCTTTATCGATGCCTTCACACTTGCCCCCGTGATTTCTTCATGACACTATTTGCTTCCTTTTCCACGGATGGTTCAGTAGCGATAAAGGCAGTTTTCAACTCCTAGATGGCACGTCGTTTTTGGAATCAGTTATGGAGCTTGATCAGGTTGACTACTGAGATGACCACTTCGCTGATGTCTCCATCTGGACATCCCCCCCGATCTCAGAAGGGTTTTCCTCTAGAACAGTGACCTTTCAAATGTCCTTGTGCCTCTGCCATCGGTTTTGCGTCCCTCCTACTCGGTCATTACCCTACCTGAGGACCTCCCCACTTGGTCAGCTTTTTCTACACCTCCCCCTTTGCCAGCATCCCTACAGTTCCTGGCAAGATGCATAGGTCTTGAACTTACCACTGGCTCCTTGGGTTATCCACCACACCCTCCGTCCATTGGCTCTCATTTCCCTCTAACTGCCCCTCCAGGTGAACCCTCAATACTTCCACAAGAAACCCCTTTCACTTAAATTTCAACCACTCCTCTCTTTGGTTGCTTTGTAGGCAACCCTTCGGTTTTCAAAGCAAACCCTTCTGGGCTAGGATTGCATCCTCAAAACCCTCAACAGAATCCTCAACATAGCGGCTCACAGGCAGAAATTATTGACAAGGGCCATAGGCTCGGAAAGAAGAAAAAGTTCATAAAATCCAGGACCCAGGACATTGCACTTCGATTGGGGGAAGATATCTAGTGGGGAAAAACCATGGACGCCATTGGCCAAGTCTTAGTGGGTAGGGTTCGTGGGAGTACATACACCACCGCAAGGCTTAAACAATGGACAACAGAAATTTGGGGGCATCATTTGGTAGAATTTCCCTTCATTCAAACCTTCATCCGGGGATGGTTTGCATTGCGCTTTGCCATAGTTGAACACACCAATTGGGTATTATCATCTTTCTGGCACATCGAACAATCCCTTATGCTCCTCAGATGATGGAACCCCCTTTTCGACGTTGAGAGAGAGAAATTGGGCACTAGACCTTTGTGGGTCAGATTACGACGATTGCCTCTCCACTTTTGGTCTGAGGAAATCTTCAGGTGCATTGGAAACGCTTTGGGCACCTACTTGGAGCACGATAAATCATATCTGACCACGGGCATTATGGCATATTGAAGGATACTAGTCCACCTTGATACCAAGGAGGGATTGTAGGAACAAATCACTCTGCACTGGAGACACTTCTCTCAGGTTCAGATCCTCGATTATGAGGGGGTACCTTTTAGATGCAGGAGGTGCCATAAGGTGGGTCACCTTTTTAGGGATTTCCCCCTGAATGGTAAAGTAAAGGCAATAGACAAGGGAAAGACGATCCCTCCCAAGACTACCAAGGCTCATGAGCACCGCTCCAATACTGAAGATGCAACGAAAATGACAGTCAAGGAGACTTTGAAGAAGCACGAAAAGGAATCCTATTAACCTCCCTCTCCTCCTTTAACCAGGGCTAGGGTTTTGCGATGGCTGTGCTATCTTTGGGTATGCCTACATCTAATTCTTGCTCATTAAATTTCTCTACTTCATCTTGTATTCTTGTATCATCTTCAGTTGATCTCAGGGTTGTGCATCTTCCACTCCCTCTCCCTAAATTGTTGGCTTGCTCCCTGCAACCCTCCCTCCCCCTCCCATCTACTCTATCAACCCCCCATCCTTCTTGGAGGTGATCGCTTCTGCCCGATCCTCGAACTCTTCTCAGGGGTCTCTCTCTCACTCCTACCCACTTCGATCACTGTATCGATCACAACATCCTGATACTATTGGCATTTGTTTGGTATCCCCCCCCCCCCCCCAACATCCGTCTAAAACCCCCTCGGGGGACACCTTCCTTTCTATCCAAGGCCGAGCAACAAGCAAGGGAGGAGGTTGTCTTGGGCCAACAACTCACTATTGACCGAGTTCTTAGAGCATAGATGTTATGAAACTAGCTCACAAAAAGATAGAAAAGATATATCAACGCCTTAGAAATAAGCCTCTTCGAGGGGGTAACCTCCTTTACATCACACAAATGAACAATTCTTGGATGATACAAATGAAAAGACCTCCTTTCTATATATAGGAGCCTAAGGGGTCATAATATAATCAGAGCCGACATAACAATAATAATGTAAGGGCATAATAATAACAATAGTGGGCTTCTATGGGGCACAATAATAACAATATGGGGACTACATGGGCACAACAATATAATAAGGGGGTTGTACTAATAACAATAAGGGGTTACACTAGTAGTATAGGGACCTAACAACTGAACACCCTAGAACCATCACCCCCATGAAGCTTCTCTCCTATAACTCTCAAGGGTTAGCTAGCCCTGAGAAAAAACTAGCTTTATGAAGGCTTCTATGTACCGAGCTGGCATATGTCATATTCCTCCAAGAAACCCTGGGTCTAGCCAAGGTCATCACACACCTCCTACAATCCATGCTACCTCGTTGGTTGTTTCAAGCCCTTGATGTAAATGGGCACTCAAGTAGAGTTGCATTGGGGTACAATTCCAGGTCTATTAAACTATGCAATATATGGGGAGGCATTGGTCATATTAGGGTGGAGATCTTGTCAGCTGAACTTGGCACTGACATCAAACTCATCAATGGTTATGGGCCATGTCAAAATCGATGGAAGTTATGGGAGCATCTATTGAGCTCTAATCAAATGGAAGTGGACAACCTAATTCTTTGAGGAGATCTTAATTTCTTAATAGGATATTCTGAATCTTGGGGTCATCATACCCAAATAGACCCTCTATCTTCTTTCTTCGAGAATATCTTGGAGGACCACAACCTCGTGGATATACCATCTGCGAAATTACAACCTACCTGGAGGAACATAAGAACAGGGGAGGATAGGCTAGCTTGAAGATTATATCGCTTCCTTATCAAAGAATGACTACTTAATATGGGGTACAATTATAGGCAGTGGGTTGGATCCGGGGGATTATCAAACCACTCACCAATATACCTTGAAATCAGATGAGGCTTGAACAAACCCAAAGCCCCATTCAAGTTCAACTCAACATGGCTAAAAGATGCAGCCTACATTAAAATGGTAACAGATTACTGGAAGTCCCACCCTCCTACAGCTGCTGGGAATATAGCAGAAGGATTCGCCCATAATCTATCCGAGCTTAAGAAATTATCAAAAAGCTGGGCACATAGCAAGAGACTTTTGGATGAACAAACCCTAAGGGACACTGAAGCTGAGATAGCTACTATGGAGGATGAGCAAGGACAGGGTTACACAAATCCTGAACAGAAGGAGAAGCTCATATCCTTAGTAGCTCAGAGAAGTAAAATTTTAAAGGATAGGGAAGAATCTTGGAGGCTGAGAAGCAGAGCCACCTAGCTGCTCGAGGGTGATGATAACACAAAATTCTTCCACAAGTTTGCAAATGGGCGAAAAGCCATTAACACCATTTGGCACCTGACAGATGAGCAGGGCATCAGAGTAAATTCTTATCAGCAATTAGCCTCCCTGGGCACATCTCACTTCAAGCAGCTTTATAAAGCTCCCCCCAATGCAACACTGGCTGAAATCATCAGAGTGGCTCAATTATTTCCCAGGTTCGTGGATCAGGAGGATGCAATGGAACTTAACAAGGAAGTCACCATGGGTGAGCTCAAGGCTACTTTGAAATGGTTCAAGCGAGACAAGAGCCTAGGACCAGATGGCTGGCTAGTTGAGTTCTACACTGCATTCTTTGAACTTATTGGAGGAAATCTTCTTAAGGTCATTGAAGATTTCCAAATCACTGGGAGGATGTATGAGGCCTTCAACACTACATTCATTGCACTCATCCCTAAATCTGATAACCCTGACTCTTTTGATGACTTCTGCCCCATCTCTTTATGCAACTGTATATATAAAATCATTGCCAAGATAATAGATAATCACCTTTGCCCTATATTATCCTCTCATATCTCCTCAGAACCATTCGCCTTCCTCCAGGACCGATAGATTCATGAAGTTGTAGGAACTGCACAAGAGTTGACACACTCTATACAAACAAAGAAATTGAAAGGTATGATCCTCAAAGTAGACCTCTCAAAAGCTTTCGATTGTGCAAGTTGGTTATATATCATAATGCTCTTAACACATCTTGGTTTTCCCATAGCATCTATACATTGGATCATGTGTTGCATAATAGACATAATTTTCAGTATTCTTATTAATGGATCAGCATCACCCTTCTTTCATTCAGAAAGGGGACTCAAGAAGGGATGCCCTCTGTCCCCCTTTTTATTTTTACTCATTATGGAGGGTCTCAACAGACTTATAAGGGAAGAACACAGGATGGGAAGACTACAGGGAATCATGATCACAGACAGATGCATTCTAACCCATCTACTCTTTGTAGATGATGTGTTGATCTTCCTCAACAGAGGCATTGGGGATCTGACCAACTTACAAAACACCATGGCAATATTTCGATCCGCTACAGGTATGGAAATAAATAGTACAAAATCCACTCTAACAGCTTCAGGATGCACTCCTCATGAGATACAATTTTCACTCCACAGATTCCCATTCACTCTTTTGCATATGGAGGATGGTCTTAGATACCTAGGGTATAGATTGAAATTTCTTGGATATAAGATAACATATTGGACATGGTTAATCTCTAATCTAGAGAGAAGGCTCAATATCTGGCACCACAAGTACCTCTCCAGAACAGGCCGACTAGTCCTCATTAAAGCCATTCTTGAAGCTACCCCTGTATACTTGATGTCTTCGGCATGGATCCCTTGGGGTATACTCTCTAGAATACAAAACCTCTGTTGTAGATTCCTATGGAAAGGAAAACAGTCTGGGAGAATTTATGCCTGGGCTATGTGGGAGTCACTTGCACTCTGAAAGAAATGGGGAGGATGGGGAATTAAAAGGTTGGATGATTTCTCAACTGCACTTGTGGCCAAGCTAGGTTGGCAACTGATTACCACCAACAACTTATGGATAAGAATGTCTTATTCAAAATACATATCTCCTTTAAATATAATGGACTGGATTCACTAAGCAAGCTAGAACATATCTGGGATATCAATCATATGGAAATCTATGATAAACTCCATGCCTATAATCCAAGATGGGATCACATGGAAACTACAATCAGACACATCGATTCGATTTGAATTAGATTCCCGGATTGGCTGCGACAACACCCACGGGCTTCCACAGGAGCTAATGCTACACCTCAACAATTCAGAAATTATTCATGTCAGCCACATTGTGGACCCTAAATGTACCACCATTTTTCAGCATGCATGGAAGACTACTCGGAGCTTACACATCCCTAATATTTTGAATCAACAATGGGGGGAATACATAACTAATTTGACATAGTCGCACACCAGGATTATTGAGGGGGAAGATGAGATCATATGGACACATGCAAAAAATGGTTTATACTCCCCTAAGGAAGGATACCTCTGTATCTCTGCTGACCAACAAGTCCTATTGGTTGAAAATTGGTGGAAACACCTGTGGAAATTAAAGTCACCTCCCAGAACAAAATTATTCATGTGGATAGTACTGAAGAATAAGGCACCCACCGGAGCTAATCTGAACAAGAGAGCCCATCATTGGCTATCCTGGTGTTGCATTTGTAAGAGCAATTCTAAAACTATTGATCATATTTTCCTTACCTGTCTGATCATAGTGGACCTTTAGAACACCATCATTATGGCCATCAATTCCCACTGTAAATGGCAAGGCATAATTGTTCTAGATACTTAGAAATCATGGTGGAATACAACGACCCCGACCAAAGCTAGGAACTTACCCCTTCTCATTTGCTGGCCGATCTGGATCACACGTAACCATTATATCTTCCATGACACCATCCCTTGTAGAAATTTTTTCTACAAATCAACCAGCTCTGATACCATGTAGAACTTCTTCTACAAATCAGCTAGCTCTGATACCATGTAGAAATTTTGAATAATATGACACATATTCACAGAGATTATCCTGATTATACACTTATAAGTGGAACATGCATAATACATAACCACCTCTACGTTGATCATCAATTTACAGAAGCAGAAACATTCACAGGCATACAAAGAAGCATCAATCACACATATCAACACAGTGTTTTCCCGGGGAAAGCATCTCGCTAAAAACCCCACACTATCTGTATATTATAGTGATTGAATCATGTAACATTACAAACTACAATGCTTATCATAAGCAATCCAGTACCAGCTCCACCTGTTACACACAATACAGCTCAGATCTGATCTCCAAATCTATTCCACTACTTGCCTGCCTCCACTGCTCAATACCTACTCAAGAACTGATGAGAATGGCTTCCCAAACTCGTATTTCACCTCAAAATAATCACTCACACTTTGTTGGACGTGAGCAAATGCTACAATACTAGGCAAATACATGAGCAAACTCATTGGCATCCTCAATCCCTTGATTGTGCAAGATCTGGTGCACAACTATAGTCACAACTGATAGCAATCTGATTCTCTAACACCTGTCCCTGTTGAACTGAACATGCAACTGAGTTAACTGATGTATTCTATAGTTTCATTATGAGTTAATAACTTGTGAATTAATTAATAACTAATTCACCCAACTCATCTCTAGTCTATTGATCAGTTAGACTAAATACAACTAGTTTAACAAAGCTAAACTGAACACAACTCCATCAACTGTACCTCCAGTCCACTAAACTCAACTCACTTGAGTTCTAACTGAAGTCCTGCATGCAAATATTAGTCATCCCATAGGTAACCATGTATTTCCCTCTGGGATCTGCATGTACCACATCCGTAGCTCATCCTAAAGTGCTCCAAGAGAATAAGATCAAGTTTATAGTCCAAATATTATTATGAGACAATAATATTTTACTTTTCTATTTTTGACAGCCAGTCTAAAAATAGACTTTGATCACTCACACTTTGATCAAAAATAGAAGTCCATCTATTTTTCCCAACTTGACTAATCATCCATAAACAGCAACTTGCAATCCATAGACATGATCCATATGTCTAAAAATAGACATAGTCTCAAAATAGACTTGTGCCAAAAATAGCCTGCGAGCCCACTTAGTGAAGGCGACTCTTTTCACTAAGCTCCATCATCTTGTTGCACTCTCAACAAGCATTTCTTGTTGCACACTTTTCAACATCCCTTACTGGCCCTCCATCATTGCCTGCATTCTGGTGGATTACAACTCCATACCTGACAATGATGCTGATCCACCCTCTAGGAACGTTGTCTTTGAGGTCATCAACCAAGAATACCCTTGGGCATACTTTGATGGCTTTGCACAGGATGTCGGTTGTGTGGGGGGAGCTATACTATACCTTACTGACTCCCATTACTATAAAATACACATGGGTGTGGGACAGGGAACCAACAATTATGTAGAGTTGATCACATTAAAACACCTTCTACACTTTGCCTTCGAAAGACACAGCAGGAATATACAAATCTATGGGGACTCCAAAATTGTTTGCAACTAGATAAACAAATCAACACACTGTTCTGCATATTCACTGAGACCTATATTGGAAGAAGCTCATAGACTCATTGGACAATTTGACCTTTCTGTTTGTCGCCATATCTACATGGAGCACAATCAAACTACCAACCAGCTTTCCAAAGAAGTTGCGAACTGGCCCTGTGGCACATTGTTGATCTTGGAGCAGAGGGACAATGTTCATTATTAGTTCTATCACCATCCACACATAGGTTATACAACATAACTGGCTCAGGAGGAGCTTGTTTTTTCTCATGTTTATAGTTTTTGTTTTAAATTATTAGCATTATGTATATTTTTACACTAGATGTACATGACAGTCATATGTACTCCCTGTGAGGAGTTTTTTTGTTCTATTTTTGAATAGTTCAGATGACATGTCCTCGCTGTGTGGAGAACATTGATCATATTTTTGATACTCTCTTTATTTTGATAGGCAACAACCTCACATATAGCATATGTGTACAACATCTACAATATGTAATTTTCTTATATTAATGAAAATTACGATTTTTCCAAGGGGAAGAAAAAGTTGTCCAATACTTATGAGAATGTGCTTCAAACTAGGAAAAAAATATACATATGAAATATACTTCTTCCCCCCTTCTTGGGTATAATATTAACTCTTCTTTTACCCATCACTGGGACTTTGTTATTTGTCCCTAATGTAACTTCAGATTTTACACTTTCATCCAAATTAAAAAATATTTCTATGTTACCTGTCATATGATTGCTACATCCTGAGTCTAAAAACCACAAATCCTTTTACTTTTCTTGTGCTACATTACATGTTAAAAACATAATGACTTGGTTCTGATTTTCTTTTGTGAATCTTGCATTTCATTTATTACTAATATCATGTTGTTTTTTTCTACATTCACTTACAAAATGTCCATACTTCTTACAATAATGACATTGAACTTGAGATTTATCATACCTCTGACCTTGTGCTTGATTTTGACTTGGATTTTGATTTTTTCCTCTTCCACCTAAGCTTGAAGGGCTACTTCTTCAACCTCTGTGTGGACATCTTCCTCTTCCTCTATCATTTGATTTTCCTCTCCCTATACCTTGACCAAGTGAAACATGTTCCTTGAAGGCATGCTCCATTGAAGAGTTTGTTGCTCTGCGGAACCTATTTTTATGAGAAATCAATGATAAATGAAACTCATGCACTAAAAATTGTGAGAGATCCTTTGTCTCCTTTATAATGACAACAATATGATCAAATCTTGTTGGTAACCTTCTGAAAATATTTTTAAGTATTCTTTTTTCTTCAATTGTTTCACCATGAGATATGATTTAACCAATTGAATACTATATGTTGTCTCAAGAATATCCCATGCTTTCTTTGACTTTGTTGTTGTTGCAATCCTTGGAATTATTCTCTCATGCACCGCTTGAAAAATGAAGAAGAGGGCTTTGGAGTCCTTCTTCGTATTGTCTCTCAATAAATCTCTTTCTACTTGTGTCAATGCATTGTATGTTGTTGCATCCTATGGTTCTTGGAACCCATTTTCTACCAAATCTCATATATCTTATGAAGAAAATAAAGCATTCATTGTGATTTTCCAATGATCATAGTTCTAACCATTAAATTAAAGAATTTGTGGATTTGTCAAGCTTTTGCTGGAAGACGTCATTTTTGACTAGTTAAAAACTTATCTCCTTACTAGTAAATGTGTTTTGATAAAAAAAAAATTGTCAAAAGAGAGCTTTGACACCTAATTTGATTTGACACCACTGGCATTAAAGGAAGGGGGCCCAAATTTAAGCTTCCAAAGAGTGACTTTTTTTATAGAGTTCCCCATACCTATACCGAAGTTCCCAACATTCCTAAATTATAGAAACTCTATATTGCCTTGCCCCTAGCGGTAATGACCATAATGACATATATAATAGCAGCATTGTCGAAGATCAGGTTCTCACTTACCAAATCTTTTCTTAACCAAAGGGTGTTAACGCTCACCCCAATCCCTTGGGTGAGGGAGAGGATGCGTAAGCATGACTCGACCAACGGGAGAGGATGCGTAAGCATGACTCGACCAACGGGAGAGGATGCGTAAGCATGACTCGACCAACGGGAGAGGATGCGTAAGCATGACTCGACCAACGGGAGAGGATGCGTAAGCATGACTCGACCAACGGGAGAGGATGCGTAAGCATGACTCGACTGATAAGGAGAGGAAAAACCTTTCCCGAGTGTCACGAGGGGAATGGGGGGGCGTGCAACAACCTGAAACTCCCCACACAAGCACTGCCTGCCATATCGCTTCTTCGAACCGAGCCAATATATCCGATCCTGGGAGGAGCCGTATGAGGCGGAAGCTTCACGTACGGTTCTGAAGCCGAGCCTTTCCAGCCAGCAATGGGGCTTAGGGACCGATATGATGATCGGTTTAGGTAGGGCGGCCTACTACAACCTGTAGGGATACCCGTAGTGAGACCGCGATCCACAAACGAAGCATGGGACCCACCCTTACTCGAGAACGGAGAAGGGAAACATAGCATGTCGCAAGAGCGAGGCGAGGGGGGGATGGCCCTACCTGCCCCCCGACCCGATGGTAGGAGCCTGCCCCAGGACGCCTCGCGAGCCTCCTGATGCTTTTAGAGATGAGGCCTTTCGGTCGGCGAAGCCAAGTCAATTTCGGGCCACCAAACCCTCACCATATGAATAGTGAGCGACTCCGTCCCTTCAACCGGAAAAGCGAACGTACGTTGTAACACTCCCTGCCTTCCAAAGGTGCCTAGATAGAGGACAGGCCAGACGCAACAGAGCGACCGGGAGCGGATTACCCACCTAGGGGGGAAAAGAGACGGCCATCTCGAAGCACATTGCGACCTACAGGCAGCACCGGCGAGACCCAACACAAGGGAAGGCAACCCGATTGGGAGTCAGAGGATCCATAGCACCTGCCTACCTCGATTTGGAAAGGACCTCGTCTTTCTTCATCATTTTGGCGCCGACTGACTAAGGGTAAGGGATCTATTCTCTGCAACCGTGCAGATTTGACAACCTAACGATACATCCAATACCAATTAGTTAGTGAATACGGCTCCAGCACAGATTGGACGCGTTGTTAGACCTCTGGATCTCCAAAACCAGAACCAAGATCAGACCAAGCAAGAAGGAAAGGGAGGGAAGGAGGTCAGGTTATCGCAGAGCTCTTTGAGGGGAATAAATATGAGTAAGTGGCACAAATTCTGTTCGAACCTTTTGGTATGTATGTATCCCTTCCCCCGGAACTATAGATAGATCCGAAGATCCACGAGAAACTCCATTCCGCACTGCTGAGTCGTCGGACTTATCCACCAAGGATGGGATGGAATTTGAGTTTGTGGATTGCGTCGGGGAAAATCTACCTACCAAAGCTAGGCAGATATATAGACTCATTTCCCGCTGCTAAGAGAGAGCAAGGAACAAAATGATTGTTTGTTCGGACTAGCGCCCACCCTCACTCCTTTCGGGTATGCGGGTACTAAGAGTCCTCCCACTACCAACCAGCAGACAATATATCATCTGGCTGGGTCTTGCCGGTATCAACAACAACAATCTAAATCACAACCTATGGAAACGGGAACAGCAACTCACTATGGCTCTTGGCTGGCCCAGACAACGTCCTGTGGGTGAGTAAATGCAACAAGACAGGCAGTCTATGAACAAACCTATACTTACCTTCTTACCCAACCTTGCTGACCTACCCTTTTGACCCTTGCCTTACCTTAACTTCCTACCCAACCTACCCTTCTGACCGAAACTTACCTTCTTACCCAACCTTGCAGAACTACCCCTTGATAAGCCTACTACCCTATAGCAGCACCTCACCTTGCCTGAGGAACCTATCCATCCGAAGAAGTCACGCCAACAGCAGCTATGGCACACGACAGCTACAACGGATACAGATACAGATACGGCAAATACAACAGCAACAACAGCAGCTAAAAAAATATAGCAACAAAGGCAACAATGGCAGGCAGCAATGGCAGCAAAGGCAACTACAGCAACAGCTACAACGGACTGATAACAGACAACGAACTATAGCGTTGTTATGCACCCAGAGAGAGGCTTATCTGCTCGTTTAGCTGCTGGCCGGGATCAATCAACAGAGGAAGTGGTGTCTGCTGGAATTTCTTTCAAAATAGGGGACGGCTTGCTCCCTATGCGCTTCTTGAATACAACTCACCTTATTATTACCTAAAGACGCAGCAGATCGATCAATTGATTGGCGCTCGCACAGATGGTTGTGGGTGGGAGTAATTAGCAGACAGGAGTTGCAGAATATAATGCCCTCGCTAGTGGTGTCCCACGCTCAGATGGCGGCGGTGGCCTACTCCCCGCCGAAGAGGGAAGATCATGATAGGCTTACGGATTATGTGCGCTGTATGGCCTAGTAATCAGACTCGCATCTGGATACCTGGTTCTATATGCATATCTTGTTCGAAAGCTAGTACCTTGCCCAGGTCTGCCCCGTTGTTCCTTCTGTGCTCAATTCAGATAACCAGTCGGTTGTAACGCGGGTATCTTTCTATGTTTGTCCTTGTAGCTGTTGAATGTAGGTTTCTTTCTATTTAGAAGCTAGGAAGCAGTGATGTGTCGCGCTGTAGCTAACCACCGGTTATAAGAAACAAAAGGTGCGTTTTGACGCCAAAAAGCCCAGGAGCTAGGGTAGGGACAAAGGCATATAGCTTAGCCAATACGTAGCTCTGGTCAATATGCACCACTATATAGGTACCATACCGTGTTACAGAAACCCGATTACGCAGTTGATCAGCATAGCTAGTAGCAGCAGTAGACCCAGTAGTTGATTCAGTTTAAGCACCACCTGAAGTATAACCACCAGTAGAGCAAGCAAAGCCACCAGCAAAGGCAAAGGTATCTGGAGCAAAGCAAGCAGAATAAGCACCAGTTTTGGCAATTGAACCAGAAGCAAAGAATTATATATGTCATTATGCATGAATGAGATACCCGTCTGCATGGATTCTGATCGCCCCACTCTTCCCGAAGGGAAAGGGCGATGGACCCTCATCCCGAGGTGGATCAACCGACAGGAAGACCTGCTCCAAGGGTCCACCTCCCGGTTTCACGGGATGAGGGAATTCTATTTTTACCGGGTGCACGAACCAAATGGAAGGGCGGAGGCGAATCATTTGGGTACGGACCGTGGGATTGAATGGGAAAGAAATATACAAACTCCCACGGCAGGGGTTCGATTTGGTTTCGTGCGAAAACCCTCACCATATGAATAGTGAGTGACTCCGTCCCTCTCCTGGACAGTCGAGTGTGCTTACGCACCCTCACCATATGAATAGTGAGTGACTCCGTCCCTAAGATCTAAGAAAGAGGACCGGTAGGGTGAGGTAACGAACTCTCGACAACGGAGAGGTTACGAGGTCGAGGAGAGGAAGCGAAAGCTGGCTCGACCAACGGGAGAGGATGCGTAAGCAGGCTCGACTAACAGGTGCTTCGTAAGGCAGGTAGTTAAATCTGCTCGTTCAATCAATGGGACGAGGTAATGGAATCCACCCTTGCTATCTCCATCTCACAGAGTTCAGGCCAGGGCTTCAACCTATAACCATCGATCTCAAGCGGGTCAAGGGGAACGGGCCTATTGTCGAGAGTTCGGCCTTCCTTGATTGCTTATTGGGTTGGTCCTCGCCGTATTATCTCCTTTCTTCTTTGTCCCTCCCTTTCTTTGAGAGAAGAGCGTCGGCGCTCTCTTAGCATTCGTTCGCTAAGTTGTCTGGTTCGAGCCCATACTTCTCCGTGTGAAACGAGAACCTATATCATCATATGGTTTTACTTTTCAACCCATCCCCTATCTATATAGAATTGCCCCCCACCCAATAAGTAAATTGAACCGGCAGGGTGCGTAAGCACGCTCGACTGTTAAGGCCGCCATCGCCCCTACTCCTTTATAGGGGTCACTCACTCATTCCGATGCCCACCACCCAATAAGCATCAAGGTACGTTAGTGACTCGACTGATAAGGATGCGTAAGCAGGCTCGACTGATAAGGAGAGGACCCTTTAGGGGGCTCGACTGATAAGGATGCGTAAGCAGGCTCGACTGTTAAGGATGCGTAAGCAGGCTCGACTGTTAAGGACCCTTTAGGGTGCGTTAGCACACTCGACTAATAAGGACCTTTAGGTACTCGACCCCAAGGGAGAGGAGAGGGGGCTCGACCATTAGGGAGAGGAGAGGACCCTCACCATATGAATAGTGAGTGACTCCGTCCCTCTCCTCTCCTTATCAGTCGAGCCCCCTAAAGGGTGCGTTAGCACACTCGACTGTCAAGGACCCGACAGGGGGCTCGACTGATAAGGAGAGGAAAGGCCGCTCGACCATGGCAAACAAGCCGGATTGGGATGGGCTTCATCTACACCGGTCAAATCAAAGTGTATTCTGGATCCTCCAATAGCTCCAGACGCAGAAAGGGCGGAGAACACTTTGAAATGGTGATAGACATCCCTAAAGGCATATGCAGGCAGCTATGACACATTCAAGCATCTATACTATGGAGGTAGCCGGAAGAGACAAAACAGTTGAAGGCACAGCAGCAGAAGGAATTCAATGAACAGCTTCAGGCTATTCACATCCCCCCTCTGAGCTCATTGGAGGGAGAACAGAGCAGGTCTGTATTAAGTGGCTTTTCTATAGATTTTGTAGACTGCTATCTCTACTAGCCGATGCATTACGGGACAAGGAGAAAATAGAAGATGTGGAAGATATTGGAAGAGAAAGAAGGGCACAGTCTTCTACCCCGTATTCTACCTTTACTAATTGAGTTAAGGGGCGCCCCTCTGCGGAAGGATACCTCCGAGTAACAGGAAGGCAGGACCTTTCTGTAAAAGAACTGCTGCTGATCCGCGATGCAAGGAAGGCCACGCCCCATGCATGCCGTTACCACAGCAGTGCTAATGTTGGAAGGCGTATTAATCTACGTGGGCGTTCTAAGATTCGCTTGCCTGCCGTATTGCCAGAGAGCACTTGCTTGAGGGTGCCTCGCTGGGATTTATTTAGGGTGCGTTAGCACGCTCGACTAATAAGGCCGCCATCGCCCCTACTCCTTTATAGGGGTCGCTCGACCAACGGGCCGCCATCGATTTCTTTAGGTTATTTCTTTAGTTAAGAAAGAAAGACTGGTAGGGGATTTCATTCCATTCAATAAAGGTATAACCTATTGATAAGTGGCTGGCTGTTTTCAAATTCTTATTCTTATATAGGCTGTCAATATTATATCAGATGCAGTTGGAACTCGAACCGAGCCGACCACAAGCTGCTTCTGGTCGTCGTACGTAGCAATGAATGGAACGCAGTAGCACTAGAAGCAGCAGTTTCAGAAGAAGCCAGCCGTTGTTTCACCTTTCTTTCCCTTGACTAAATACCGGAACTTTCTTGAAATAAAGAAATCAATACCTCTCCGTCCCCCGTAAGTGGTGATTCTTCTCCATCTCCAAGGGGTAGGGTGTGGAGTTCACTGCACCGACCCATTCCCCATCCGGGTCTCCCGCACTGCTCAAGTGTGCGACTCCGTATGAGGACCTCCTTCCCTTCTGCCCACTCTCCGTTCACACGGTTTCCAAAGCGGAAGGGTAGGCAGCAGGTACCACGAGCCCTCTGTCCCACACATCTATCCGGAAGCAAGTGTAGTTCACCGGTTCCACCGAATGCTCCTATCTCTCGGCAAAGATCGTGTGAGTGTGCAGTTATGCCTCAGATGCTTCGCCATAGAATATATAAACCTAGTTCCCGTTCCTCTCTGGTGCACTCGCTCTAGATCTCCGACACACAAGGGAGGACGCGGTAGGCCCTAGCCCCTGCACGCACGTCTGGCCGATCATTCCGCTGGCATCTCGCATTCACGATACCCGTTTCACTGCCGCTCGAGGATGTAGTTGTAGATACGTCGAGCCAAGGGTGGCTCCATATCTCCTTCTACGACATGCTGTTGTCGTCGCCATATTCTATGTGTCACTTGGTAATCTCTTCCTCGCTGCGGGTCTCTGCAGCACCTACCTCCGGAAGAAACGGAGGACTTCATTCAGTGACTCCGCGATCGCCCTCTAAACGATCAAAATAAGGTAGAGCTTGAAGATACGTTTTGTATTCCATTAGTTTCTCTGTGCCTCTAGCCGGGTGGGCGCCGGTCTTTTCCCCCTAAGAACCGTACGTGCGAGTATCCCCGCATGCGGCTCACGCCATTTTTTACTTACAAGGTAGGTGGGTGGCCATTGGTGAAATGTCCCCTGTCTCCTGTGCGCGTGCTTGTTGTAACCTTGGAAGCAAATTGGCGTGCTGTCTGTTGTACCGTAAACCTGCTCTATCTATTCATTGATCCATTTATAGGGATTTATCGCTCGACCCTCGGGGGGAGAGGGCCGGCCCCCCTCTTTTTCCAACCAAGAATTGATCCCCCTTCTCGCTCGGAAAAGGAATCGGCGATGGCGATGGTCGAGCTTCCAAATCGATGGCGGCCCCCCTCTCAAATAAGTAACTAAGGGCAGTCGAGTGTACTATCCTTGATGCTTATTGGGTGCCCCTCTCAAATAAGTAACTAAAAGGCGTTGGTCGAGCGACCCCTATAAAGGAGTAGGGGCGATGGCGGCCTTTTAGTCGAGCGTGCTAACGCACCCCCTCCCTCGACCCGGGCTGCTGTACCAGTCCCTCCGGAATCGGATTCCTCCGCCGGAATCATTTCTTCATGCCGTCACTCCAGTCTCCTCGATTCGTATAGTCGCCCGAAACGACTATTCTTTCCCGGCTCGTTGAGTCCTCCCCTCTATTCTGGAAATCCTCTCCGCCAGTTGCGAGTCGGATTTCACCACACAGGACGAGCTGATTCGTCTCCCCCTCCCCCGGAGTTGCTGCCTCCACCCGGGGTGTTCTTCCGACCAACATTAGCTGCTTCCTTCCCGCCCCGATATACTCATTCACTTAAAGTCCGAACCTATCGGAGCCCGTCTCGCCCCCCTAAAACCCCTACTCCCGGAGGCGGACAACCGGATTCACAATTATCCTCCCACCCACCCCAGGGCGTCATTTCCCATCGATGGAACCATATCCTCTGTGGGGATGAGAATAAGCCCTCGGGTCGTCTCCCGATAGCTTTCACCGGTCCGTCCCGAGGAATGAGCACCACTCCCCGGAGCTGAGACGATAATGAACCAATCGTGGGGAGAAGGGATCGAATCAGATGGAGTAGTTGAATCGGTTCACCCGTTCATGGCATAAGCAGGAAATGAAGGGATGGAAGGAGCAATATACTTTCCGAATCATTGGAAACGAGCGGGGGGGGATAGTTTTGCCGGGGAATGAGAGGTTTAAGATCCCACTAATCTATTTCTAGAGGATCGGGATTCACCTCTTTCTTTGCATCGGGTTCAGGATCTTAAGTTCCTATTCCTGGTCCGTTCTTACGGCCCAGATATTTGATGACCCGGCCAACTCAACGACTCCTCTCTCCCTCCCGGACGACGGGATAGCTTCATTAGCGGGATCAGTTTCATTGGGGGATCGAAATGGTGGATATGCAGGTGGTGGAAGGGTTGGACCGTGATCCTCTGGCTAGCTGATGAAAGAGGTGGAACTGTATCCATAATTCCTTCGCCCCATTGGAGGAAATATCCACCGCCCAACCCTCCGAGGAATAGGAGTTATCGGTCCATCAACCCATGCATGAGGAGTTGCCCTACACCCATTCGATCGAAAGTATTCTTTTCCGTCTTCACCCGACCTTTTCGTATATCTTTCTGCTGATGTCCTACCTTTTGATCGACTAACTGTCATGAGATACGATCCAGCAGCCCTCGACGATTGAGAAGGGGTGGTCCCGTTGGGTGGATCTGTAGGGCATGGTCCAGTCGCTAACACATACTCTGAAATTGAAGTGAGATACCGAAAACAGAGAGGTGGATCTGCCGACATCCGACCATCTTCAGCAGCTCCTCCACCCGATGCAACCTGCCCTACTTCTATTTCATAGCCCGCGTATGGTATGACTCAATCTCCTACTCTTCTGTCATCAGGGGACGACGCCTCAGAGAGGCCAGAGGGAATAGAAGCAAGTAGACCTTCCCCACCCGAACGATCCTTTCCATTGGTTGGTTCATCCTACTATAAATGTAATTAAGCCGGATCAACTGCTTTAAGGAAGAGCCTGATGAGCGAGGGTTACTGCAAGGGGATGTTGACTGCCTGCCTTAGAGAGAAGGTATAAAGGTAAGCCTTATCCTTAGATAGTTATACCTATTATGTAGGTAAGATGAGTGTAGACGTCTTACTGAGTTAATAACCCCCCTATATATATATATTATATATACCTACATGACTGGATGAACTACACCTATATGACTGGATAAACTCTCCCTAGATGAATGGATTAACTATACCTATACAATCGAAGGCAAGAACTAGAGTCAGTCAGAGTAAGGCAAGAACGGCCGACCTCCCTCTCCATCCATCGGTTATGTCGACTACGAGACGATGGCGCCCCTTCCTTATTAAGGAGAGGAAATTCAAGGTGCGAAGCCGCTTGTCCCTCCGAGGGCAAGGCTATCCTCCCTCCCCTTATTATATGGCTATCGTGCCTTTTGTATGTAAAGCAAGCCGGATTATAAAGCTTGAGTTGGTAGACTGGCTGTAGATGCGCTTTTGGACGGGTATAGCTGCTTCGGCTGGATCAACGGATTTGGAGTCAGCGAGGTAAAGCACTGAGTCAACGAGTGCAAGGTAAACAAGGGGTTCTGCTACTAAGTTCCTATATTTTCCTGGTTCTCTCTATTCACTCTAATTTCTCCTAGAAAAAGCCCCTGCCATAGGCGGGTATCCACAGCTTTCCATGGTTGGACCTGGGACTCTGGAGGCTCGACTCACTCCTCCTAGATCTATAAGCCCTACGGCATTTTAGATTCTATGGCTCTACACCTTGGAACAACTTAGTTGCTGCTATGTTTGCACTTGTATTTGCATATCTACGTCTGCACTGGGATTGGCATAACCTGCTGGGTTGAACCCGATCTCCGGGGGCCTAGTTTTCATCACAATGGTGCCATATAGGCTGGAGCCATGGATAAGTCCTGGCAATGCTATGCCTGGCAGCAGGTTGAACTTGCATCTTCTCTGTGCTAGCCTTGTGAAAGCCATATTCTAACCAACTAGAATTTGCATCGATACGTTGACACGATTTTGCATAGAAGAAGTTTGAACTTGAACTTGTAAGCTAGTAAGCTAGGTTGCCTATTATGCCAGAGCTCTCTGGGCTAAGATACTATGATGCTTGGTGACTCTGGACGGTATGATGCCTACGTGTTAATATCAGATATGGCCCATAGAGACGTTGCACTTGGATCTTAATATCCATAATATGCGCATAGAGCAGTTGACCTTGGACTCGCATGGCTCCCTACTGTCCTTGGACTAGCTATATCCACTTATTCTATATGATATCGGCATCAAGACGTTGAACTTGAACTCGTATAAGATCTAGCTGAGATAACTAAACTAGCTTACCTAGACATCGCAGCTTGACCTATGCCCCATTGTACGTGCCGGACAGCTCCCCATTGATAATAATCAATATCGGATTACTACTATACTTATTCGTACTACTCGACTGGGCTACTTGAGAGAAACTCACTATGTAGGCTAGGTGAAAGCCTTGTGAAAGCCATCTCCATTAAGACCTAGTAAACCTAACAAAACCTGCAGACCTACCTCATAGCAGCCCCATACCTACACAACTCTACTATAGCTTACCTCATTGCAGCCATCTCTGTGAAAGCCTTGGTGAAAGCCAGCAGATATTACATACTCTATTTTGCATCGAGACGTGTTCCCGGACTCACTACAACATATTAATATCTAATGTAGGCATCGATAAGTTGCTCTGGAGGCTCTACTAGAATCTAGTTCCACGCATCCCAGCCAGAAGAAGTAGTGCAGCCCGGGGCCGATCCACCTGGCTCCTATAATCTAGTTTCACTAGCTCTACTTGGTTCATATACGATGTTTCCATCTCTACTTGGACCTGGGACTGACTCTACTGGGACTGACTCTACTGGCTGGCTCCTAATCGCCATGGGACCCTAGGATCCTACTAGCCCTAGTCCGTATTTAGCATCGATACGAAGTTGGTTGAACCCGGAGTAGTGCCATATGAGCCATATGAGCTTGGGCTAGTTGATGTTGTCGATCCACACGTTGGTTGCCTGGTTCCGGTTGATGCCAGAGCTAGGCGGCTAAGAGAATCCGCTGATGGATATCCACGACTAAGGCCTGTGGTGCCGTCCGTTGCCAGAGCTGAGCTCAGTCAGAGAGACTCTGCCTAGTCTACGGTGGTCCATAAATAAATGGTTCATATATGATGTTGGCATATATACGTGTTAACCTATGTGCATCTCAACTAGTTGACTATTTACTATATGAACGAGCCATGGATAAGTTGAACCTGCCTAAAGCCCCCCGCTAGTTGCAGCGGGTGCTGATGCACTTGTTGGATCTACCTAGGTTGGCCATGAATAAAGAGAATATGGTGCAATAAGAATAGTTCGGCCTAGTTCATGCTCTGGATGGAGATCCGCTACATAAGGCCAAGTGGATGCCAGAGCTGCTAGGCTAAGAGACTCTGCTCGGTTACTCTGGGTGGTCTGGTGCGCCTAGTGATCATGTTCATATACGCAATATATGCATATCTACCTGGTTGTTCATATATGATGTGACATAGAGATGTGGAATCTCTGGATTTCCATGGAGACGTTGCATTAGTTGATCTGGAGATCCCGCGTTGAACGTGGTCTGGTGCCGGTCGATGCCAGAGCTGCTAGGTTCAGCTCCACTTGGACCTACTCGACTGGGCTCCTGGGAATCTAAGTCCTGGCAATGCTATGCAATGCTATGGCAGCAGGTTCACTCGCATGGATAAGTTTGCACCTATGTAGAGGTTCCTAGACAATATAGCCATCATCATCTCTACGTCTCACAAGCTCGCATATCTACTTGGCTCCTACCTAGAATCTAGTTCCACTAGCTCTATAAGACATTTTCACATAGGATATATGAACTATAGGAACTGTATGAATCTATAGCTTTGTTGTACGTGGATCATGAAACGTACCTATTCGAACGAAGCCTTGCATCCCTCCCTCGATGATAGTAGCTGGGTGGACTATTGGATACGGAACATAGAACTACCAGCTACTATTGGATACGGAACATAGAACTACCAGGCGAGGGAGATAAACCTGGGATCGGGTCTTGAACTATCTTTGCATTTACTAGACTCGACCCAGTCAAAATATCGGATTTGTAACCGAACGAGAGTCACAGTGGCTATTTATAATAGAAATTCCATTTCAATGTTTCCCGCTAAGCATTAGATTCGCGAGCTTGACGTGGGGGCTCTTAAATGCATGCATATAAACCTCCTACTTATAAAAAGTCATTGTCGTCTATATTTTAGGCCCTGAGAATTCTGCGTATAGCACCCCGGGTCTTGAACTGAAAGGAAGTAGGGCTTTGGTATCCAAAGTGACGAGGATACGCCTTTTCGATCATTCACCCGTATCCTCTGACGCAGTCCAACCATCTGCCTATGAAGGTTAGGGATGAACTGCAACATGCGCTACTTGTTGCTCGAGCAACTCAAATTCCTATTGTTGGTGTACTGCAGCTGTGTTTTTTGTTGAATTTGGTTAGTGCTTGTTTCAGATACATCTATCTAGTTGCTGAGTTCCTTCCTTAAGATATAGTGTAAGTTATGAAGTGTAGCGATAAGAGTTGAGTTGAGTATGAGCTAAGGTTAGTTAGAGTATTAGTTCAGCCTTTCCTATATCTTCCTATATTCTTGTTCCTTAGCTAGTCTCAGAGAGTATGAGTGAAGTATAAGATGGCTAAGAGATAAGTATAATGAAAGTCAAAGTGAAGTAAGGGTAAGTTTATTAGTGTAAACCCCAAGATAAGGCTTGTTGTAGCTTTGGGTTAAGGTACGGTAGCTGAGTTGATTGTTCAATTGTATGAGGCCCGGAGGCATTGAGTCGATGGCGGCCTTTTAGTCGAGAGTTCGCTTACTCACCCTAAAGGTGATGGCGGCCTTAACAGTCGAGCCTGCTTACGCATCCTTATTAGTCGAGCGTGCTTACGCACCCTAAAGGTGATGGCGGCCTTAACAGTCGAGCCTGCTTGCGCATCCTCTCCCTTGGGGTCGAGTACCTCTCCTTATTAGTCGAGCGTGCTTACGCACCCTAAAGGTGATGGCGGCCTTAACAGTCGAGCCTGCTTGCGCATCCTTATCAGTCGAGCCCCGTTGCCGGTCCTTAACAGTCGAGCATGCTTACGCATCCTTATGGTCGAGCCCCTGCCGGTGATGGCGGCGATGGCGGCGATGGCGGCGATGGCGGCGATGGCGGCCCTTATGGTCGAGCCCCTACCGGTCCTTATGGTCGAGCGATAAATCGATGGCGGCCAGTCGAGCCCCTGCCGGACCTTATGGTCGAGCGATAAATCGATGGCGGCCAGTCGAGCCCCTGCCGGTCCTTGATGCTTATTGGGTGGCCCCTCTCAAATAAGTAACTAAAGGTTGGTCGAGCCATGCTTCGCATCCTCTCCTTATCAGTCGAGCCTGCTTGCGCATCCTTATCCACGGAGAAAAGATATACTCCATATGCCGCTAGCTATTCATTGGTCTCTTCCTTCATGGAGAGATTTCATTCACCCGAGTGGGACAGAGATATATGTAATTGAACCAGATGGTGGGACAGGGAACAAGTCTTATATGCCACTAGCTAGCTTTCCCTTTAAAGAAACCAATCGATGGATTTGTGTAATGTGTTCTCTCTTGAAGCAAGTGATTCCCCCTGAGATAGTAGAAGAGACGGATGGTGACAGCATGAAGGATCAGGAAAACCACTTCTATCTATCGGTGCTGGGTTATGCACGTTTGATCAATGCTCTCGTTAGGGCGAGCCGACCTTCCCTGGCGAAGCCAATGTGGATAAAGCCGATGCGGATAAGGCTGCTCTCTCGATGCAGGTAATAAAGAAGCCGTCTCCCTATCATCCGTTTCCCAATGAGTAAGCTCCCGCCTCGGGGACAAGGCGGGGCCAATGCATATGCAGGAGCTACTAGCCCTTTCTGGTCCTTTCTGGTTACGTTTCCCAAGACAAAAAAGGCCAAGCAGATCGGATAAGGAAGGGTTATCGCCCGAGGCAGATCTTCATTGGCTCATCCAACTCCTATGAGTTCCGCGGATTTCTATGACGCTAGAAGTGGATCGGCGCTGCACTACACTATATAGATATAGCAGTGGTACACAAGACTATTAACTGAGTTCTACATCCGAGGAAAGAGGTGGTTATCTGCTCGGTCACACATAATACTATAGCGATGGATGGTAGGCACGACCTATTCCTCTCTGTGCCCACAGCGCATAAGCATGATCCGCCTTACTCAACTATTCCAGATCGGCACTACTGGCCTCGAGATGTTACTTGGAGATGTTACTTGGAGATGTTACTTCAAGGTGGATCGGAGAACCGACCTAACTATTGGTTATATCAAGATTATGTTCGCCCGTCAGGTCATGCTCTTCTTTATTGCCATAGCTGCAGTGATTCCAGTGAATACTGATTCAGTGAAATTGAAACATCTATATTCTCGCCAGAGGTCATCTCCTCCATGCTGAGTGGGAAATGCATACGAGCTGGGTGAAACACCTTAAAATCGTGATGTGTTTGCATCTTAATTCCGAGGGGAACTCTCTATGTGCCAAGTCACCCAAAAATGCAAGAACATGTGTGCCAAGCTCCACATCATCTCCCACATGTGGTCAAAATAGATCTCAACCATCAAACATATCCATGCAGGGAAGAAAATCGACCCCTCCACCTACCTTCAAATGGCAGGCGCTCAAAAAGGGACGGAGTCACTCACTATTCATATGGTGAGGGAAGGTGAGCGGACCACCCTTAGACGCACGCTTGAGCATGCACACTCTACTGATGAGCACGAGAGAATTGCTCTCCGCTCCTTGCTTGCGGATCAAGAAGTTGATCGGGTCTTTCCGGTCAGATTAGTGAGAATCTTACCCGCTGCTTCGCTCCTCGCCCTTCTTAGGTCGGGTGAGCGCTTTCGCTCCTCACCGGGGATTGGGGTGGGTGGGTAAATGGTAGGGGGGGTGAGCGGCTTATCGCTGATGGCGGCCCTCACCCATATGAATTGGCGAGTCGATGGCGGCCTTGCCTTTATGGTCGATCGCCCAAAATCGCTGATGGCGGCCCTCACCATATGAATAGTGAGTCGATGGCGGGCCTCCGGGCCTCACCATATGAATAGTGAGTGACTCCGTCCCTGATAAGGCATCCGTCCGATGCATTCTTTCCGATACAGCAGGCATTGAACCTGCTTCACACCGCCGATGGCGGCCTGTGCTAACGCACCCATCAATCACTCAGGACTGAAACTTGTCCGTGATTTCAGTCATTCATTATATACGTAATTACGTAATTAAGTGGTAATTCGAGATATGTCATTACGCATTTCCCCTGCCGAGCAGCCGATGCTGCTTCATATTCGATTCGCGTCATTCGAGACGCTTTAGCAGACAATGCATATATTATATATGTCATTATGCATTTCTTCCATTCATGAATGATATATGTCATTATGCATTTCTTCCATTCATGAATGATATATGTGTAAGACCAGATTCGATCGATAGAGAGTGAATGAATGCATATATTATATATGTAATTATGCGTTTTCACTTTCTTTTGTTTGTCATTTCTTCCAGTCATGAATTATATATGTAATTACGCTTTCTTATCACTTTGAACTAATTACAGAACTAACTACATCTACTAGAACCACATATCTTATTTTATCAACGGACCTTACCTTCAACCCTTCATGCATGCTCGGGTAAGACCTCCGTATCTCTATTACTATGGCAGGCTGGACCATACCTGCTACTTGAGTCTTCCTGGCTTATAGGGTTTTGACTCCATCTCCTAGGATGAAGGGATGAAGGGCTAAAGGATATGTTATCAGTTCCCTTGCTCGTCCCATATACTTCACGGGTAGACTTAGTAGTCGTTGTATAAGCCCGTAAATCGTAGTATTAAGCCCGTAAATCCTTGTTCGGAATGGGGGCAGTCAGTCCATCCAACCGCCAGCCACCGCCCTGTCTCTCCCAAATGAATGAGACGTGCGTGCATCTCGGAGTTTTTAAAGGTGGGATTCATCTCTGAGATCGATCGGGGAATTCACGAGGGGAAGGAAGAACACGATCGCCTGCTCGCCACAGGCCGCAGCTAACAACGGACTCGCTCGGACCCCGCCGTCGAGATATCACCCAGCTCATGTAACATATCTAACCCATATTGGATATAGGAGGTGGTACCCAATCCAATTGATTGCCAATTTCCACATGCATGCAGAATTTATTAGATTAGGCCCTTTTATCATAAACTCAATGCCCAGTTTTATCCCGTCGTTGGCTTGGTAGTCGGGGTATGTTGAGGATCAAGTACCTTAAGGTTTGAAAGGTCCCCGGCCGAGCGCATGAATGCCCCGTTGCCATGAATGCCCCGCTGCCATGAAGAGATCGATTGGAGTTTTTCTTTTGTTTGATGAATTTACCTGGAAGCACTTGAAGAGAAGTTCCCGCCGCTCTCTGCCCGCGTTCCTTAAGCATTCTCTAGAAAGGAGTGCTCAGTATCAGGGGTACTCACTATAACTATAGAAAGAAGTGCTCGGTATCAGGGGTACTACCATCCATCAATCAAGCTTTCCCGCCGCCGGATTATGTATTGGGGCCTTAGGTCCCCTGTGTATCAGTGAGTTACGCATGGAAGAAAGAAGAACAACCAGCTCGGAGGGGGGACTCTTGCTTGCTCCTCCAATCACTTTAAGCAAGCCGGATCTTACTCCTTTCATTAGTGTTTATAAAGGGGTTTTGCTATTCCTTATTCAATCCACTTGTTTTAACCTGCCCCATCTTCATCCTCCGCGGGCATGGAGAGAGGGGGAGCAGCGGAGAGCAACTCCTTCCCTCTACTTTTTGAATTGACTTATCAAACGGATATATCGGCTATGATTTCGGAGATCTCAAGTAGGAGAGCAAGGAAGGAGAGCTCGCATCGATACGACGCTTGCCTCGAGACATTGCGTGTTCATGCATGGATATTTTTATTGGAAGGAGATTGAAAAGGGGGTGCTGGAAGGTCAATTGGTCACGATAAGAAAAGACCCTCAAGCAGCTGAAGACGTAATACACATTTTGAAGGAGAAGCAAGAACAGATCAGGGCCCTTTATAGTACCAGAACTGCAGCACCTCTCCCTTTGATGATGCAGCTTACAAGCGAAAAGCAGGAGGCAGAGGTTTAGTCAATATATACGTATATAACAGTTGCACTTGACCGAGTTCCAAGTCCAGTACCAGATCCACCAGCGGCAACAGTAGATTAAGTAATTGATTAAGTAGCTGACCCAGTAGCTTATCCACCACCGGTATCTAAGTCACCAGTAGCAGATCCAATAGCAAAGACAGTAGTAGAGACAGGGGCTTACTACGCTACAGTAACAGAGGGAGCATAGAAAGTCGCATATATAAAGACAGAAGCAAGGGTAGCAGGAGAGCCAGGACCAGTACCGGTCAATCCAGTACCAACACCAGCAACAGTAGATCCTACAGAGACATAGCCTACAGCCGCAACAGTCGATCCAACAGTTGAGTCAGTCGATTATGTCGATTATGCAGTTGTTTATTCTGTTTCTTAAGTTTATCCAGCCGATGAAGCAGTCGTTTCAGTGGTTGATCCTGACCCAGTCCCAAAGGAATTCTTGCCTGAGCTACTCACTCCTTGCACGGCATAGCCTCCTAGCAATAGTACTGATCCAGTTGCTTATGATCGTGGTCCAGCTCCTTATGATCGAGAGCCAGACTATGATGTTCGAGATAAAGCTTATGATTTTGATCCAGTTGAACCAGTTGAAGCGTCTGAGCCAGATTCAGATACATAAGCAGATACAAGGGTGACAGAACAAGTTGTTGATCCAGCTTATCCACCACCTCGTTTAGCAACCGTTGATCCAGCACCAGGCTATGGTATTTCATCCTTCCTTTCACTATCCAACTTTGTCATTTCATTCCTTTCACCATGCCAGGTTTGGAATTTCTTAAGAGTCTGATGCTAGTATAGAGTCTTATGTTCGTGGTCGTGATCGTGATAGAGAGCCAGATGTTCGGTATATAGATCGAGATTCTGACGTTGGTGATCCAGAGCTAGAGCCAACCAAAGCCAGCTAACCACCACGTTTGGGTAACGGACCAGCACATTTGGGGAACAAACCACTATCTATGGGGAACGAACCATCACATATGGGAGCCGCCCACCACTATGAAGGAATCCACCCCTATAGGTTCTTGGGAAGACTTGGTGAAGATTCTGTCCCCCTAATGCTCTCTAAACCTAGATACCAGCTAATAACATCACTACCATGAACCAAGCTTGGCAGGTGAGATTGGCAGGTTAGAGGGCTTGTAGGTAGGAGCGTAATTACATATATAATTAGATATCTCTTTGTATACGATATTACGCTTGCCTGGCCTGTGCAGAGAATAGTTCGGGATGAAGGAGCCCGTGTATTTGGGATCGTTGGAGCAGAAGGAGTCGGAATAGATCCGGAGAAGACTCGAGCCGTCCGGGACTGGCCAACTCCAACAACTCTGACAGAAGTAATAAGTTGACTCGGAATGACAAACTTCTTACGACGGTTCATTAAGGGCTATTCGCAAATCGCCCTTCCCTTAACAGAAATGACTAGAGGTCCCGAGACAAAACAATAAGGAGAGGCCCGGTAGGGTGAGCCTGCCGAACTCTCGACCACTATTTACCCACCCACCCCAATCCCCGGGGCCCGGTAGGACCCGTTAGGGGGCTCACTATTCATATGGTGAGGGTGAGCCTGCCGAACTCTCGACAATAGGCCGCCATCGACTCACTCATTCCGATGCCCACCACCCAATAAGCATCAAGGACCGGCAACGGGGCTCGACTGATAAGGAGAGGAACTTTAGTTGCTCTTTAGTTACTTATTTGAGAGGGGCCACCAAATAAGTAAATTGAACCGGCAACGGGGCTCGACTGATAAGGATGCGTAAGCAGGCTCGACTGTTAAGGCCGCCATCACCTTTAGGTGCTCGACCATAGGACCTTTAGGTACTCGACCATAAGGACCTTTAGGTGCTCGACTGTTAAGGATGCGTAAGCAGGCTCGACCTTTTTTTACTTATTTGGGAGGTTTGTTCGAGAGGTGCCGCATTTGTGTAGGTGAGAGAATCTCCTATGCGTTGGGCTTGGAAGCATCTGTACTTCTATTGATGGGCATTGAAGGTCAGTGAGGGAGCTCTCAGTTTGGGAGTTAGTATTAATCATACAAGGGAGGGTAGGTGAGTTAGCCAAGCCATGGTTCACGTGACGATGGTTTGGTCAGGTAGACGAGGTTGGATGAGCAACCCGGTGTTAGGCAAGTTGGATGACATTAGAACTACTTCCTTGGACTCATTTGATTGGGTACATTAGTGCCCGCTAAGTGCTAGAAGGGGTTCAACCCTATATTCAGGGAGCTTTTTCGAAAGAAAGTATTGGTTTCGGGGTCAACAGAAGAGATAACGGGCTCTGTCTCCAATACCTTTGCTTTTCTCTTAACCTCCGTGGGTACTCTCTCTGCTGCTTTTGCTTCTGATGGCACAGGATCCGGATCTGCCTCTGATGCCTTTGCCTTAAGTGCTTCCCGGAGAGGAACACATTCTATCTCTTACTGCCTTACCTCCATCCAAGCAAAGTCTATAAGGGTAGGCAAGAGGAGCAGCTACAAGGTCAGACTAAGCCGTGTCTAGAGCTGCCAACACGGATAATGATACCAGAAAGGCGTAATTGTAAGAATGCCAGACTGTTACGTAAAGAAGCCAACCGCACTAGAGGAAAGAGAAAGTGGAGTTACTGGCCTAATCTCACGGCACCTACACTCTAATAAATACTATACGGATCTCCTTCTTCAATTACGGGAAGAAAGAGAAAGCCAATCGAAGTCCACAAGGTCTGGATTTGGGATGTGAAACCGACTCCACTAAATAAACAACCAGCTTGGCTATTGGTATTTTATAACAGTAAGGGCACCTAACCTATACGTAATTCCACCCAATCCCCCCTCTTTATAACACCTTATTAATGCCTTATTCTCTCCCTTCCTCCATGACGACAGGAAAGAGTAAACTAATTTGAACCAAAGGCCTTGCCCGATGCGGACAAGCGACTACGTTTCAATTTACTTATTGGGTGCCCCTCTCAAATAAGTAACTAAAAGGCGTTGGTCGAGAGTTCGGCAGGCTCACCCTTTCTTTTCTTTCATAATCAATCGTTGCGTAATATCGTATACAAAGATATATCTATATCATTATATATGTCATTATGCATTCATTCGTTATATACGTAATTACGCCAACCAACCACTATTACTGATAACGTCTATAGCTTTAGCTGTATAGAGAGAATAGCTACCCAACTTCTATAACGTGATGAACGGTTTCCAGAATAGCTTCTATAGATCGGTTTAGCTTCTATAGACCGGTTTAGAGACCGGAATAGCTTGAGAGCCTTACAAGAGACAGAGCTAGACCTACAGAGCTAGACAGAGATGGTATCCTCCACCAAGTTCAACGTCTCGATGGCGATATCAAGTATTCAATGAGTGGAAAGGTCTGGACAATTGAATAGGTCTCTTGACCACACACACATGTAGTAGAGGCCTGGTTGAAATAGGCCTTATATATGTGAACATGAAGACGTGGTCGATATTCCGTGGATCGTAGATATGCGAGATCATACTTGAACTATGCTCTTTTTTATCATACCGTGTCAATTTAAGGAGTATACATAAGGCTGGTGGTAGTAGAGCTTGTAGGAAAACTATTTGCTCAGACCTCTTAAGGCTTGAACTCTTTTGTGATTAGAATTTAGAATGGAGATTGACTTCATTTTCTTATTCTATTCTTTTTCGGATGGAATTGAGTGCATAGAAACCCCACCTGAGATATTTCACTATTGGAAGGCTAACAAACTATGATGCCTGGGCCAAATCTGTCTGGTCCCACCTCGGCCACAGCGGAACCTCTTGAGAGGGTAGGTCTAAGGAAGGGGATCACACCGCCTAAAGTGAAATGTAGATATGTGAGTATCGGCTGCTGCTGTATGGCAAGGACCTATGGACAACAATTTGACTTGGGTGACTGGTGTGTAAATATGGAGAATACTTACATCTATACTCTATCTCTTCCCCATTGTATAATATTTGATAAGCAGTAGTACTTATAGAAATGAGATTTTTCTCTATTTTTATACCTCTCCCATTGTATTAGCGGAAGTAGCCGGGAATAGAGCCATTGTATAAGATAATAAAGACTAAGTTTTCCATTGAACTTACTCCCGACGGCTAATAGTAAATAGTGGGGGTGTCCATGGGACCTAAAGCTTACCACTAATGACAAGAAAAAGTGAAACCATTCCCTCGTACCTCAGAAAAGGCCCTCCGGGTCGTAGAGATGTAATCTCGTATATTATCAATGTGATTTCTTTATTTGTTGTCATATGGACACTTATTCTTTGCAAAGGAAACAACAAGAAGCTTCTTCGCTAGAGCTCAGGGATAAAGGGAATAAAGCTGTATGCAATATCATCATCGTGGGATTTTCCCCTTGATTCTTCCCCATTGGATTATTACCTTTACTGACTGAGACTGACTGAGGGAATATCCTCGATCCTCTTTCCTCTATCGCCAAAGGATCTAGCAGTGATTACGAATGATTGATTGATGTTTGACTTCACCGCATTCCACATACATGGGAACATAAAAACAACCCAATATCTGGGATGTTACGATTCGATCCTCTTGCTTCTTATGATTGGCAAAATAGAGAATCTTAGGCAGGGGTGGGATGGTGAACCCATCGGTCGTTAATGGATTCTTGTGCGTGGAGTAGATGGGAAGGCGGTGACGAGGGGGCATCTGTTCCCGTGCCTGGATCAGCTAGGTATCGAACATAAGCAGGTACAATATATAGGTATATGATCCACCCATCCAAGAGTCTGGGTTCTTGCTTCGATCCCAGGGCATCATCAGACCATCAAAGAGAGAGAGGGACCCCGACCGACGGTTGAACGATCACTCAATTACCTATCCTCCCCCCTATAGAAATTCTAGGCCGATGCAACGATGAAACCGTGATGGGATAGCTAGACCAACAACTAATTTATATCCAGCGGGGGCAGGCCGTCCATGGGGGTCGGAACAGCAGAAGGGAAAGCGGGGTCGGAATAAGCACTCTTTGTCTCGGATACGCTCGATAAGAATCGGATACAGTTCCACCTCTTTCATCAGCTAGCCAGAGGATCACGGTCCAACCCTTCCACCACCTGCATATCCACCATTTCGATCCCCCATCATGCATATATTATATATGTCATTATGCTATTTTGAGAGATCGAATTGTGAACTTCTTCCATCCGGACCTTCTCTCACTCACATCTCTCTGGTCATGTATGAAATGACATATATAATGATCAGTCATATGGGTACGCACGCATACTTTGCGGTGGTAGAGCTGTCGAAGGAAGTATTGATTGGTGGACGGATCTATTGCTTAAACCACTGCTGAACCACCTGCTGAACCACCTGCCAAACCACCTGCAGGACCAACCTTAGACAAGGAGTCACAGAGGTAGCTAGACAAAGTCCATTACCAGATCCTCCAGCATCATAAGCAGTATATCCAGCACCAACACCAGTAGTATACCCAGCCAGCAGTTTCTTATTCTGATTTTGACTTTGACTTTTCTTATGATCTTGATCTTTGTTCTTCAGTTTCTTACTTTGATCCAGTTGATGAGCTTGACCCAGTCGCTTACCTTGAACCTTTTGACCAAGTGAAAGCAGGGGAGACATCAGAGCAAGCACCACCACCTTGACCAGATCAAGCGTAACAACTACCAATAGCAAAGTGAGCCGTGGGAACAGTAGATTAGACAGATGCAAAAAGAGATTATTCACCCACTGGTTAGCCTGTTCCTACTTTTGGTCAATTCTACCTTGTTTCGAAAAAACAAACACATTAGCTATATGCATTATCTATTACTACCCCTACCTAGAGCATTAATGCGACTGTTGTATGGGAAATGGGCTAATCAATGCGACTGTTGTATGGGAAATGGGTTGATTAATGCGATTGTTGTATGGGAAATGGGTGGCGTCTGCACCTGGTCTTAATAATTCTTTTATCAATTAATGTGAAATGGCTTGCCAACCACCATATGTCGAGGTGTTTAATCTCTAAAAACTTACCTGGTGTGGGAGCCATGCCAAAAATTGCTTGAGCTTTCTGAGCTGGAGCAAGAGAAGAACAAGTTGCCGAGAGTTGTTTAATCTCTGATAACTTACCTGGTGCAAGAGCCATCCCAAAAATCGCTTGAGCATTCCGAGCAGGAGTACGAGCAGGAGCAAGAGTAGAACAGGTTGCCGAGTAGGAGCAGAACATGCCAACTACTAGACGTCGAGGTGTTTAATATCTGAAAACTTACTTGAGAGCCATACCAAAAACCGCTTGAGAATTATGAGTAGGAGTAGGAGCAGGTTGCCGAGCAGGAGCAGAACACGTTGGTTTCCCCATTTTTTACCCGTTGATATAATTTGTGAAAATATAATGGCTCTGCCTTCTATAATTCAACGTTTCTTCTCATTTCTCTAACCTCCATAGCTACTCATTTTTATTGCAAATCATAAGAACATTGAACAAAATATCTTAATTGTTTTTGATAAATTTTGAGTTTATATCTAGTGCAAATATAAATATCCAATGCATATAGATTATAGATAGAGTAAAATAACTTATTGGGTTTGATATATGTTCCCTAAATACATAAAACTGCAAATATAACATCACATCTTTGTGAAATCATATAAAAAAGCACCACACCTGTGATATCATATAAAAAAAAATTGATAGTGGTGCCCTTTCGACTACCTCAACCAACTTGCATTGCATGATTGTTGAAGAAGGATTCGGCCGACATTTACCTACCGTGAAGATCATTGTGTTGTTGTTTCTCAAATTGCGGGGAATGCTTTTCATGGCCATCGCACGTGTTCATATAAAAGATTCCAATCGTGCAAATTTTGTATTCGCCAAAGAATCATTGTTGTAATAATAAGAATTCTCTCCTGTGTGGAATACGATAAAATAAAGAAAATGCCATATTTCGGAGCAGAAAAACCCATTGCAGCATTGTCGAGAAAACAATAAAATAAAGACCACTGTAGCATTTTAATGATAAATGAAAAAAATGGCACTATAAAATATTATCATTTTCAGTAGTTTTGAATTGGTTTTTTTTTTTAATAAAACATTATCATTCTCTAATTCCAATTTGAAATTGTGAAATTTTTCAATATTTTAAATTTTGGACTTTTATTATTAATAATTTATATATATATTAGGTAATGTGTATAATGATGATAATTGAGGCTCATTAAGATTAATATAGTCTATTGAAAATAAAAATAAAACTGTTAATTAAGAATTTTTAACATATTATTTTTATGCTTTAAAAGAAGAGACAAAATAAAAGGTTAATATTATTTCATAAAAACCTATTAATTTAACATAAATTTATATTAAGCTTAAAAACAACATTATATTTTTCTCCGTAATTTTTTATTATATAATAATAAATTTATATTAAAATAATTTATTTTTATTAAAATAAATTTTAGAATTTAAAAATATCTAAAAATCTGTTTTTGAATGATTTAAAAAAATTATTATATTTTAAATTCCAATTAAAAAATGTTGATTAAATTTTAAAATGTTAGAAAAATTAAATATTAAAAAAAAACAATATGCAATAGGTATAATAAATTATTTATAAAGAAATAAATTTATGTTAAATAATTTAAAAAATAATATTAAATTTTTTTAACATTCTCTTATTAGTAATATATATATATATATATATATATATAACAATCAAAATGTTAAAAGTTCACTATGGAAAAAGATGTCAATGGTTGCCTCCCTTTCTTGGATATTCTTATATCTAGGAATAAGGATGGTTCACTCTCCCACTCAGTGTTCTAGAAGAAAACACATACTGAGTAGTATCTTCATGTCGATTCCCATCATTTCCCTGCTCAAAAATTGGGTGTTCTTAACACCCTCGCTACTCGTGCCCTTAGGATTTCTGATAGGGAGAGTTTCGATAAGGAGAAATCTCATCTCCTTAATGTCTTTGTGGACAATGGCTATAGTAGGCACCTAGGTCAGAAGGCTTTCCTTAAAGCCTCTAAAAATTCTTTAATTAGAAAAGAACCTAAAGAGCACCAGCTAGGTGTCCATCTTCCCTATGTCCAGGGAACCATGGACAAGATTGCTTAGATCCTTAGGAAGTATGATATTCCCTCAACCTTTAGGCCCCTCAACACTATTCTCAAATCCCTCCGATCGGTGAAAGATCCCATTGACCCTAAAGACATGAAGGGTGTCTACTTGATCCCTTGTTCTTGTGCGACCCCCTATATCGGGGAAACACAGCGCTCCATCCATCAAAGGATCAGCGAACATGCAGCTAACCTAAGACATGGGAGAACCAAGTCTTCAGCGTTAGCAAAGCATGCGGAAAAGACCAAGCACTAGGTTTGTATTGAGGAGACCAAGGTTATTGCCAAGGTTGCGCAGTTCCATCACCATAAATTCAGGAAAGCTATTGAAATTGAAAGAAGGCCGAACAATCTCAATAGAGATGACCATTGGAAGATCAGTAGCTGCTGTATCCCTACCCTTTCTTCCTAGTCTTGCTTTTCTTTACCCCCCCCCCCCCTTTTTAAACTTTTGTCTAGCTTTTGATGTTTCCCTTAATTTCGCAGATCCTTATCCTTGGAGCCTTGTCTTTTCCTTCCTCCTAGGGTTTCTCCTTTTGGCTCTATAGTTTTCTTTTGGTCATGTTCTTAACCTTCTTGTTTTTAGAATGTGTCGCTCGTTTTTTTTTTAACTTGATAGTATTTTCTCGTTTGTTTTGCATATTCAATTTTTAATTAATTAATTTTATTTATTTATTTATTTTATTTTATTTCCTGATATTTTTTCAATATTAGTACCTTTTATAACCTTCTACTTTTTAAATTAATTTATATATATTAATATTATTATTATTATTTTTTATTTTTATTTTATATATATATATCTATATCTATATATATATATATATGAACATTTAGATATTTAAGTTAACTTAATTTTCTCATTCCAATATTTTTATTAATTCTAACTAACTTTTATCTTAACAACCTAGTAATATTACTTTATACATATATTATAAGAAAAGTCCTTTATATAACTAATTTCCATTTAAATACTAAATAACTTATAATTTTTAATTATTAAACAATACCTTTTTAACTAACCATTAACACCAATTAAATTAGTTTATCTATTTATATATTTTTATTGGTCATCTAAGATAACTAATTTACGTTAAATTATAATAATTCTTATGACCTTGGACCTAAAATCAAAATTAGCCATTGAGTCAAGTTAGTCATTGGAGACTCTGCTCAGACTATTTAACATGCTAAGCTGGATCTGTTTCTTCAACTTGTCCTGACGATGAACCACACTAGTTGGTTCAAAATGCGTCGACAGATATTTTCTGCATGTGATTTACACCGAAATATTTCTTATAAATGATTATTTAAATTGATGTGTATTTTAATATTTTATAGTGCCATTATTTTGGTCCATAACCATAATTTAAATTAAAAAAAAATTCAATAATTTATTGGAAAACAAAAATAGTCTATTGAACATGAAAAAGAATAAGATGTTAATTAAGATTTTTTAACATATATATATATATTATAATTTAGAAGAAGAGAGAAAATAATATGTTAATAATATTTGAGATTAACCTATTAATTTAACATAAATGTATATTAAGTATAAAAACAATATTATATTTTTCTCAATATTTTTTTATTATATAATAGTTTATATAATAATAAATTTATATTAAAATGATTTTTAATATCTAAAACTGTGTTTTTGAATGATTTAAAAAAATATTACATTTTTAAATTCCAATTAAAAAATGTTAATTCAATTTTAAAATGTTGAAAAAACAAATATTAAAAAAAACATTATGTAATAAGTATAATAAATTATTTATAAAGAAATAAATTTATGTTAAATAATTTAAGAAATAATAATAAATTTTCTTAACATTCTCTTTTATATATATATATATATATATATATATATATATAACAATCAAAATGATAATTTTTTTAAACGATTATTTAAATTGATGTGTATTTTAATATTTGATAGTTCCATTATTTTGGTCCATAACCATAATTTAAATTATAAAAAAACAATAATTCATTGAAAAAGAGACATAGTCTATCGAACAGTAAAAAAAGATGTTAATTAAGTTTTTTAACATATTATTTTTATAATTTAAATGAAGAGAGAAAATAATATGTTAATATTATTTCACATTAACCTATTAATTTAACATAAATTTATATTAATTTTAAAAACAATATTATATTTTTCTCAATATTTTATTATTATATAAAAATAAATTTATATTGCCCCCGATCGGGGTGTGAAAGGATGTGAGACCCTCGTAAGGATTGTCGTTATGATTAAATAAGTGTGGAGGAGAGCAAGTGGGCAGCCCAACCAATGCAACCACATGCTCAAGGCAATTAAGGATTTGACGACCTGTAACCAAGTGGCAAAGCAGACCTTGGGCGCGGTAATTTGGGTTTTACAAGTGGTAGGTCTCGCATTTTTCATGCAAACGTTGTGGTTTCACCTCAGGAGCTGTTGTGAGGTGGTGAAGGTTTTTTGTGGGACTGGAGACCTGCGCCATAGGCTGAGCACCCAGGGTGACATCAATGACGTGATGACAAGGCAAGGATACTGATATGTCTCTCTAGCCTTCTTATTTCATGAAATGGTGGTCTTGTTGCAAGGAACGAAGCCAGAATGGAAGGGTTTGGTGATTGTAGTGCATGGGTTAATTGGGATTGGGTTAAGTCTATCTTTGTTAGCGTCTGGAATGTCAATTTTAGTCTTTTATGGAAATCTATTGGCTTAGATGGGCATGTATGGGGATTCAGGGCCTACATTTAGTACTATGTCTATAAATTTTGTTAATGAGTCCTTTAATTCTAGGCGTTTGAGGCCTGGATGGGTTTGGGGTTAGTTAGAGAGTCTGACATCTTCTGGAAATCTTCTGGCCTAGAGGGGCATGTATGGGGAGTCGAGGTCATCACCCAGCGTCTTGTTTGTAAATTCTATGAAGGCTTCATTTAATTCCTGGCATCAGAGGCTTGGTTGGTCCTGGAGTCAGTTAGAGAGTCTGGGAGAAGTAATGCACTCGATCCATTTGAAAGATATGGTGAAAGTCAGGTCTTCTGCCAGCCCAAAGGCAAAGGCCGTTGGTGTCGGGGTTCTTTGTGTTTTCATTCCTTAGAACAGGAAATGGGGAACCAAAATTGTCTCCCATAGGAAAGAGACAGATGGTAAAGCTTTCATTTGTCATTTGGACAGTAAATATTTTATTAAACCATCTGTGTGCACTACCATCTTAGGTTAGCCTAAATTTCAAACTCCTTCGGCTCTAGCACTGTTGGTTCTCACTACGGTGAGGGCGCTGGACGTACTGCAATCATTGGGAGACCTAGTCTACAATAGCATGGTGAAGACAGGTGCTAGCATGGGGAAGCGAGGGTGTCACCACGATAGCAATTAGAACAACAAGAAAGGGAAAGTGTCGCAGGCTTCGTCCAACAAGCCCCAGTGTAAAAGAGAGAGGAAAACAGGGGAGGATAACATGCAAAATCTCATGCATGCTTAGAATGTTGGATCCCTGACACAAGTGAAGTCTATAATATCATCATGGGAGGTGGAATTGAATGCCAAGGCAACAACAGAACCAATTCCAACAGAGAATTGGGAACCTTTGGTAATGGACCCTCGACAAACTCGTGGAAAAGTGACTCTGTTCAAATAGTCAGTCCAACTATATTGGGTAATGAAGAGCTTATTGGTGAGAGTCATGTCGGAAACCCAGAACTTGGATGGCCCCTAGCAAACCCAACAATCTGAACCGAGCCTCAAGCACATTCAACATGAAATACAATTAGTGCATGTATAGAAGTACCATCAGAATGTTCGCCTTGGCTGAATGGAAAACTAACTGCAAAGCCTACAACAAAATGAAATGTTGGGATCAACTGCAAAGGACCTTGCCTCGGTAGAATCGTTTGATGATTGGCTACTGGGAAGTCATGATATTTTTGAAAGTTTCTGATGTTTTTTGTTGTTTTTATGAACTACCCAGATAACATTTACATTTTTAGTAGTACATAAAGATGGGTGATAGATATGGTAGCCTATAAAGCTTGGATGAACATACTCAAACTCTTTATGTTTTGAATGGCTTGTGATGCTGATCGGCGGCCAACAGACCTGGTTTCCCTTGGGCAGGTAGAGGTCATTTATATCTTCTGTATATGCACAATTTTCATATATGTGCAATTTTTGTATATGGAATTTGTGCATATATGGAAATTATGTATTTACGAAAGATATGTGCATATCTTCTATATATGCACAATATCCATATATGCGTAATTTCTGTATATGGAATTTGTGCATATACAATGTAGATACATAAAATATATGCATATACGGAAGATATGCACATATAAGAAAGTTACAGATATATAGAAGATATGCGCATATCTTCTGTATGTGCACAATTTCCGTATATGTGCAAAAGTGCAACCTCTATATAGGCGCAACCTCCGTATATACACATCTTCTATATATGTGCAACTTCCGTATATGCGCATATCTTCTATATATGGATAAAATTTTGTATCTGCACATATATGAAAGTTATGCATATACAAAATAGATGCACATATTTGGAAGTTGCACATATACAGAAGATATGTGATATAGAAGATGTGCACATCTTTCATATATGCGTAACTTTTGTATATGTGTATATCTTCGTTATATGCAATTATTCAGTATATGTTCATTTCTTCCGTATATCTTCATATTTGGAAGTTTGACATTTATAATATATGTGCATATACAGTAGATGTGCATATATGAGAGTTACGCATATATGGAAGAGATGCACGTATACAGAAGTTGTTTATATATGGAAGAGATGCACATATACGAAAGTTGTGCATAATTGTAAACATATTTGTATAGTCCAAAAGACGCCCAAAGACATCCACCATAATGCACAAGTGAATATTTTCCAGCAGAAGACATTGGCAGCCTTTAGTGAATATTACTATAGAAAGCAAGTAATCTGTGCTTCCCTTGCATCTTGTAGGCAAACCTAGGCTAGCATATGAAAGTATTCTTAGCACATTTGTGTTTTCCACCTCCCTTTAGTCACACATAGTGTAGTAGGATAAAGAGTAAGCGGCCCATTATCTGCACATCATTTATTTTTCATGAAAGGAACAATTGAGATCTAGTGTAACTAGGAAGATATTGTAATGGATCAACGAATATCGACATCTTATCACACTTTTCATGCTCACTTGATGGCTTGCATACAGTTACAAATCACACACTAAGATTTTATAAGTTTTGTATTAGAAATTATATTATCTTTATTTTTATTTGCAAATTCTCACATAGCTTAATTAGGGGGAAAGGTAAGTGGCCAAATTCAACACATTTTTTTAAATCTATTTTGCTAGTTTTTACAAATAACATAGCTTAATTATTAAAAGAGTAAGTGGCATATCATCCACAAATATTGTTACTAACCAAAACAATTATTCATTTAATTAGTTTTTGGACTAGGGCCAAGTGTCACTACAGAAAGCAAGTAATCTCTGCTTCCCTTGCGTCTTGTAGGCGAACTTGGGCTAGCATGTGAAAGTTTTCTTAGCACAATTGTCTTTTCCAACTCCCTTTAGTCACACATAGTGTAGTAGGAGAAAGAGTAAGCGGCCCATTATCCATACATAATTTCTTTTTCATGTAAGGAACAATTGAAATATAGTGTAATTAGGAAGATACTATAACGGATCATCGAATATCTTCATCTTATCACACTTTTCATGCTCACTTGATGGCTTACATATAGTTACACATCACACACTAATATTTTATAAGTTTTGTATTATAAATTAGATTATTTTTATTTTTATTTTTATTTGCGAATTCTCATATATCTTAATTAGGGGGAAAAGTAAGTGGTCAAATTCAACACATAATTTTCAATCTATTTCGTTAGTTTTTACAAATAACATAGCTTAATTAGTAAAAGAGTAAGTGGCATATCATCCAAAAATCTTGTTACTAACCAAAACATTTATTCATTTAATTAGTTTTGGGACTAGGGCCAAGTGTCACTACAAAAAGTAAGTAATCTCTGCTTCCCTTGCATCTTGTAGGAAAACCTAGGCTAGCATATGAAAGTCTTCTTAGCACACTTGTGTTTTCCACCTCCCTTTAGTCACACAGTGTAGTAGGAGAAAGAGTAAGTGGCCCACTATCTGCACATCATTTCTTTTTCATGCAAGGAACAATTGAAATATAGTGTAATTTGGAAGATACTATAACGGATCACCGAATATCCATATCTTATCACACTTTTCATACTCACTTGATGGCTTGCATACGGTTACACATCACACACTCAACTTCTATAAGCTTTGTATTAGAAATTAAATTATCTTTATTTTTAATTTTATTTGCAAATTCTCATTTATCTTAATTAGGGGGAAAAGTATTTGGCCAAATTCAACACATATTTTTCAATCTATTTTGCTAGTTTTAAAAAAAACATAGATTAATTAGTAAAATAGTAAGTGGCCTATCATCCACAAATATTGCTACTAACCAAAACATTTATTCATTTAATTAGTTTTCGGACTAGGGCCAAGTGTCACTACAGAAAGCAAGTCTTCTTCCCTTGTGTCTTGTAGGTGAACCTAGACTAGCATATGAAAGTCTTCTTAGCACACTTGTGTTTTCCACCTTCCTTTAGTCACACATAGTGTAGTAGGAGAAAGGGTAAGCGGCCCATTATCTGCACATCATTTCTTTTTCATGCAAGGACCAATTGAAATATAGTGTAATTAGGAAGATACTATAATGGGTCACTAAATATCCACATCTTATCACACTTTTCATGCTCACTTGATCACTTACACACAATTACACATCACACACCAATATTCTATAAGCTTTGTATTAGAAGGCATCCAATTTCTATAGCTTTTGATACTTAGTTTATTTTCGTCTACATATCACACCCTACATAAACATAAGACCTTAAAAACTACCATAACTTTAACCAACTAAATTCCCCACAAGGGCCACTAAAGAATTTATAGTTCAGGTGAGTACCATCGGGGGTAGGTATTCCATAAGTTGCCATGGTCATGTTACATCTTTGAAACATAGCAGTTGACTTTTTAGGGAGCTTAAAATCCTTGAAGCATCCCACATAAAAGAATACCCGAGCATAACAGAGACCCAATTCAGAGGGGGTTTGGCTTAGGTCTAGAGCATGCGTATTATTTGGGGCTACTAGATTCGTCTAGTGCTCGGTACTGGTAACTGACTACCAAGAAGCTAAAGACTTGAATGCTCACATGGGACGAAGGTACTTTGGTGACCAAAATCTAGGGATTCCATCCCTATAGGTGGACGTGTCGGTAACACCAAAGCCTCATTCGGCTACTGGAAGGCATCACTAGTTATTTTGGGACATTTCCCTAGTACCCATAAGAAGATATCTTTGCAAGGCCCAGTTACTTTGAGAGTGGCAACGATGAATAGGTCTTCATAAGATCTTTATTCATATGCAAAAACAAACTAAAACCATTTTTTTGTTTGATTGATCACATAGTCTAAAGTTAAATGGAAAGTAATCATTTTATTTTCACTTTGTTTGATGTATGTGATATATTTATTTTGAGAATCATCTCCTTCCATCAATCACACAAAGTAGCACACACTATACTCGACACCATAGGGGACCCCATCCTCCTCGTCTCGTTTGTTGTACCTTGGGAGATAATCTTTGGTTGAGAAGAGATTAGTTCCAAAGACATTTATTCAGAACTGTAAAAGAATTAATTGACTGTCCCATCATTTCATAAAACCCCATAAATTTGATTAAAACCCTTTAACTTTCCATATGTGAACAATGTTTCCAAAGTGTCCTTCTAATGTTGAATACAAATGAAGAAAGAGAAGAAATAAGTGATGGTGGAAAGTTTTAGATAACAGGTTGCCTTGCACATAATCTTTTATCTTCAACTTTGGAATAAATATGACTAGCGTGTAATGAAATTTAGAAAATAGGAGCGCATCATTAAGGGTTTTTAACTTTAATTCACAAAAACTCAAACTCACAACACTGTAAAATCAAATCCCAACAACTTCATTACTCTTTTCTAAGAAGAAAAATTAACACAAGATGAAACAAGAAAGACTTATCATACCCAACAAATTCTGGAATCACTGTGAAAAATTTATTCATCAACACATGAAAAGTGAAAGTACAATATTGTATTTTCCTCTGAGGGACAAAATTCTGGAACCCCCCCAAAATCTTATTCCTGGGTTTTTATTTCTGTTGCCTAGCCTAACTAAACTAACTATTAAAATAAAATCAATTGAGGAACAAAATGTTTGACAATTACAATATTATCTCTCTATTTGAAATAATTATTTCTATAAAAGAAACCAAACCCTTTACAAATATAGATAAACATATTTGTGGGTGCCATTCTCTTTTAATTAATAAAAGAAATTAAATGGAAAGCCTTAAAAATTTATATGGTTTTGTATGTGTTGACGGTGCTAGACCTACCAACATTTAGGGGATCACCTCGGTATGAGGTCCCAACTAGACCTCACACCGTTTGGTGTCAGAGTCCCATCTGGTATGATGGTCCAGTTCCCATTATCTTAAATATTTGCCTCAACTCTTGCTTGTCAGCATAGGAGAGTGGTCTGCTTTGTCTTTCGAGAAGCGAGGTTTGCGTGCCTAGTGATTGTAAGTTTCTCTTATGTCAATGGTTCTTTCACCGTAGAGGGAGAGGGTGGGAGTGAATCCCAATTTGATTGGGAGAAGTCCCAACTCTTCTTGGTGCTTCTACGTCGTTTAGGGCGACTGTCGATCGAGTCGATGGTGGGGTGATGGTCCGGCTGTCAAATGGGAATCCGGTTGTTAGAACTTCAACAAAGTGACTAACTGTGTGAACGAGAAAAACACATACATGATCTTGCAAACACACACCTACATGACTAGACGACAAGACGACTCAAATCATCCATACACACATGCTCAAAATGACTGACCAACGGTGTAAGTGAAAAGCGCTACACTTGTGATTGATCGTTGGTCGACCGTGATGATGCTTGCATGACAGTGTATGCGACTCTGTGTGTTAGTGTGACAGAAGTTTTATAGACCGAAAACAACAAGTACACACGATGCGAAGACCTTGAGTACAACTAGAACATGGTCGCAAGAGTGACATTGACATCAAAATGCAATAACTTGGGTGAAATGATCAAGCAAGGTGGGTGCGAAGACTCACACGAGCTCATGAGGTGAACCCAAGTGTGTGCAGCCATGAAGTGAAACTCTCGAGGGAGGCTCCGAAATTGGGTGTAGGCCAAAATTTTGGAGGGTGTTGTACCTGCTACAACAGTATGGTACTAATGCTGAGGTGGATAATACATAGGCTAAGTTCCTAGGTTTTGTCTTTAATTATAATGGAAAAATTTGTGGTTTCTTAAAAATCCAAAACCACCTACGGGACCACCTCTGGTGGTTTCTTGAGATGATGAGAGTGCCCTCGTAATAATTAATGGCCATTGATTTCGTTTGAGAAAACCATCTAGGGGGGCAAACCTCTATATAGACCTCGTGCAATTTGTGCTAATGAATTTTCATCGATGTGAAGAGACTGCTAATGGTTTATTGGAGCTTTACTAACTCATGTAATATAGTCTTTACCATACATAACGGTTTATCGTCAGCTCCAGCTCTTCGACGAATTTCTTCCATTCCAAGTTCCTGTAAATATACATGTATGCTCTGAAGAATGTGGTCAAGACTTAAATTAAATGTTTTAGCCACCTTTGCTGATAAAGAAAACACAAGTCGATATGATTCCTACTCTGTTTCCTCACATTTAACCTGAGATTCAATGGCAGCCTTGTCTATAATAGGACCCTTTGGTTGGAACCCTCTGCTTAGTTCTAACCCCTAGACAATTTCGAATGGGGGCAATGTTTCTGGTATGCACATACTTATTAGGAGCATCCTTGTCCCTATTCATCCTATCGTACAATATGTGTAACGACTCCTCCCACATTTAACTAGTAACTCAACCCACAACCATAAGGAACATGAGCACCAATCTGAAATAACAAATGGGAAAACCCACAACACCATGGTTATCCACGAAATGGCAAGGCAAGGCTAAAACCACTATTTATCCAGGAAATCCTCCATGTCAATGACATATCATAACCAAGAAACCACATGCATTTACCATGCATTAAGAAAAACATACATGCAACCTGTTACATGTAAAAAAATCCAAATGTAGTTGTTGATCCACATGTTCCCGTGCACTTTCCTGCATTCCTTTGCCTTCTTTCCCCAAATCCAAATTATGCCAAGAAGCTCCAAGAGTGCAGCAAGAAAACTCTAGGTGTGCAAGAGTATAATGAGAGAATAGATAGAGAGCTCCAAAACTGAACTGATAAAAGGTTATGAACTTCTCCTCAGAGTCCTTTCTATCATTGAGGCCTCTGTTTTCTTCATTTTCCTCTATTTTTCCTTCAATTTTCTCGTCATACAATCTAACCTTTCACCTTCGTTTTTCCTATTTTCGTTTATTTCATAAAATGATTCCCTCAAAATCAATTATTTTCAATGCAATAAGCCATCTGTATATGCAAGTGCTTCTGTATATGCAAATATATACGTAAACATATATCGAGAAAATAAATTTTATAAATGCACTTTCGACTTTTCTATATGTGTGACTTTTGTAATTCCACAAAGATATATCAACATGCATATCTAGAAGCCACACATATAGATGAGGAAGCACATATAGGAAAATATTTATAAAAGCTTATTGTCATATTTTTTGTTCTCCTAATGCTTCAAATTTTTATAGGTACTCTATAAATGGGAAAGTGGGATGAAATTATGGAGTTGGACACTGAAAACTGAGAAGATATGATAGAATTTTCTGCTAAAGATCTAACAAGGAACGAAATTAAATGGGATGAAATAGCTATTACTCCTTATATTTGATTGGGTGATTTTATAAATGGAGAGAAATTAGATGAAGATGCTCCCACACAATTTGTTGTTAGTACAAATCGATCTAAAAAGGTGGAGGATTCTATATGTGCTTGCATTAACACATATATCGAATATACCATGTGAGTCTTTATTTATTCAATTGATTAGATACATCTAATTGACGTTCAAATGAAGTCAATTTTTTTAGACATGTTTTCTAATTTATTATCATTGTTTTTATTTAGTTATTGGTGTGCATATGGTCCTGAGTCGACACGTAGATACGTACGTGATGAAAATACAAAGAATCAAAGAGGATCAACAACAAAAGAAATGGAGTCCACACCAAAGCATAAATGTTGGTTATAGATTTCACTTCATCATGCATCGCCTTTATGTGCATCCAAATCATGCTATTATAACATACACTGAGTGTAGAAATTTTGATAAACTTGGTGCTTTCTGTCATGGAAAGAGTGCAACAGGAAGACCTCAAATGTTCAAGTATGTGCCACATGTATCATTCGATTTATGAGCTAGTGTGTGCAATATGGTTGAAGATGGTTTTAATGTCACAATTATTTGGGACAAATTAATGTCTGATGTGGAGAACCAATATGGTGAGTTATTTACAGGGGTGGGTCTGGACACTTTAATGATGAGGATGAATATTTCTAATATTTACAATAATATTAGACAAAAGAAATATATGAAGGATGACAATGATCCAATAAGTGTCGAGTGTTGGTAAAATCAATTGCCATATAGTTTCTTTTAATATCAAAAACATAATGTTGTGCGAAACATACCATTTATTATAGGCATACAAACACATTGGATTCGTTCCATGATGGCGACACATTCACACAACAACGCTATGCCAATGGATTCTACATTTAGTATGAATATGTATGAGGTGTGTATTATCAATCTTTTGATTCCTATAGTGATAAAACAGAAGTCTTTTTTTACATAATACTTATAATAGTGTGTTTTGGATGTATTATCAACTTTATACCTTAATCGTATTCGACAAACATCGTAATGGTGTCCTGGTGGCTTGGGTGATTTCTTCATGTAATACCATAGATGATATTAAAAAATGGTTGATGGCTTTATTTGCAATGGGAATGAACGAGCGTTAAGATTGGAATGTAAAAGCATTTATCACAGATGATGCTACTACTGAAATTCAAGCATTAAGGTACCATATATTTTTTTACAAAAGAAACATGAAAAACATATTTCATTCATAATTTACTCTATTTTAATGTTGTACCATTTAGGTGTCTAAATAATTCCTCCATCCTATTATGTGTATGTCATGTCCATCGAGCATGGTTGAAAAATGTTGGAAGCAAAGTTAAATGCAAATAAAACAAATTCTGGATTTTATGTTCTTAGGGGAAAACATGCACTCATGCAAGGATGACGAGTTAGTACAAAAAGCTGTTGCAGGAATATTTTCTAAATTTAGTGAAGAGGAACGTTTTTTGAAATATTTTGACACCACTTGAATATCTAATGATAAAATATGTAATTGTTATGCAACATCATATCATGACTATTAGTCTGTAATTGAATGTTTTCAATCATTATCTTATAGTTGATAATAATTTGTGGTCATTACCTTTTGTAGATATGTGGGCAAAATCTTATCAGAAGTTTCCACATTCTAATCAAGACACAAATAATTCAATTGAGTTCTACCATATGCATCTAAAGTATAGGTACTTATATGAGGCACTTACCACAAACGTGTGGATTGAATAATATTTGTGTTGTTGAAAAAAATTGAACTATATTATATTCACAATCAACATTTAAAAGAAGCAGGAGTTATAAGGCCTACAAAGTGTAAGAAATAAGAGTCTCTCAAATTCTAGAGAAAAGCAGATACGAGATCAAGATTGTCTACATGACCCTAAGAGTATAAATGAATTTATGGTTCATAGCCAAAATAAGGATACTCCTCATACCTGGTTTAATGTCATATGCATAGGGTCCGAGTTTAATTTTTGTATTTGTGATTGGGCATTGAATGGAAATGTTTGTAAGCATATCTTCAAAGTTGAAATGTGGGCCAATGAACACAGTTTGGACTTTAACATGTTTCCAAATTTTTCTATTCCAATTACCGAAAGTCATAGATTTTTAGTTGATTTAAATCAAGCAGGTACAATGAGCTGCTTGTCAAAAGACCAATGAAGCATTCACCATGTGCCTATTTTATCAGATTCTATTGATTTTGCAACTATGCCACTCACAAATTCAATATTTGAGATTGAAAGATCAAAATTTGTACGTGCATCAATCAACAAAAATCTAATGGATATATTAAATAATTTTCCTACAAAATTGAAGAATTTAGAAGAAATTGATAATGGCATTGATGAGATGTGTAGCAAATTTAGGGAAAAGACAAATAAATTTTTTGCCATTGTGATGTCTCCATCAAGAATTATGACTAAGAGTTCAAACATAGTTTTTTGATCCCACAAAGTAAAAAGATACGACGTGGTCATGAAAGAAATTCAAGGAAGGAAAAACCACAATTTAAAAAGGTTGGGCATGTTTGCTCAAAGTCAAGGAAGAACATGGAAAAACAAGTGAAAGTACTTTCTTTAAAATAACATGGAAATATTGAGGGATCTACATCTTAGAATCAACAAAGGCATGTTCGACAATTATTTTCTGATGATATTGTCAAGGGTTCAACAGGTACACATTTATAAATTATTGTTGTTTATTTATATAATTTAATGAATTATTATCTAATTAAATATTATTGCACTATATCATGCAATCAACTCTAACTTTATTTTTTTGGCACGTGGTTTCTGATCAAATATCAATCAAACTATGTAGCAATTCAAGAAATTGGCACAAACATGCCGACAAGCCCATTGATTCTAGATTTGAACATCTGAAGTTTGATGAAAGGTAAATTTAATATGAAAGTTAATAATTCGAGTGTAATGATAGAATAATCATGGACAAATGTCAGATTCCTCTAACCACACTTACATGATGTTATTTGGGGAAAAATGTTACTCCTATTGTTATCATTTTCTATAATATTTGAATTCAAATTAATAACATATCTTAAATTCATATATGGGTTCGATTGATCTTATATTCATAATATGTGGGAATTAATTTTTTCTTAGTAATATTCAGATTTTTTTTTAACAATGCTAAATATTTTCTTTTTTAATGTTTTTATTGTCATGTTGGACAACAAAGATGCGCCAAGGCTGACTTTTTTGATAGGGGAATTCAGAGGCCTGTGAGTTATTTTACAAAGTATCAGTGTCTTTATTTTTGAAACAAAATTTCAAATGAAATGTAATGAACTATCTTTTGAAATGAAATGAACTATTTTTCCAATGAAATGTAATGAACTATTCTTAGAGGAGGCTTAGTTTTAAAATTCAGTTCTTGTACTAAATATTGGTGTACTTTTAATGTCAACATTTATGTCAAATGGTAATATATGTATTGCGGTTTATTATGGGTTGTTATCTATTTAAGGTGAATAGGAAATTCCTTTCATGTAAATTTAATTATTAAACAATTATATGATGAAAATTACTAGTTCTTTTCAATAGATATGGAAGATATTCCCCCCTCCCACTTAAAAGATCAATATAAAAAGAATCTATTTTACCTATACATTAATGTGATTACTTTATATATTTATTTTATATAGTAAAAAAATTATTTAGTATTAATATTAATATTAATTGTTGCTTTCGTCATGTAATGTTAAATTAAGATATATAAAATAATAATTACATAATAATGTAATAATGGAAATTATTCAATGTTGCACATAAATATTAATAATAAAAAAAACCATTTCAATATGCTATAAACAAAATACTTCAATTTCCATTGTAGATAACATAATTAGATAGATAATGTAATTGGCAGTAAAATATTTTAATTTCATCCATATGTGTTATTTATACCTTTTAGTAGAAAGATGATGTGTTACTGTCACCACTCAACACACAGATTATATAATATCTAAAATGTAATTGATGTTACAACCAACCATGGATGAGATGTGTAAAACTTTGAAACTCTGATTATAAATGAGGAAAAAATAATATAGATGATCAATATTATAAGAATAGTTGATATTCTAGAGATAAAAAAAAATTCATGTATTGAAATTTAGATTTAAAGTAACAATTATTAATACTTTTATATCAAACAAATACATCAAACAAAATATACATCTTTAAATACATATATTATATACAATATTTCAAAAATAAAAACCATGTCTATATACAAGACTTTCATTTAAATATGCACAAAGCTTAATTAAAATTCCATAATCATTATAATGAATAAATAGTTAATTTTTTTTTTTTAAAGTTGAGAATAATGTTAAAAACTTTAAAGCATAAGTTACATAGAATTTCTCTATTTTATCTTCAAATTGAACATCAACACCATATAATATTTGTATTGAAATCAATAAATAATCTAACATACATATTTTTGGAATATTCATTCTAATAAATAATATGGATAATACTATTTATATTAATATTATATATTATTTAAAAGATGCAAAAGTAGATTCTATTTAGACTACATACAATTTTGGTTATATATAATATCTAAATTCAAATTAATAACATATCTTAAATTTTATATATGTTTGATTTAATTGTAAGATATATATATATATATATATATATATATATATATATATATATATATATATATATATATATATACGGAGGGAATCCGAGGTCTGTATGCTAACCCGCAACATTAAATGTATACAAAGGGAAATGGATGAAACAATCCCGAATTTCGACAGTTGGAACCATCTTAACCATCGAATCGGAGGGATCCACGGTCTTGATGTCTCAATGAATACTCTGGAGGTTAATGCTTCTTGCAATGAGGTAAGGGCCATTTTTTTGCTGTGACATCATTATTGTTTTGGCTCTGCGACAGAGAGTGGCCGGATGGCTGTATGGAATCTCCTCCCGCCAGGACTGCACCAATAAGCAGGTAAGGGTAACGGGCCTAGACTCCTCCATATTGTTTTCTATCATTCTATTAAGTTCCATCTTTGATACATAGTTGGTTTCGTCCCTAGATCGAGGTAACATAACAATTGATGATGGCTGGAGTCTCTACGATAGAAGGAGGCGTTGGTTCATTTTGTGACCAGAGGTAAACTATCCAACTATTACAGTGAACTTTTCAGTTTGATGTGCTTTGAGGAAACCCTAATGGCAGCTGTGGCTTTGTTAGGTACTTGGTGCATTTTCCTGCTTGGCAACCCTTTTCAGGTAAGTCATCCTTTGCTCCAGAATTTACTGTAATTCGTTTTTTCTGTGTTGATTTCCTTATCTAATCCGATGCCCCTTTGGTTCACAGATAAATAGGTTAAGATATGATTGTTTATAGTTCCAGAGAGATTTAGAATGAACCCCTCTCTTACATCGGTGTTGCGTTTAAATTTCATGTTGGTATTCTTCCAGATTGATCCTGGCAATGTGTTTTCTCAAACTATAGGCCTTACTACAGGAGGAATAGTGTTATTTTAAAGTATTAGAATCTTTCAAGGTTTATGACATCGTCTAGAAAGCCAAGGCTACATATGTATTATTGTAGTTATTTGCGGGCAAATGAGGAACCCATTGAACAATACGAGGTTTCCATTTTCAATATTGATAAGGATTTTTTTGTGGGTTCTGTAGATACATAGTTGTGTTAAGTTAATTTATTACTGTCATTCACTTGGTTGCACCAATTTCAACTGTTAACTATTCATTCTTGTTAAACTTTTAATGCGGTCAGGGTTTGAGTTGCATAGCTGGGTTGGCAACTCGAATACTGTATTTATTTTGTAGGTATTCGTTGTTGCTTTGCATATAAGTTATATTTTTGGGTTTTGATATAGAAAGGTGTTTCATTTCTGTTCTTTACACGACAATTCTTGGTAGAAAACCCCGTGTACAAAAATTTGTGATTCATGGTGGTAATTTATGACCTATGGTAGTAAAGGGTTTGCGAGGGATTTGCCCAGAGTCCCAATCGAGGGCCATATACCATCACAATATTTATTTTTTTCCATTATTCTCACTGTTGCATGTAATTTTAAATTCTCTGTTAATTGCTTTGCATTTTCCTAATACTACCAGAATGGAAATATACTTCTGAATTTCTAGGAAATAATAAATGTCTATCCCGTTTTCGGTATTCGATGAATTTTTCAACATGGCTTGCATGCAGAAAGTGAATAGAAATATGATTTATTATGTTGTACTTCTTTCGTATACTATTATTTAAATAGCTAGTGTATTATTTCTGATACTTCTCTAGTGAGTACAGATTTCCTATAGTCTTTACTTTAATTATGCATCAGTGCCCATAATACTTTGGATAGGCTAGAAAGACAACAGATAGCAGTACATACCAATTTAAATTATACTAACAATCTTACTGTAATTGATTTGCATGCTACCTTTTTACTTTATTATGCAAAAACAATTTAATCTTTCTTACTAGAGAGTAATCTGTTTTTCCTGTTGTAAATATGAATATGCAATTATTTCCTCTGTCTGGAAGTCTCACTACCCAGCCATGGATTTGGAAATTACATCCAGAATCCCCCTCGGGCTCTTCCAAATCCTATCAATGGATGAGGACAGTCGGGTAGCTTGGGCATCAAGACTGTGTCCTCAAGCCTTGTACCCTTCAACTGTTATCCACAACCTCTTCCCAATGGTTAATTTATCTAGCTCAAGGAAGCTTTTCCATAGTAAGCCCTCATTCATTTCTTTTCCAACCCTTTCCAGGGTTCTGTCATTTCCTTTTTAAAGGATCATATGGGCAACTGCTTGTAACTATTCTTAGGAGTTATTAAACTGTTTCTTCAGTTCTTTTTACAACTGATCAAATTTCTTTTAATTAACAATTACCAAAACCAATTCTCGCCTTTCAGCCTAATTCTTTAATAATTCAAGTTACAACATAATAAAGAAGAAAAACTTGATAGTAGATAGTAAATCTTGGTAAAAAATAAATGCCATGCATCACTGGGTGTTACAACTCCCTCCCCTTGAGAGGGACACCATCCCTGTTGGCCCTTTTAGGAAAACAATGTCGGATAGGCTTTATGCATAACTTCCTCTTCTTCCCAAGTAGCCTCATCCGGGCTAAAGTGCTTCCGCTGCACTTTAACTTTGGTGATGGTTCCTTTCCGCAAGATGGTTTATCTCTGATCGAGGATACGAAGGGCCTCTGCTAGAAATTCTCCCTCGGGTTCGACCTGCACAAATATAACCTCCTGTCAGAATTTTTCAAAACAATAATATATAGTTTACTGGTACTATTCTCTTATTACCTGTAAATTCTCCCAATTAATAATATGTTGTGGGTTGTACACATATTTGTTTAGTAAAGAGACATGAAAAACATTGTTGACTCGGATATGGCCTGGGAGCACTAACTTGTAGGTGACAGGCCTAATCCGTTCCAAGATCTAAAATGGTCCACATTACCGGGGTGCCAGTTTCGCACAACCTTTCCACTGCAAGTTACTCTTCCATGGTTTGAATTTCAGATATACGTATTCCCCCAACTGAAATTCTTTGCACGATATCTTCTTATCCGCATATATCTTTGCTTATCCTGGGCAACTTTTAGGTTCTTACAGACCTTTTTAACCATGTCTTCCATTTCAGCCAGCATTTTGGGACCTAGTGCTAGTTTATTATTAGGACTATTCCAATCTGTGGGTATCCTGCAGTTTCTCCCATATAACACTTAAAAAGGGCTCATGCATAGAGAGTCGTGGTAATTGTTGTTGTATTCAAACTCCACTAGATGGAGGTACTCTTCACACTTTTGCAATTGATGCATAACAAACATTCTTAACATATCCTCTAGGACCTGATTTACTCTTTCAGTCTGGCCATCCGTCTGTGGGTGGTAAGCCATACTAAAATGAATATGGGTACCCAATCTAGAGAAGAGGGTTTTCTAGAATGTGGATGTGAATTTTACATCCTTGTCAGATATTACTACCCTGGGTATCCTGCGTAACCAAAATATCTCTCTCATGAATATATCTACTATCTTCACTGCCTTGTAGGTGGATTTCATGGGTATGAAATGAGAAGTTTTGCTCAACTTGTCCACTACTACCTTGATGGATTCATGATGCTTCTTGGTACGAGGTAGCTTGGTGATAAAGTCTAGGGTAATCATCTCCCACTTCCACTTGGGAATGGGTAAAGGTTGCAACAGACCGGTAGGATGCTAATGTCCTGCCTTCACCAATTGGCATTCTAAACACTTAGATAGATACTCAGCCACATCCTTCCTTAAACCTCCCCAAAAATAATTCCTTTTGATGGCAGAAAATAGTTTCTGGTATCCTAAGCGAGCAGCATAAGGTTTCCTATGGAACTCATACAATAATAATTGTTTGACAGAGTTTTGGTTAGGAGCATATATTCTATTTCTGAATGTTAACATTTTGTCAAGATTAATACCATAATTTGACTGTTCCCTTTTCTCCTGAGATTCCAAGGCTTGCTACCAAATAAAGGCATATTCAGGGTCTTTAAGATATGCTTCTATAATGACATATGATAGATTAGATCGTACTTGACTGTATTGCACTTCATAAATGCAATGTAATTTTCTACTTAGCACATTGGACACTTAATTTTTTTTCCCCTTAAGGTGCTTCATATCAAAGTCAAATTCACTCAAGAATGCAATCCACCTGGCTTGTCAAGCGTTTAAACTAGACTGGTTAAAGAAATTAGTAAGGTTGTTCTGATCAGTTAGCAACAAGAATTTCTTTCTTAGGAGGTAGTGTCGCCACATTTTGAGTGCATGCACTATTGCTGCCAATTCAAGGTCATAAGCAGAATATCGCTGTTCATATTCTTTTAATTTGCGTAATTCGTAGGCTATGACTTTCCCTTCCTGAGTTAGTACCCCACCTACACCTTCATTGCTTGCATCTGTGTAGACCACAAAGGACTTTTTTGGATCTGCTACTTTTAGGACAGGGGCAGTAGTAAGTAACTCTTTTAACTGTTCAAAAATTTGCTGGAATTCCGCTATCCATCGGAAGGTATGCCCCTTTTTTTTAAAGAATTCATGCGAAAGCCTATTTTTGAAAAACCTTTAATGAATCGTTGGTAGTAGCCAACTAGGCCTAAAAAGGATCTAATGTCTGCAACATTCTTTGGGGTGGTCCATTCCATAATAGTCTTAATATTTTCTGGATCCACTGTTATTCCTTCGAACGAAATCACATGACCCAAGTACTAGATCTGATCTTCGAAAATGTCACACTTTCTATACTTAGCATATACCTGGTTATCCCTCAAAGTCTGTAATACTTTTTCCAGGTGCTTTTCATGCTCCTCCTACTTCATAGAATAAATTAGTATATCGTCAATGAAAATCAACACAAATTTATCTAAATAGAGCTGAAATATACCATGCATCAGACTCATAAAGGTGGCTGGAGCATTAGTAAGGCCAAAAGGCAATACTACAAACTCGTAGTGGTCAGAACGAGTGCGAAATGCAGTTTTGCAAATGTCCTCTTCCTTTATCCTTATCTGATGGTAGTCGGACCTCACATAAATTTTTGAAAATACGTTTTCTCCCTACACTTGGTAAAAAAGATCTTCAATGCGTAGTAGGGGATATTTATTTTTGATAGTCAGTTTATTTAATTGACAATAATGAATGCACAATCTTAAGGTTTTGTCCTTCTTCCACACAAATACCAAAGGGGATCCCAAAGGAGATACATTGGGGCATATGTATCATTTATCCAGGAGTTCTTGAAGCTGCATTTTAAGTTCTGTTAGTTTAGGAATACTGATACGGTAAGGAGCTCTTGAAACAGGGGCTGCACCCGGTATCAATTAAATGGTGAAATCAATGTCATGAGTGGGCAGTAAACTTGGAATGGATTCAGGAAATACATCCTTGAAATCCTATATTACAGGAATATCTTCTAGGGAGGTCATTTTACTTTTTGAATTGGTATATCCTACTTGAACGACATAAACCTAACAACCTTTCCTAAAACATCTTCCCAACTGATTGGTGGAAATAGGATGTAACTTAATGTTTTTCATGGTCCCCTAAATTTCTCTTCTCTGTCCCGATTCTATCGGATAACTAACAGATTTCATTTTGTAGTCAACTAGGGACTAGTGCCCTTCCAGCCAATCCATACCTATTATTACATCATAGGAGCCTAAAGGGACTATATTAAGGTCCACATGGATTGGCTGTCCTGAAACTGTTATAGGACAAGGCTCTGTTTTCATAGATACTCTCCTCCTCATCCCTGTGGCTAGTTGAACTAGCCAAAGTTTCTTAAATTTGTTGCTCTACAGCTGGCATTTTCTACCACTATAGGACTTACATAAATTAAGCTAGCACCAAAACCAAATAAAACCGAAACAGGTTGATCAACAATCATACCTTCACATTCAATCATGGTAGGCTAATATTTGGCTTGATGATCTTCTAGAGCAGCTTTAATTTAGGGCATGCTTCTTGTTATGTCTCCAATTGTGGAGGCCTCTTGCATATTGGAAAGTTGTTCGGTTCTAGCCTTGTGTAAGCAATTTTTATAACAATGGGATTCTACACATCCCCAACACTGCAGGGGTTTTTTTGGTTGCTGGTAATTTATAGGTTTACTGAATCCCTCTAGCTATTTATTCTTAGAGTAAGCTGTAGCTTTTGGCTGGTTTTGTCAAAATTTGTTGAATGTTCTTTGTTGACTATTCTTACCATTAACATTGTTTGTTGGTATGCTTGAGGGTAAATTCCTTCCTTTTCTATTTAGTACCCCTTTGGACCCTTCATTCTTCTACCTCATTTTTTGATAACAAATGCGGGCATTCTGAACTACATCATCCATTATCCTTGGATAGTCAAATTCTAATTTTTCCTTCATAAAATTAGGCAGGATGCTAATAAATGCTGAATTTTGGATTTTTCTTCTTGCATATATGGAACGTATCGCAATAAGGAAGTAAATCACTTCACGTACTCATCCATGGTCAAGGTGCCCAACCTTAGTTCATGGAATTCCTTTGCCTTCTCGTCATAGTATCTCTTTGTTAGACATTTATCCTTGAAGTGATTCTAAAATTCCTGCCACATAACCTACTCCTCATCAATATTTCACACAATTTTGATTTCCTCCCACTAGAGAGTGGCTTTTCCCCTTAACTGATAAACTACCAGTCGCGCTTTAAGTTTCTCGGTGTAATCATAAATCTGGAAACACTTTCTCATGTCGATTAACCAAGATTCAGCTACTTCCTCAGATTCTCCTTCAAAGAGTGATGTTTTTATCTTTTTGAATTCGGCTTGTAATTCCATTTTTGGTTTCTTTGTTTTGCGCTAGTCAGAAACATTATTGAAACGTCCCTATTCATCTTCTTAGTGGCCAATGGCTGATTTTGCATTACCTTCGACATGATGGGATGTTGCAGTCCTTTCTCTATCCTCTGCACTGGGATCCGGTCCTAGTTGATTTTGTCGGTCAGATAGACTTTTGAGGATTTGTTCTTGTTCCCACCTCATTTGTTCATTGTCTGTCCTTAAACTAGTCATTTCTACACGTAATTTTTGAACTATTTCTAATAGAGCATCATTGGCTTGGTGAGACTCTTCTCCCAGTTGTATCCATACGTCTGGGTGAGTCCCCACATACGTGGCTTCCAGAACTCCTATGCATTTCTGCCTTTAAAGGGTGGATCTCTATCTCTCTCTCTATGCACATCCACCATTACTCAGCCATGATTTATAAATTTATATGTATCAAAACATCCTATATATATATATATATATATATATATATATATATATGTTACATATGTTCATATTGAACCCAAAAGTCTCAAAGTGAGAACCTGTCACTCTCATACCATTTGTAACATACTAACCACATAAAATTTACATTTATAACTTTTTTTTATTGAGTAATCACATTAGAGTGTACGTAAGGTGGTCTAGCTGGCTGTGGAAATTAAAGTGCTGACACTTAACATTTAACTTTTTTGGTGCTGGCATGCCTCCAGGATCACCTCGCCATTAACGTGGAGGGAACCCGAGGTCTGTATGATGGCCTGCAACATTAATGTATATAGAGGGAAATGGATGGAACAATCCTAAATTTTGGAAATTGGCACCATCTTAAACGTTGGATCAGAGGGATCCACAATCTTGATGTCTCAGTGAATACTTCGCAGGTTAATGCTTCTTGCAATGAGGTAAGGATCATTTGTTTGATGCGATGTCATTTTTGTTTTGGCTCTGCAACTGATCCATATGGATATTGGTGGCCACTTGCCTATTCCACTTGGACCTCCAACATTATTTCTTTCAATTTTTCAGTTTCCTTATTTGTATCACAACTTACTATTTTTGGCAGTTTTTCATGTCTTGAATTTCCAAAGCCATTTCGAGGCCCTAAACGACATCTTTTGGGAAAATTGGGATCAACATGGGTCCATAGTCCTATTTTTCTCACTGAAAAGTTGTATTCCTTGGATAGATATTTCTAACAAGGTATTGTCCACATCAAATAGAGATCATATGCCAAAGTTACGATCCCGGGAAGTTGATGTACCAATTTCTGAAAATGGGGCCCATAGTTTGGCGCTTCATCTCCTAGGGTTAGGTTTTTGGATGTTTAGGGTTTTCTAATGTTTCTCAACAATAAATAGGCCTTCGAGCCTCATTGTAAGATAGTTCAGAGGCCTGTAGCTGCCGCATCTCTTCTCAGAGATAAGCTACCATTGCCCGAGCTAGTTTATTTCAATTTCTGTTTGTAAGCATATTTCAGTATTTTACATCATGAAATGAAGTATTATTTCTATTGAATCTCTATATTTATGGTCATATATGTAATTTGTTACGTTCCTATCTAAATCCAGATCAGTGGTATCAGAGCAGTCTTCTCTTTCTTTGTTTTTCTTTGCATGTCCCCAACGAGGTCGTGATATAAGGAGTTAGGGCTTGAACTGATCGAACCTTTGCAAGACCAACCTCGCATATTCCTATGGCCTCCCATGGTGGATTGTTATAGACATTTTTGGGCACTGCAACCCCAATCAATTATGTCCATAAACCGAGGGCTCCTAAGTCCCTAAAAGTGTTGTTACAACCCCTAAAAGAACAAGTTCAACTGATTACATCATCTCCCAGAAGTTCTCCATGAAAAACTACTCAGAACTGGTCAAAACTGGACCATCTCACCTGCTCCATGGTCAAAGTGCGCTGCATCCCACCTAAATGCACACGGGAGGTGCGATGCATACTGAAAAGCCCTTCTATGGGGTATGATGGGCAAGAGTGGATAAATGGCAGAGTCAATTTGCGAGGTGGAGGATCATGGAATGTTCTAGAAACTTCTCTTGTGACACTTGCCTCTCTGCATTCGCCCAGGGATGAGTAAGGGATCATCAATATCCAAGTGGAATCAAGAACTATTAGAGAAAGGACACTAATCAAATCTTAGAAGCTGACTCACCTCCCTAAAATTATCTATATATGGATCCCTCATCCCAGAGATCCAGAGGGTGGAATTTTGTATCTTGTAAGGAAGTGCTGCTGGTTTCTTGGTGTAACATCATAATGTTGGGTGATCTAAGCTTTTCATGAGGTGGGGAAGGGCTTTCTTGTTGAGAGGATGACACTGGGTCAGAACAATTAGTTGTAATCCTCTTTGCTATTCTTGATATTAATAAAGCTATTCAAGTTTTCCTCCACATTCTTGTATGATTGATGATATATGAATTTGTGTGGTCAATATATATCTGGTCCTATATTGTTTATGATAGTAGATCTCTGTTCTTGGATAGTGTTATGCTACTTTGATTCCACAGGTGCTCTTTGATGCTGGGTAGACAAGGAAGCGAGTGGCAAAGATCTATTAGAAGGGAGAGGAATCAAGCAAGGAACCAAGTGCAAGACAGAGGTTGGTCTCCCTTATTCCCCTCTTATCTACTTCTCATAAAGGAGAATGAAAGTAGTTTTAGTTTGTTTGTTTCTAAGATAGCTACCAGTCTTAGTGGGACTAGCAGCTCTGCATGGACACTAGTTTTCCCAGTAACAAAATGGTGACTCCACTGGGGAGAGAATAGATAGATTGTTTATCTATATTTGTTTGCTTTATAAACTTACAGATGGAGCCTGAAGTCAAGCCAGCTAGCCTTCGAACTGCATTTTCTATGCAAATGCAAAGTAGATCAATGCTGCTTCAGTCTATCTCCGGGTTTTGTTTATGAACTGAACAATCGATTTACAAGCTCTCTAATTGCCCTTGTGGTGGCTCTAGTAACCTCCTTAGATCTACCCCTGTGATTTATTTACTGATTATCACTTGCTCGGCCTAAATCCCTGAACTGTGCTGCAAACTATGATCAAGAACTGGATCAAAAGTCTCGCACTATACCATCGCACCCTCTCTTCAAGGATATTAGTATGCATCACACTTCCCATGTGCTGTAGGTGGGATGCATACTGGAATCCCTGTGTAATAGGTGCGCTGATCAGAAAAGGCTAATTTTGCCTCCAGACTTTGGTTTTTCTTCACTCTTTTTAGCTCTATTCAGGAGTTTTACTGTCTATAGTCAGTATACCTCTATTGGAAACCCCCTTCCTTGCCATTATTCCGCCTCCATTATGCAAAGAATTGTAAATGTTTTTATGTATTGTGAGCCATTTTCAGTTCTCTTTTACAAAGAAGTAGCGTAATTGAACTTTCGTTTCTTGATTTGAAAGTGTCGCAAGTGTCGTTTTCAGTCATAGAAGAGAATCTGATTGTTCTTGATAGTCGATTACACTGTTACTCTTGTATTTGATTTGAATTAGTAGTTTTTCAAGTGTCGAAAGCAAGTTTTCAATTCCAAATCACAAAGTGTCGTCATTGTCTTCATTTTGTCTTGAAAAGAAGCTTGTTAGTAATGTCGCTTTGAAAAATAATTCAGATTTGTGCTTAGCTTTCTTTTTATCATTCACACATTAAGAAGGCTAAAAACAAATACATGCATGTGCATTTGCATTTAGACTGTTTGTTGGTTTGATTTAGGACAGTGCATATAGTGTGTGCTCTCTCCTCTATGTTGAAAGAATATCATCTCTCTTTCTTTAGTAGCTAGGATTTTCATTGCAAAAAGAAGATTAAACAATTGTTTATCATCTTAGATTGCATTTTAGGAATTGTATATCTACATCACGTGGTGAACCTGAAAGGCAAATTTCTTAAGCAAGATCAACTATAAAATAAATTTAATGAATCTAAAAACACTTTGGAACCTAATGCACAACATTTAGAAGTCTAGGCTACAGACGTATTCTGGTGTCGTAAAGCCTGGTAACTGTTGTTTTCATTGCTGGTTGGATGATTCCTCCACTTTGAGACAACAAGTGCCAGTACGGACTTGTGCTCCCACGTATTGTCGAGTATATATTGGGAGAACACAATAGGCTATATCCTTTATCCATAGGAAGCTGTGTCTGCCGCCGTATCGATCGCAATGCACTAAACACAGCATTCGAGAAGATTGACTGCCGTACCATAAAAAGTATTCTGCAGTTTTGCGATTTGTTTGGTAATCCCTTTGTCTAGATTTCCAGAGCAGTCTCTTTCGTTCCTTTTCAGACTCCTTGAAGGAAAAGGTCCATCTGAGCACTTGTCACTTCAAGCTCATTAAAAATCGAAGGCGACTAGAGTCATCTTTTGTTTTTTCTCGACTCTTAAAAAATTGAAAAAACAAGTTGTGTCAAAGCGTCTAAAATTTATTTTAATCGGAATAAACATCACCTTTCCTACGTTGGTCTTAGGTTGAGAAAAATGGTGTCCACCAACCAAGGATTTCCCCTTGGAGGAAATCCTAGTCCTTTCTCCTCTTGGGGAGATGTTGGTGCACCCCATATGGGCACTTTGTCACTTCCACTATTGACAATCGGCCTGCCCGTATGGCTCTTCTCGACCTCTGTCGTTCAAAACACCGTGATTCCTGAACAATCAAGTAAGAAACTAGACGATACCAAAGCTACCCCCCAACCTTCTACTTCGTTTGATTCTCCCTCTCCTCCTTCCTCTTCACTTGATGAAGCTGGTAAAGCCAAAAGTCAAGTAACTAAGAAGAAGAAGGAGAAGAAGAAGAAAGAGAAGAAGAAGAAGGAGCCAAAGATGACAGGGGGCAACCAGGCATCATCTAGTGAAAATCCACACACTACATTGTCAAAACCTAAATCTCCATGTGTCATTTGCAAAGGAGACCACTATCATTGAGATTGTCCCTGCATCCCTCGAATCTTAAGGGACTGGTCTCCTCGTTTGCATAATCCGGTGTGAACAACCTCTGATGATCATGTTGAAAGTACACCGTCAACTAGTTAAAGAAAAATGTTGGGACAGAAAAGGAAAAGTAAATTCCCTTGTAAACTATGTGAAGGCGATCACGCCGTCCACCGTTGTCCCTTCCTAGACGAGGCTAAAAGAGTTTTGGACGACCGTCTGGTTTCACCGCTACGGCTTCCTCCTGGATATAAGAAACTCTTGCCAAGTCCATCACTAGTTGAAAATCTGACTGACACACCATTGTGGTCAGTCGAAGTGTCTATCGTTGAAGATAAACCATCTGAATTCACACTAGATGAAAGTCAAAAGGTCGAGGTGGCAGTTGACCTGGTCTTGCCTTCAGAAGGTCCATCTTCAGATGATATAGTCACTGGAGAGAACAAGAACGACACCGTTCAAATCCTCTTCGTAAACACAGACTCCGATGAACTTGGGGGCAGTCTACCTGTTCCTTTACCGCAGGAAGGAAGTTCGTCAGAGTCATATCCGGCCGTCTATTTGGTCCCACCTCCAAGCAACCTAGTTGTTTCCTTCGATTGGAATCTACTAGGCAAACCCCATTTACTGGCTAGTGTACCATTTCGAATCATTGCTCAAGTATACAGAATGGTCATGGCCGGTACCATCATAGATGAAGGGGCTTCTGTGAGTATCCTTTCCTCAACTACTTGGAAAGCGCTTGGTTCGCCATCGCTTTTGCCTGAAATGAGAAATCTAACAGGCTTTGACAGAGGAACCAGTCGACCATTAGGGATCCTTCCCAATGTGCCGATAACATTGAGAAGGAAAACCGTTCACATGAATGTAATGGTAGTCCAAGGACCCCTGGATTATAATCTACTCCTTGGACGCGACTATATTTATTGCATGGGAGCCATTGTCTCGTCACTCTTTAGAGTAATGTGTTTTCCGCATGAAGAGTGGTCAAGCTCGTAGACTAGCTTTCATTCCCTAGTTCACACATAGCAAATAGTCAAACACCATCCCTAAATGGTCTTTTCACGTAAGGAATGTCTCATCAATCCCCAGTCCGTCCACCTGATGAACGCGAGTGATTCGGGAGGACATGACTGAAACCCAGGGGGCATGCACCCTGGTCTGTTTCGGCAGGAAAACCTTGGGTATAGGGTAGGTTTTCACAAAGGATATATGACTAGTTTATGAGATTAGACTGGAATAAGATTCCTCCATTAAAGTTATGTGAGTGGAGGCAGGTTGCTCCACTCACCTTTGTCTATTTCGGTAGACATCGCCAAGGAAGTGTTTTGTTGCAGTGCGGATAGAGCAATCTTTGGTAACTTGGAAATTTTTCGCTATACCTGGGGCAGGCAAACCTTTTGGCATGCAAGTGAAGAGCGACCATTTATTTTTTAAATTTTTAGGTCCTATAACCCTTTAAACTTGTAGGATTGGTCGTTTCCTAACTTGCATAAAGAAAGGATGCGGGGCAAAGCTTTGTAAAAGTGCCATCTTAGATGAGACATCCTTATTATACGACTGGATCGAGCAGTTTTTATGTAGAGTTCAAGCTCGTTAAAAAATAAACGTAAGTAATAAGCAAATGTTTCCCCCAGAGTTTAAGCTCATTCATTAAAAAATGAACCAATTTCCGGTAAATAACCATTGTGAATGCATTATCATCAGCCTTTGAGGCCTTGGTCGTGTTCTCATCATCACCTCCACTCTGTATTGGCCGATCATTCACCTCCATTTGATTGTTTACCCTTTTTTTGAGGAACAGCTGCGAAGAGTGATCCTATTAGCCATCCTTGTGACACTGTCGTGATTGGAAAATTCGAAACCTTACCTGGAATTAGCTGCTACTCGAATTTATCACTCGTTCCTCGAAAAATGAGTCTCCTTTAAGCTCTTTTCATCTGACTCGTAAAATATGAAAAGATTGCCGAGTAATTGGCCTCTCCAGCTCGTTAAAGTGACCGGAAGTGCTATCCATCCTTTAGATTTTAATATTTTTGGACCTGAGGGATTATTACACAAAAAGATCGAGCGCTTGTTTGTTCGGCTCGTTAAAATTACCGAAAATTCATCCCTTTTGTATTATTTTATACTTTTTCAGACTTAAGGGATTATATGACGAAAAAGGATTGTTAGAGTTTTCTTTACGTCCCTTTCAGACTCTCTAAAATTGAAAAGGATTGAGTTATCTTTGTCGTTAAACTCGTTAAAACCAAATAGCGAAAAACTTGTGCATACAGACAAGAACAAGTTTCACTATCGCTAGGTTCGTTAAAACATAGCAGTGGGTTTGCCCGAAGGGAAAATTATAGAACAAGCATATGTTATCCTCCTCAAGCTTGACAAAAATAAAGAGGTACTGGTCAGCAATGACTGGGGAAAAATTGGGAAGAAAACTTGAAGAAACTTTATTGGTAGCAAGTCGCTCTTGAACATGACACTTTCACTCCGCATCCGAGTCGGGTTGGGTTGTTCCGTTCACTGGTCATATCACCATTGGTCCATCACACCATCCATATTTGCGGTTAACGCTACCAATCCATCATGTCAGTGTCGCCAGTATGTTCAAGAGAAGTCGCTCAGAGAATTCACCTGTGTCTCATCCACTGCAATACATTCACGATCCATTCTTTCATGACCGCCACCCTGAACCCTGTATCATCATATCATTTTCACCTCCAAAATCATTTACTCCATTCCGTGCCATAGATGTGGGATTCATTAAGGCCCTCCTACGACGGGTCGCTTCTTGTTGACATCAGCTCATTATCCAAGAAGTCGACTTAGGGACAACCCTTTCAGTACTTTGAAGCTTGCATGCCTCAATGGTAAGTTTCTCACTTCCGGCGACAGGTTTACATCAATGGCCTTCGACCGAAAGATTTTGCGTGGTGTTCGACGCCAAGTCCCTTATTCACACCACTTGAATTGTACTGTAGTACCTTGAGGGTCATCATCATTATCGGTGATTCCTCTCGCGCCTATTAACATCTTACATCATTGGCTGGTAATCAGGCGATGTCTTTCCATGTTCGACTCCGGAACATCTCTCACATGGATTGACTTGTACTTTGAGTGAAGATCGAACGAGATTGAAGACCCCAGATCTAGTTTCATCCATCCGAGCTGCGATATATATTTAGGGAAATAAAGACATCAAATGTACATCATTGCTGCATAGATAATCATCCAACCTAAGGGATGATGGCTCTACCAGAATCATCAGTCTACACACAGACGATTGTCTATCTTATGTACATGAAAATGAATTTATAAAGCTGAGCATGGGAATGCCCACCTCAGCTAGATCATGAAAATATTACGAAGATAATGTATTGTATTGTATCTTATTACAGGTCGCCTTCTAGCTCGAAAAAACTTCGGATCCTCATGATAAAGCATTTCACCCGACATCAAAATATTAACGACCTCATGCTTTAGGGGGCAACTGTTATAGACATTTTTGGGCACTGCAACCCCAATCAGTTATGTCCATAAACCAAGGGCTCCTAATTCCCTAAAAGTGTTGTTCCAACCCCTAAAAGAACAAGGTCAACTGATTACATCATCTCCCAGAAGTTCTCCATGAAAAACTACTCAGAACTGGTCAAAACTGGACCATCTCACCTGCTCCATGGTCAAAGTGCACTGCATCCCACCTAAATGCACACGGGAGGTGCGATGCATACTGAAAAGCCCTTCTATGGGGTACGATGGGCGAGAGTGGACAAATGGCAGAGTCAATTTGTGAGGTGGAGGATCATGGAATCTTCCAGAAACTTCTCCTGTAACACTTGCCTCTCTGCATTCACCCAAGGATGAGTAAGGCATCATCAATCTCCAAGTGGAATAAAGAACTATCAGAGAGAGGACACTAATCAAATCTCAGAAGCTGACTCACCTCCCTACAATTATCTATATATGGATCCCCCATCCCAGAGATCCAGAGGCTGGAATTTTGTATCTTGTAAGGAAGTGCTACTCGTTTCTTGGTGTAACATCATAGTGTTGGGTTATCTAAGCTTTTCATGAGGTGAAGAAGGGATTTCTTGCTGAGAGGATGACGTTGGGTCAGAAAAATTGGTTGTAATCCTCTTTTCTATTCTTGATATTAATAAAGCTATTCAAGTTTTCCTCCACATTCTTGTATGATTGATGATATATGCATTTGTGTGGTCAATATATATCTGGTCCTATATTTTTTATGATAGTAGATATCTATTCTTGGATAGTGTTATGCTACTTTGATTCCACAGTTGCTCTTTGAAGCTAGGTAGACGAGGAAGCGAGTGACAAAGATCTATCAGAAGGGAGAGGAATCAAGCAAGGAACCAAGCGCAAGACAGATGTTGGTCTCCTTTATTCCCCTCTTATCTACTTGTCATAAAGGAAAATGAAAGTAGTTTTAGTTTGTTTGTTTCTAAGATAGCTACCAGTCTTAGTGGGAGTAGCAGCTCTGCATGGACACTAGTTTTCACGATAACATGGACTAAAAGAAAGACGAGGGGGTGGGATATCCTATCAAAATCATTCTTGAAGAGGCCCTCGAGCGATAAAGGAATGCGATGGTGGACAACTTTGTCCAGATCCTTCAACAACTACCCAGGGGTGACACATCTACTTCCAACAGCTACTCTAGAAGTGCCACACCCTTTAAGGTAAAGGTTATCTTTGACATTCCCATATTTGAGGGTCAGATAGATGTAGATGCTATAGATAAATTGTTAAATATGCTAGAAGGGTATTTTTCTGTTCATGATTTTTCCAGCCAGGAAAAGATTACTTTCACTCTTCTCAAAGTCGCCCCCCATGTCAAGGACTGGTGGGAAATCTACTGTGAGTAGAAGGATGAAAGTACAACCTCATTGTTTTGAGCTGCACCCACTTGGAATTCATTCTGGAATGCTATTAAGGAGTGGTATTACCCTTTTAGAAGCTATGAGGATAAATACATAAAGCAAACCACATTGCAGTAGGGAAGGGACCAAGCATGCCAGAGTTTACCAATATTTTTCATACCCTTCGCACAAAGTTGGGTATTAAGGATTTTGAGCTGCATTTGTTACTCAAATACCGTGACTGCCTACATAGGAACATCCAGGACGAGATGGAGTTCCTGGACATCTCCTCGCTTGGCACGGTGTATCGATACACTGTCAAGATCGAGCAGAAGTTTAAACAGAAGAAGCGAGACTTTGGATCTGCAAATTTGAAGTTGGGAAAAGATGCCCCCAAACTGCTGAACAAAGGACAAAGCCAAGGTGGCGTGGCCTAGGACAACCCCCCAAAGCCACAAGCAAAGAACAAAACTACGAAGCTGAAGAAGGACATGGGAAAGTGGTGTGAGTTCCATAATAGCTCCACTCACAACACGAGCGAGTGTCGGGCTAAGGAATCACTGGTGACCGAGCTCAAGTCTTCGGAATCAGATGCATGTTCCAACTCTGAGTCAGAACCCAATAAGGGGAATGACAAAGGGAAGCATATTATCAATGCAGAGCCCAACGCCATTGTTTCCACCATGAATATCTAGAAGGAGGAATCCGAAAATCCAAAGGAGGAGGAGCGCCTCTTTCACTCCCAAATGTGGGTAAATGGTTCCCCGCTACAGTTCATTATCAACAGTGGGAGCCAAAAGAACCTCATTACGACAGAGGTCATGAAGCGGCTAGGCTTACCGACCACAACACATGCACAACCATACACCATCAAGTGGCTTCACCAATGATGGGATCTTTGCGTGAGCTAGCAGTCTCGACTTTCATACAACATCAAGCCCTTCATGGATGAGGTATTGTGTGATGTTGCTCCCCTTGATGTTTGTGATGTATTATTAGGCCAACCATACTTGTGGAATTGAAATGTTGTGTATGAGTCAAGGCCTCGTGCTGTTATTGTTACTTTAGGAAATAAGTTGTACAGGATATTAGAGGTAGAATCACCGACCACCATCGCTTTGGTTACTGTAAAACAATGCAATAAGCTCATTTTCAAAACCGGGAAATTTGTTTTCCTGATGATACGCCCTCAAGGAAAAAATAAGCTGGTGGCCACAACCTCTAGACAGGGCCCCTTTGCACGAAAACAACAGATGAACAAGATCATGGAGTAGTACGAGGACATCTTCACCTCCCACGCAAGGGTGCCTCTACACTACACTCCATTGATCTAACCCCAGGTGCACCACTTCCCAATGGACCAATCTATCAGCGCTCCATTCTATAGAATGACGAAATCAAGAGGCAGATTCAGGAACTACTACAGAAATGTCACATCCGACCGAGTTCATCACCCTGTGGGAGTTCGATCGTGTTGGTACAGAAGAAAGATGGGACTTGGAGACTTTGTATTGACTATTGAGCACTGAGAAAGGTCACTGTTCGGAATAGGTACCCGAACCCACGAATTGATGACCTTCTGGACCAACTGAAGGGGGAAAAATATTTTAGCAAGATCGACTTGAAGTCAGGATATCACTAGTTACCAATCGAACCCTCCGATATGTGGAAGAATTCCTTCAAAACCAAGGAGGGCATTTTCCAATGGTTGGTTATGCCTTTCAGGTTGACGAATGCTGTTGCAACCTTCATGAGGCTGATGGGTGACATCTTGTGGCCATTTACCAACTCATTTGTAGTGGTATACTTGGATGACATCTTGATCTTTAGCCAGAGTTGGGAAGAGCACCTCCATCACATCTGACGGGCTCTCCAAACACTGTGGCAACACAAGCTATGTGCCAATTTAGAGAAATTCACTTTTGGCATGACCCAAGTTCAGTATCTGGGATACATTATTGATGAACGAGGAGTGCATGTGGATCTAGCCAAGATCCAAGTCATTAGGGATTGGCCAACTCTAACCACTTTGACAGAGCTCCATAGCTTTCTGGGTCTTGCCAATTTCTACTGCAGGTTCGTGTTGGGATTCTCTCATATCACTTGGCCCTTGAGTCAAGTCACCAAGGGAGGAGCAAAAGAAAAATTCATTTGGTCTAAATCTCAACAAAAGGCACTCACAAAGTTGAAACATTGTCTCTGCTCGGCACCAGTGCTTGCATTAGTCAACTTCCAACAACCATTTAAGGTCAAGACACATGCCACTGACTATGCTATTGGGGTAGTCCTTACTCAACATGGCCATCCAGTGGTATATCATAGTAAGACATTTTCAGACACAGTCCAGAAGTATCCCACTTATGACAAAGAGATGTATTCCATTGTGCAGGCCTTCCGTTAATGGAAGCATTACATTTTGGGGAAGGAAACAGTCATCCAAACAGACCACCAACCACTTCAGTTCATACAGATGCAAGGGAAGTTGCAGAACAATCACCATCAGAAGTGGTCCACATACCTACAACAGTTCCATTTGAATATCAAGTATAAGAAGGGCAACACCAATAATGTTGCAATTTTTCTTAGCCGACCACCGATCATGGCGTTGACCACCATGCTCAACTCTTGTGGGCACAAGACTTCTGATTGGCCACTTCTCTACAAAAGCGACCCAAAATTCGGCCACACATACAAGACATTCTCAGAGGGTCATCATGTTCCAGATTTTCACCTCCAAGATGCCCTGTTATGCCACCTGGGTTACCATTGTGTTCCTTCAAGCGAGTGTTCCAAGATGATTTGGGAAGTACACTATAATCGGGCTGCTGGGAATTTCAAGGTCGAGAAAGTGGTGGTAGTACTGCAGAAGTATTTCTATTGGTTGAATATTCCACAGGATGTTGGGAAGTACATCAGATCCTGCATTGCCTGCTCCATTGCCAAACCAACCATCAAGAAGCAATACCTCTATACTCCACTACCTATCTCCGTGGATTACATGTCGAGCCTTCCTTTTACTAAGCATGGAAATGACTGTGTTTTTGTGGTCGTCAATAGACTCTTGAAGATGGCCATCATGGCAGCCTGCAAGAAGAATATCACAACAAAAGCCACTGCTAGACACTTCTCTGAATGAGTGTGGGTACACTTTGGGATCCCATAATATCTCATCTGAGATAGGGATAGTAGGTTCCTCAGTGCATTCTGGTCCATTCTCTCGTCAATGCTGGACACCAAGCTCACTAAGTTCACAACTTTCCATCCCTAAACTGATGGCCAAACAGAGGTCGTCAATAGGATGATAGTACACATTCTTCACATGCACAACTCAAAGCATCCACGCACATGAGATCGAGCTAAAAGCTCTGAAATTCGGACCCAAGGTTCAGCACTATTTCTTCTCAAATGGGTTTTTTTTGCGACTTCTGAAACGTCACAGAAAAAAAGTTATAGTGAAAATGCCACGATGACCTGTTTGGAGCAGCGAAACCCTAGAATCCAAAGCTCTAATACCAAATGTTATGAAACCAGCTCAAGAAAAGATAGAAAATATAGATCAACGCCTTAGAATTCAGCCTCTTCGAGGGGGCAACCTCCTTTACATTACATAAATGAACAATTCTTGGATGATTCAAATGACAAAACCTCCTTTCTATATATAGGAGTCTAAGGAGTCACAATATAATCTAGCCGACCTAACAATAATAATATAAAGCCACAAAAATAACAATAGAGGGATTCTATGGGGCACAATAATAACAATATGGGGGAAATAGGGGCACAACAATATTAATAAGGGGTATAACTACAATAGTAATGGGGTAATCACTAGTATTATAGGGACCCAACAACAATCCACAGCTCGATTGGCCACAGCCCCTTTCAGGTGGGCTTGGGATTCTAGCCACTATGTCTAATTGATGTGGCCATGCCATTTGCAGCTACTCAGGTAGATTCAGATAAGCCAAACAACTTCATTGAGCACATCGAACATATCTGCCAGCAGTTACATAACATTCTGGAGAAATCAAATTCCAAGTACAAGTAGCATCACGATCAACATCATGTGCCACAAAAATTTCATGTGGGCGACAAATTCGGTTGCATTTACAAAAGAAACACCTTACCAGAGCCTATCAAAAACTCAGACCTCTTTGATATGGTGCTTACACCATTACCAAGGATATGGGAGACAACTTATTTGAGCTCAGCATTCCCCCATTCCTTGCCCTGCACCCAGTGTTCATTGTGGACCGCCCTCGACCATACTTCCCACCATTGCTAGACACATCAGACATTGCAAAATAACTCACACCTACAGAGTTAAATCTAGATTGCATGGAACAGGCCACAACTGATCAGATCATGGACACGCAGAGAAAGAAAAGCCAACAGCAAAGGATCAAACTATATCAAGTCATCAATGTAGGCCAACTCCTTCACCAGGGAAAGTGGGTCACCAGGGACCAAGTTCAGCATAAGTTTCCTCATCTGATGGAGGAATTCAATGCAATGGGGACCATTTCTTCCTAAGGGGAGAGGAATGATCCAAGTGGACATTGGTGGCACCATTTTTTCTTTCAGTTTTTCAGTTTCCTTATTTGTAGCACAACTTACTATTTTTGGCAGTTTTTCAAGTCCTGAACTTCCAGAGCCATTTTGAGGCCCTAAACTATACTTTTTGGGAAAACTAGGAGCAACATGGGTCCGCGGACCATGAGCAACGGACCCATGTTGCTCACACGAAAGTTGTAGTCCTCAGATAGATCTTTTAAACGAGGTATTGTGCACGTCAAATGGAGATCGTATGCCAAATTTATGATCCTGAGATGTTGATATACCAATTTACCCAAAATGGGGCCCATAGTTTGGCGCTTCATCTCCTAGGGCTAGTTTTTTTGGATGTTTAGGGTTTTCCATTATTTCTCAACAATAAATAGGCCTTTGAGCCTCATTGTAAGACAGTTGAGAGGCATGTAGCCACCACATCTCTTCTCAGAGATAAGCTACCATCGCCTAAGCTAGTTTATTTCAATTTTTGTTTGTAAGCATATTTTAGTATTTTACATCAATGAAATTAATTATTATTTATGTTGCATCTCTGTATTGATGGTCATATCTGTAATTTGTTGTGTTCCTGTTTAAATCCAGATCAACAACAGAGAGAAGTCAGATGGCTGTAAGGCACATCCTCCTCCCAGGACTACATGGACAAGCAGGTAAGGGTGAAAGACCTAGACTCCTCCATATTGTTTGCTATCATTCTGTTAAGTTCCATAGCTGGTTTCATCCCTCTCGCTCCAGGTAATGAGTCAGTTGCTGATGGCTGGAGTCTTTGCAACAGAAGGAGGCGTTGGTTCATTTTGAGACCAGAGGTAAACTATCTAGCTATTACAGTGAACTTTTTGGTTTGATGTGCTCTGAGGAAACACTAATGGCAACTCTGGCTCTGACAGGTACTTGGTGCATTTTCTTGCTCGGAAACCCTTTTCAGGTAAGTCATCCTTTTTCTATAGAATTTACTATTAATTCATTCTTTTTATGTTGATTTCCTTACCTAATCCGAAGCTCCTTCGGTTTGCAGGTAAAATAGGTTGTAGTATGATTGTTTATAGTTCCAGAGAGATTCATAAGAAACTCCTCTCTTACATTGGTGTTGCGTTTAAATTTTAGGTTGGTATTCTTCCAAATTGATCCTGGTGATGTGTTTTCTCAAACTATAGGCCTTATTACAGGAGGAATAGTGTTATTTTAAAGTATTAGGTTGTTTCAAGGTTTATGACGCTGGCTAGAAAGCCACGGCTACATAGGTATTACTGTAGTTATTTGCAGGAAAATGAGGAACCCGTTGAATAATACGATGTTTCCATTTGCAATGGTGATAAGGGTTTTTTTGCGGGTTGTGTAGATACATAGTTTTGTTAGGTTAATTTCTTCATGTCATTCACTTGGTTGTACCAATTTTGACTGTTCAATATTCATTCTTGTTAAAATTTTAAAGCGGCCAGGGTTTGAGTTGCATAGCTGGGTTGGCCACTCGAATATTGTATTTATTTTGTGGGTATTCGTTATTGCTTTGCATATTAAGTTATATGTTTTGGGTTTTGATATAGAAAGGTGCTTTATTTATTTTCTTTACGCCACAGTTCTAGGTAGTGAATGCTGTGTATAAAAAATTGTGATTCATGGTGGTAATTTATGACCTATGGTAGTAAAGGGTTTGCAAGGGATTCGATGAGAGTCCTAATCAAGGGCCATATACCTTGACAATATTTATTTTCTTCTATTCTTCTCACCATTGCATGTAATTTTAAATTCTGTGTTAATTGCTTTGCATTTGCGTAATACTACCAGAAAGGAAATATGCTTTAGAATTTCTAGGAGCTAATAAATGTCTATCCTGTTTCAGTATTCGACGAATTCTTTGACATAACTTGCATGCAGTAAGTGAATAGGAATATGATTTATTCTGCTTTACTTCTTTCGTATACTATTATTTAAATAGCTGGTGCATTCTTTCTGGTACTTCTCTAGTGAGCACAGATTTCCTATAGTATTTACTTTAATCATGCATGAGTGCCTGCAATACTCTGGACATGCTAGAAATACAATAGAAAGCAGTACATACCTATTTAACTTTTAATAAAAATCTTACTATAATTGATTTGAATGCTACCATTTTACTTTATTATGCAAAAACAATTTAATCTTTCCTACTAGAGAGTACTTATCTGCTTTTCCTATTGTAAATATGACTATGAAATTATTTCCTCCATCTGGAAGTCTCATCACCTAGCCATGGATCTGGAAATTACATCCAAAATCCCCCCCGAGCTCTTCCAACTCCTGTCAGTGGATGAGGACAGTCGGGTACCTTGGGCGTCAAGACTGTGTCCAGCCTCAAGTCTGGTACCCTTTGACTGTTATCCACAACCTCTTCCCATTGTTTAATTTATCCAGCTCAAGGAGGCTTTTCCACAGTAAGCCCTCATTCATTACCTTTCCAACCCTTTCCAAGGTTCTGTCATTTCCTTTTTAAATGATTATATGGGCAACTGCTTGTAACTATTTTTAGGAGTTATTAAACAGTTTCTTTAGTTCTTTTTACAACTGATCATATTTGTTTTAATTAACAATTACCAAAATCAGTTCTGGCCTTTCAGCCTAATTCTTTAATAATTCAAGTTATAACATAATAAAGAAGAAAACCTTGACAATAAATAGTAAAACTTGGTAAAAAATAAATGTCATGGATCACTTGGTGTTACATTATCAAATGGTAACATATGCACTACTCTCGTTCACTAGGATTTGTTATTTGATCTACTATGATTTTTTAAGAATACGTAAAGTCTTATATAAGTGGTTTGTTATAGCTATATGGTGAATGGAGAAATTCATTTCATATAGTTTTTTCTTGCTAAGAATTTATATGATGAATATTTCTTGTTCTTTTGAATGGATTTGGAAGATATTTCCCCCATGGAAAATTATATAACTAGAATGAATTTATATCAATTTAATCAACATTCACATAATTACTTCATATATTCCCTTTATATATTAACATTATAATAAAAAAATATTTATATATGATAATATATTGATAATAAATAACAAATTATTAACTATGCATACAAATACTTTATATTAATAAAAATATTGATAATAAGGATGTAATTGTGGAAGTCATTAATGTTTTAACAATAATTACCATTATATAAAATTTGTAGTATAATATTATAGATTTATGTATTCATATTTATCTATCAATTTTTAATTTGGTTTGATATTTAAGTATTTATATTAAAAAACAAGCTACTTGGTTGTATTTAGTTGGAGTGGTAAAGATAAACTACCAAAATTATTGTAAAATGATTCATCCTTATATATTGAAATAAAATAACATAATAAAAAACTTAATATAAACATAAAAATAATAAAAAAATTCTATTTAATAGAAGGTTTAAGGTGAAATTCAATCCATATGAAATTTCTAAAGATGATAATTCGTTTTATTTATAACACTTTTGAAAAAAATAACAATCATTTTTATATATAAAGTTTACATTCAAATAAATAAAAAAATGGATACATTTTTATCTTTATAATCATAATTATAAGATAATTTTATAATCTAAACATAAAAACATTTTTCATGTATTAACATATAAATTTAATTGAACAATTATTAACACTTTTTATGTGAGAAATGCATTCAAGAAAAATATGCAGCTTTAAATACATGAATTGTATATAATATTTCATAAATAAAAGTGATATTTTTTTGCATTTTTTATCGCTAGCTTTTGAATGAATCAAATGCTATATCATAGATTTCTACCCATCAATACTGCATAGAAATGCCAACAAAAGATGCGACTAAACTATATATAATATTCTAAAGATTCATAACCTTTTAAACAACATTTGTTATAAAACAAATTTTACTTTTAAACACAATAACCACATTCAAACCAACATCAAATTTAGCAAGATTTTGTCAAAACTTTTGATGTTAAAAAATGATAAAGATATATGCCTAGTTGGAGGGAGCACATGTAATATTCCACAAACAAAAAATCATACTTTATATATCTAAATAAAACTAGTTCTCATTAAACAAAATGTATCTTTCGTTTTAGGTGCCAAAAGTATTGGTATTCAAAACATTTAAAACAAAATAAAAGAAATTTAGTATATTGAAACTATCCTTATAGCCCCTTTATAGACAAAACAATGGCTAAAGTTCTATTATTGTAGCCTAAGTCATTTAAACTTGTTGGAATGTTTAGGCTTCAAAGTAGCAAATCTAGTGGATTTAGTGAGAGCAATGCTAGTTGAGGATATATGCTCTATGTATTGTTTGTGTGACTTGAACCCACGTGACTTCAAGTCCTTTGGCGTGATTTTGGTCCTTTTACCCATAGCATCAACATTTATCTTTTTTGTTTTCTGTGGAAATTACAACATTATCAACAAATATCAAAATCCACATATATATAATGAAAATATGGGGAGCATGTAATGAATATGAAAAGACAATGCATTAACTAGCTATCAATAAATATCAAAATCCATATAGATATAATGAAAATATGGGGACCATGTAATGAATATGAAAAGACAATGCATTAACTAGTTATTTAGTTTGAAATTATAAAAAAATATGTCAATGCTATTATGAGCTAAGATATATGGTATATAACTTACCTCTCTTAAATTATCTTGAAGTCTAGATGAATGTCACAATGGTTGAGGAGAATGTGATTTTTTGCTGACTATCATGTCCACAATCATACATGTGCAAAGGTGTTTTAGGAGATGTAATTCATTACTCTGAAAATTAGATTATACATAGATATAAATATGTGACTCAAATAGAGTTAAATGTAAAATATGATAAAATTATAAGAGTATAAATAAATATAAACTTACTTTGCATTGTGACATTGGATGTGAAGATGGTTGTAGCATTTGAACCATTTCATTTCCATTCTTCTTAAGGCTTAGACAATCTTCAGGGGTTTTCATTGATTGCAATGGTTCCAAAAGGAACACCTGCACCATAAATAAGAAACAACACACACACACACACACACACACACACATATAATCAAGGATAACAATATAGAATATGGAACATCCATTTCTTATTCCATCATTATGGTAAAACATAACAATTTATATATTAATGTTTTTGTGGAATAGGATATATGGATTAGAAACTCACGGGCCCAATAACCACTTAAAACCCTTGAAATCTAGGCTAATGTCGTAATAGTTGGTATCTTGAAGTTAGGGAATTTTGTTGATTAGGCTATTCATATCAATAACAACGAGAAATTAGTATACAATTATAATAAATATAAATATTATCTAATGTTAAAATGTCTAAAAAAATAATATATGCAAAAAATGGACTCAACTGTGTTGTCATTGTCATTATTAGTTTCATCAAAGTTTAATAGATGAGCGTGCCCATCTAATCCTTCTTCCCCCACATCATCAGGAGCCTCAATCCTTACTTTCTCTTTTAAAGCAATATATATGTGCTTCATTGTGTCCATACGTCTACGAGGTAGACTCTGATCCCAATGTTGATTTTTTTCACGATTTTTTTCACAATTTTTTTGCTTTGAAGTATCATTGAGCTGACCAAATGTAACAACTAACTATGAAAACAAGTTTCAATGAATTTAGTCCACAACAATAAATTCATATTAATAAAAAACACATACAAATAAATGTTAATAAATACTAATAAATACTTGTAGCTGAAAGAATTTCTTCATTGACAAATATTTTATATGCTTGTTGTCATGCACGACATAGCCTTGCATCTAAATCATATTGTACTTTTGCATTTTGCCTTTTAACTGCACTTGTTGATTTGACAACCCATTTAACATTTTCATCTCTTACCCGACCTCTTTGACGTTGAGGAATTGATGGGATATTGTGCGTGATAGTGCGATGGTGATTAAGGCCAGATAGTTTAGATCGACTCAAGATCCCCACACAAACACTAAGAAGATAATTGAACACTTGCTTGGTTCCTTTGATAATTACCTCCCATTCATGTCTATTTTCCTCCATTTTCTTACTTCCTTATAAATGAATATGTAAACAATAATGTTGTTAAAAACATCATAAAAACACTTTAAAGTAAAAATCAATATTCATATCTATTTATTTCTGGTTAACCTTAACTATAAACGTTTTAAAAATATATATTTTTTATAGTTTAATAAATTAAATTTTATTATTGTTTGAAAAATAAATAATAATTAAATATTTAAGTTGACTATATAGAATAAAAAAATTTGAAAATAAAAATATATTAAATATTTACTTAAATTAAATATCCATTAGTTTTTATTAAAAATATCTGTATTTCCCTACAATTTAAATCCAAATATATGTATATACAAATTCCTCAATGTAAACAAAACCAAATTACTAAATTAAAATATGAATTTAAACCAAAATCTTAAAATATAAATTAAAATTAATTTAAACTTACAATAGAATTAAACTAAATCTATATTTAAAATAAATCTTAAACTAAATAAATCTATCCAATAAAAATATTGAACAGTTCCAGATTACAACAACTATACCCTTCCCAGTAAGTACGCCATGACCATCTATTCATTTGTGAGTATGGTAATCAATGATAATAATCATCTTGCTCAGACTCATATTAGTGCCAAAAGCACATATGGGATGCTTTAAAGCTTGTTTGTACAACTTTTGTGGACTCACCTTCTAGAGGGTTTTTCAGTGGACTTGAATAAATTTTTTTTGAAAGGATTTCTCTGTGGTTATGTGATTATGGAGTTGGACATTGAAAACCCAAAAGATATGATATAATTTTCTGCTAAAAATATAACATGGAACGAAATTGAAGGAGATCAAATAACTATTATTCATTATAGTCCACTGGGTGATTTTATAAATGGAGAGAAATCAAATGAAGATGCTCCTACTCAATTTGTTGTTAGTACAAATTGATCTAAAAAAGTGGCTGATGTTATATGTGTTTATTTGTTCAATTAATTAAATAAATCTAATTCAAGCTCAAATGAAGTCAAAATGTGTAGACATGTTTTCTAATTGTTATCATTGTTTTTATTTAGTTATTCGTGTGCATATGGTCTTGAGTCCACATGTAGATATGTACATGATGAAAATATAAAGAATCCAAAAAAAAAGAGTCCACACCAATATCTATATCTATATCTATATATATTTATATTTAAGAGAATGTTAAGAACATTTAATATTATTTTTTAAATTATTTAATATAAATTTATTTCTTTATAAATAATTTGTTATACCTACTACATAATGTTTTTTTTTAATATTTATTTTTTCAACATTTTGAAATTTAATTAACATTTTTTAATTGGAATTTAAAAATATAATGTTTTTTTAAATCATTCAAAAAAATTGTTTTAGATATTTTTAAATTCTAAAAATTATTTTAATATAAATTTATTATTATATAAACCATTATACAATAAAAAAATATTGAGAAAAATATAATATTGTTTTCAAACTTACTTAATATAAATTTATGTTAAATTAATAGGTTAATATGAAATAATATTAACATATTATCTTTTCTCTTCTTTTAAATTATAAAAATAATATTTTAGAAAATCTTAATTAACATCTTATTTTTTTAATGTTCAACGAACTATGATTATTTTTCAATGAATTATTGATTTTTTTATAATTTAAATTATGGTTATGGACTAAAGTAATATCACTGTCAAATATTAAAATACACATCAATTTAAATAATCATTTTAAAAAATTAGCATTTTTATTGTTATATATATATATGAGATAATGTTAAGAAAATTTAATATTATTTTTTAAATTATTTAACATAAATTTATTTCTTTATAAATAATTTATTATACTTATTAAATAATGTTAAATATTTTTTTTCTCGATATTTTAAAATTTAAGTAACATTTTTTATTTGGAATTTAAAAATAATATATATATATATATATATATATATATATATATATATATATATATATATATATATATATATATATATTAAATCATTCAAAAACACAGTTTTAGATATTTTTAAATTCTAAAACTCATTTTAATATAAATTCATCTTCAATTTTTTTTGAAACATAATCAACTTCTTTGGTTTGTTGTCTTCCATGTTTTGAGCCTGCACTAGATTTTTTCGGACATCTAGCCATATAAGCGAATTGTTGAAATTGAATTTTTGAAATTATCTTTGCCATCTAAATTCACTCATCTCTCCCGCAAGGTTAAGGAATAAGAAAATAATACTTTGAGAAAAGTGAAACCTATGTAAACCCTAGCAATTCTCTTTGGCGAAGATTGACTGCGAGGATCAAGGAAGATTACGATCATTCAATTTCTGTCAAAATCTCCACGTCTCTGCCTGAAGAAAAATTTAAGGGCTTTTTTGCAGATTCAGTGAAGATATTTGGTATCAATTTCTGTCAACCGGAGATCATAAATCCAATCCATTCTATGGGCTGCGGTTCGATCCAATTCGGGAACGTGGGTCTGCAGTCCAGTTCGCTGATATCAGGTGCACACATTCCTTATCTCTTTCTAATACATATCTGCTCCTATATTTTCAAGTATCAATAATTCACCACAGCTACCAAAAATTACCAAAGGTAGACCTAGCACAGTTACTCTACAGAGCCTCTATGAGTATATAGTCTTTAGAGAAATGTAGAGAAGAAAGAGAAGTCAAGCTACAAAAAGAGTTAGCAGCCATGCTAGAAAATAAATTCACATATCTTGAAGACAAGATCCAAAAACAAATAGAAAATAAAATAGAACTATTGGAGAATAAAATGGAGGCAATGGAGACTAGGTTGCAGGTTATAGAAAAAGAAAACCAAGATATGAACCAAACATCCCAACAAGGAGATGATGATACTTTAGAGAGTCTTAAAATGAATGACATGATCAAAGGACTAGAAGAAAAAGTTAATAGCCGCCTCACCCTAAATAGTATGGAAGGTAAATTAGATATCAAAGCAATTAAAGATGAAATGAAAAAATTGATAGAATTAGACCATGAGAGTAACAAAAGGGCCTTGAACCTTATAATATTCAGTTTGAAAGAGGAGGTAGATGAGGATACTTTAGCCATAGCCTAGACAGAATTACATAACAGATTACAAATTGAAACAACATGTCTCACAGAAGCAACAAGGTTGGGGAAACTAACTGAGAATAAAGGAAGGCTGATCCAAATAAATGTGAGCTCTACTGACCATAAGTATGACAAACTTAGTAAAACCTCAAGTCTAAAAGGAGCAAGAATATTTATAAATGAAGATCTCATTCCAGAAGATCAAGCAGAATTAAGAAAGGAGGTTCAAAAGGTAAAAGAAGCTAGCAAGGAAGGAAAATGGGCAATAATCAAAAATAGAAAAGCCGTTATTCAAGATAGAAACCAACAAGATAATAATAAATAGCAATTCAACATGCTCCAGATTCTTTCTTGGAACTGTCGAGGATTTCCATGGAACAAAGGCCCAAGCTAAGTTGGATCTCAAATGACATTGATATTATTTTGGTTATTGAAACTTGGGAGAACAAAGAATCTAAGGTCCCTAACATAGATGGCTTTACACTATGGTCTACCTGGAACAAGTGATCCTCTCGTAGAGGCATAGGGGGTATAGCTTGTTACGTTAATAAGAACATCTCTCCCCATGCTAGGATTGATAAAAATGACCCTTACAACCAAATAGTTGGATAGAGATTATTGACATTTATGATAAAAAGACATACATAGCAATCTGTTATTTCCCCCCCATCAATTCTAATTTCTATAAGAAAAAGAATCTAGATAAAAATAGTCCTTACAATGGTTCAGAGAATGATATTTCTAGCTTAAGGAATGAAGGTAATATCCTTTTAATGGGTGACTTTAATGCTTTAACTTCAAGTAACCAAGCTATCCTTCTATTCAATCATTCCAACCCTAATCCTCTTTGGTTAGACGAAGATCTTCCTCTGGCTAGCCGGTACAAAATGAGCTTTGAAGACCGCCTGGAGAATTTGTTTGGATTGGAGCTAATCAAGCTTTGTAGTGCTCAGGATCTCATAATTTACAATGGTTTAAAGAAGTGGCCCAATTCTAGGCAGATGACCTGCATCCATGGGCTTGGTAGAAACGTGGTAGACTATGTTATCTCCAATCTCCCTTTATACAAAGAAATAATAAATTTTGACATCTTAAATGACCACGAGCCTGACTTTGATCATAGGCCTTTATTTATAACTCTCAATTTTGTCATGCATAGAGATCCCATAGAAGACAATACTCATAACCAAAAGAACTTAATCTTTGATAGAAATAAAAAAGATCTCTTTCTAAATGAATTAAAAACTAATTTGATTCCTTTATCTAGTATAGACATCATAGAAGAACTCTATCATATTTTTACTACAACCCTCTCATATTCTATTAACAAGTTCTCAATTGAAGTTTCAAGTAATAAAAGAAATAGCAAAACCAACCCATGGTATGAAAAATATTGTAAAAGTGTGAGGAGAGCAATTAAAGAAGTTGTTGATGAATCTCTTAAAATTGACACGATAAAAATATACAAAGTCCTAACTAAAAGGAAAAAAGGCAATATATTCATAAAAGACAAGAGAATATCTTACACATGTGTAAGGTAGCTCCTAGGAAATTCTTGAGGCAAATTCTAACTAGGAAAACTAAAGATAATAATAAAATTGTTTTACACGACTTGAATTCCTATCTTAAAAAGCTTTATGAATCTCCAAATTTCATGGATAACTTTGAAACCCTGCTCACTACAAAAGAAGTTTTCTCATTAGAAGACAATGATTTGGGATTAATCGTTTGGCTAATGGGAAAGCTAAGGACATTGAAGGTTACCAGGCAGAAATCCTAAAAATTGGATGTCGTGTCCTCATCCCCCACATCCACAAGATTTTCAATCAAGTGGTCAAGCAAGGGTTCCCTGAACCATGCACTCAAAGCCTCATTATCCCTATTTTTAAAAATGGGGATACAAATAACCCGTGTAATTATCAAACAATTATGATCAGCCCTCTCTTAGCCAAGCTATATGGTATTATTTTGGAAAAGAAGTCGAGCATATGGCCTGAAAGTGAAGGTAAGCGGGCTAAAGGCCAAGTGGGTTTTAGAAGGCAACAATCAACAATGGACCTCCTCATTACACTTAGGATCATTGTGGACGAATTCCGCAATGATAAATCCAATCTCTTTTGTTGCTTTATGGACTTTAGAAAGGCTTTCCATACGGTTCCTAGAAACAACCTATGGAATAGATTAGAAGAGCTAAAGGTTCCTTTTGAGTTGAGAGCTGATGCTATAAGGTTATACGAGAATGTAATTGCCAAGTTAAAGAGCAATGAGGGGTGGTCGAAAGATATTAAGTGTAATATTGGAGTTAAACAAGGTTGCCCCCTCTCCCCTACCCTATTTGGCATTTACATCGATAAGCTAGAAGGTTGTTTAGAGGAAGCAGGATGTGTTGGCATGATATTAGCTGGGATAGTTGTCATCCTTCTTCTCTACACTGACGATACCATTGTTCTCGCAAGGTGCCCATTTGATCTTGATTAGGAACTTAGACTTCTTAAGGATTTCTGCTCTACCATGGGTATGATTGTTAATACTGATAGAACAAAAGTTATGATTATTAAATCCAAGAAGGACACTTACGCTAATTTTATGTATGACAATAATAACTTGGAGGAAGTGTCTTCCTACAAGTACCTAGGAATTGATATTCATCACAAGTTCAACTCGAACTTTAGCATTGAGAAAAGGATTAATGGGGGGTGGAAAGCTTATTTTGGTCTTGAAAATAATTGTAAAATAACAAACCTCGTAATGTGGGATAGAAAGAAGTTCCTCTTTGAAACTTTAGTCACTCCAGTTATCTTATATGGATGTGAGGTTTTGGGTTGTAGCATCTCTAGAGAATCCCAGAGAAATATTGAGCAAATCCAGAAGCGTTTTATAATGTATAACCTCAAAATTAAAAGAAACACACCCTATCCTATTCTCCTTATAGATGTGGGTCTTTCCCCTATCGAGAGCCTAGCTATGACTAGGCTTCTGTTGTACAAGCACAAAATTAAGAACATAGGAGACCATAGGCTTCCTAAACTAGCTTTAAATTCCAGCCAAAACCACCTAATGCTCAAGCAAGGCTGGTATAAAGACACCAGGGCCTGGTTAAACCATTGGGAGATCGATGAGAATGTTGCATTGCAAAACATTAGTAACATTAAAAATATTGTTACTTATAAGTTCAAAGATAAAATGTGGCGTGAGAAAGATTTAGTAGCTAAAAGAAATTTAAGATATTATAAGGAGGTCATCAACCCACCCTAGAAGATCAAAAGTATCTCTCTGTTTTAACTAGCTCAAAGAAGAAAATTAATATAGCCAAGATTAGAACGAACTCTCATGAGCTCCATAGTAAAACGAGTCATTGGGTAGTTCCTAAAACACCATGGATGGAAAGGTTCTGCCATCTCTGTGACAATACGATCATCGTGGATGAAAATAACTTCCTCTTAGAGTGCCCTACGTACAACCACATTAGATCTCAATTTCAAAATCTCTGTTGCAATATTGACCTACCTAACCTTTTACGATGTCAAAATTATAGTGAGCTCAAAAGGCTTCTCTCCAAGCTTTTTGAGCATAGGAATAAAATCTTAAATCAAACTAAATAATTCGTTTCTCTCCAAGCTTTTTGAGCATAGGAATAAAATCTTAAATCAAACTAAATAATTAGTTTGTTTAGGTATGATACACCAAAGTTTGGTCTCAGTGGACGTTAACCATCACCATCATCATCACCATCATCATCATCATCATCATCATCATAAACTATTATATAATAAAAAAATATTGAGAAAATATAATATTGTTTTTAAACTTACTTAATATAAATTTATGTTAAAGTAAAAAGTTAATGTGAAATAATATTAACATATTATTTTCTCTCTTCATTTAAATTATAAAAATAATATGCTAAAAATCTTAATTAACATCTTATTTTTTTAGGAGTTGTTTTTAAAGAGACATTTTGGAAGCTTTTCCGGTGGGTTTTTCCAGTCAAAATCCGACAACAATTTATTGAAATCGCAAGTTTGATAGCTAATTTTTGCACAATCAAAGCATCCCACGGGTTTTTCAGGGTGCTGAATCCAAATATGCAGTTAAAAAACCATTTTAAATAATACTAATCAAGATTTAACCTCAATTTTTTCCGCGGGATTTCGTTAGTGGAATCTCCTTTTTTTTAATCTTCAATAGACTATGTTTATTTTTCAACGAATTGTTGTTTTTTTTATAATTTAAATTATGATTATGAACCAATATAATGGAACTATGAAATATTAAAATACACATCAATTTAAATAATCGTTTTAAAAAATAACATTTTGATATATATATATATATATATATATATATATATATATATAGAATGTTAAGAAAATTTAATATTATTTTTTAAATTATTTACACAAATTTATTTTTTTATAAATAATTTATTATACTTAATACATAATTTTTTTTTTTAAATATTGGTTTTTTCAACATTTTAAATTTTAGTTAACATTTTTTAATCGGAATTTAAAAATATAATAATTTTTTTTAAATCGTGCAAAAACATTGTTTTAGATATTTTTAAATTCTAAAAGTCATTTTAACATAAATTTCTTATTATATAAACTATCATATAATAAATAAATATTGAGAATAATATAATATTTTTTTAAACTTAATATAAATTTATGTTAAATTAATAGGTTAATCTTAAATAATATTAACATATTATTTTCTCCCTTCTTTTAAGTTATAAAAATAATATGTTAAAAAATCTTAATTAACATCTTATTTTTTTCATGCTCAATAAATTATTTTTATTTCTCAATAAATTATTGATTTTTTTTTAAATTGAAATTATTGTTATGGATGAAAATAATGGCACTATCAAATATTAAAATACACATAAATTTAAATAATCGTTTCAAAACATTAGCATTTTGATATATATATATAATATATATATATATATAAATAATAAGAGAATGTTAAAGAAATTTAATATTTATTTGTTAAATTATTTAATATAAATTTGTTTCTTTATAAATAATTTATTATACCTATTACATAATGAATTTTTTTAAATATTTATTTTTTCAACATTTTAAAATTTAATTAACATATTTTAATTGGAATTTAAAATATAATATTTTTTTAAATCATTCAAAAATACATATTTATTTTAAATTCTAAAAATTATTTAATATAAGTTTTTAATTATATAAACTATTAACTATTATATAATAAAAAATTATTGAGAAAAATATAATGTCATTTTTTAAACTTAATATAAATTTATATTAAATTAATAGATTTTTATGAAATAATATTAACCTATTATTTTTTTTTATTTTTAAATCATAAAAATAATATGTTAAAGAATGTTAATAACATTTTTATTTTAATATTCGATAGACTATATTAATCTTAATGAGCGTCAATCATAATCATTATACACATCACTTAATATTTAAAAAATTATAATATTAATTATTAATAATAAAAATTGAAAATTTAAATATTGAAAAATTCAACAATTTCAAATTGAAATTGGAAAATGATAATATTTTATTAAAAAAAAAAATCAAAACTACCGAAAATGATGATATTCTATTAAAAAACAATTCAAAATTCATTTCTGTTATACCAAACAATTACAAATTGGTGGTTTTTCTGGCGTGACATGTTCCATTGGCTTTATTTTATTGTTTTCCGGACAATGCTGCAATAGGTTTTTCTGGTGCGAAATATGGCATTTATTTTATTTTATTGTATTCCAGACAGGAGAGAATTCTTATTATTACAGCATGAAAATACAAAATTTGCACGATTGAATCTTTTATACGAACGCGAAAGTATGATGTGCGATGGCCATGAAAAGCATTCCCCGCCATTTGAGACACATCAACACAATCATGCAATGCAAGTTGGTAGAGGTAATCGAAAGGGCACCACTATCAAATATGTTTTTATATGATATCACAAAGCTGTGGTGTTTTTTAATATGATTTCACAAAGATGTGATGTTATATTTCCAGTTTTATGTATTTAGGAAATATATATCAAATTTAATAAGTTATTTTATTCTATATATAATTGACATGGATAGGATATTTATATTTACACTAGATATAAACTAAAAGTTTATCAAAAACAATTAACATACATTGTTTAGCGTTTTGTTGATTCACAATAAAAATAAGTAGCTATGGAGTATAGAGAAATGAGAAGAAATGCCAATTATAGAAGGCGGAGCCGTTATATATTCAAAAATTATATCAGCGAGTAAAAAATGGGGAAACCAACCTGTTCTACTGGGCAACCTCCCCCTGCTCATGCTTAGAATGCTCAAATGAATTTTGGTATGGCTCCAGCACTAGGTAGGCTCTCAGAGATTAAACACCTCTCAACCTGTTCTATTTTTGCTCCTGCTCAGAATGCTTAAGTGATTTTTGGTATGGCTCCCACACTATTCAGAGATTAAACAGCTCTCGGCAACCTATTTTGCTCTTGCTCCTACTCAGAATGCTAAAGCGATTTTTGATATGATTCCCGCAGTGGGTAAGTTTTCAGAGATTAAACACCTCGACGTCTGGTGGTTGGCAAGCCATTTCACATTAATTAATAAAAGAATTAACAAGACTAGGTAAAGACGTCGCCCATTTCCCATATAGTGGTTGCATTAATCAACCTATTTTCCATACAGCAATCACATTAATTAGCCGTTCATCAACACCACTGCTGGCCGGTCTACCTGAAAAATTTATCCATTCACGGAAAGATATGCAAATGCCATCCATCCATTACTAAACCAATCAGTAACTTAGTCAATTCTTGTTAATATTTTCCTTGCATGACCATTGAACCATTTTTAATAGTTCGGTAGTGGTGCGTTGGAATTTGACAAACAAATTGCCCGTCCGTCAAATACAGGTTAAAAAATAACAAAACCGTCAAAAATCTGTATTTAAACTACGAAAACAAATTAAAAGCTCTGAAAAAAACGAGACGGTCTTTTTGAAATTCCAACCCTGGTGGCACGTGTCTATCCGCAATGAATGGTTCATCTCAGACACTGCGTGCACTCATTACTCTTCCGCAGAGCCTTATAAAGTTTAAACTAAGTGACAGAGGAGAACGCACTGAATGGTTCGTCTCAGACACTGCGTGCACTCATTACTCTTCCGCAGAGCCTTATAAAGTTTAAACTAAGTGACAGAGGAGAACGTCATTTCGTCCAGCGGTGAGCAGAGTGATCCAATTTATCAATCCACTAAAGCCGCAGGAATATGTTGCTTTCTCTCCCGTCAACATCACCAATGCTTCAGTGCGCAATTTGGATGCTCCTTCTTCTCGCCCTTCACCGATACGAATTCTCCTTGCAGGCCTCTAGGGACTCTGATCCTTCTGCGGATTGAATGCATGAGCTTGGCCATAAACATGATCTTTCTCCTTGTTATGAATATAATACATGAGATTGGCCCATCGAAACAGTAATCTGCCACAGCAGGGTGATCCAGAGAACGGTTTTTCCATGTGCATTCACTGAAAGCTGGCTCTCAGTTCTAATAAAGGGGGAATTACCAACTAGTGCAAACAAGAACCGGAGAATTACAGAGCATGCAGGAATAACCAGACTGAGAATTACAGAGCATGCAGGAATAACCAGACTGAGAATCTCTCGTGCACGCTGCAAAAGAATTACGAAGAATACTTGCAGCACGATCAAATGATTAATAATACAACCATAGTTTGAGTGACACGAAAAAACAATAGCTTAATAATATGAAAAGAGTGACTAAACAATAGACATGCATTAAAAACACTTCGTGTTGTATTACATCTCTCACACTATTAATTTCCATTTATTTTGACGTGCTTCATTAAATCCATTCACTTTCACATACTTCAAAATTTTAATACGACGTTGTATATCGAGACCACAAATTTTGAAAGTTTCTTTTTCTTGCTTTTTCAAAAAATTCGATGACCGGTGTGTTTCACGAAAATTGAAGAAAATAAAATGATGGAGTAGAAGACTTCTCCTTTTATATTACAAATTAGTTAAATAAGATTACATTGAAAACATCAGTAATAAATGACTGGAGTGAAACTCGACTAAATTGGACTAAGTGAAATGAACTAGGACAGTTGGAGGGACGGTTTTGACACCTAACAAGTGGTTTGAATTAGATTCTCCAAGGTCCCCCTTAATTACAACCACATAAAATTTAATTAAGGTACCTCTTCAGCTACTAGGTTTAAATTAAAAAAATTGACTTCAACTACATTTACTTTTCTTCTTCTCTTCTTTCAGATACTATAACCTCTAAATTGTTTCAGTTTTTTCTCTTTGTTGTATCCTTCAAACTTTAGTTTCTTCCTTTGCTAGTGCAGGTCTTCCATTCTTCCAGGTTGTCCAAGCATATCTTGGACTTCTTCAAAAAACCACTTGTATGTGTACTGCTACCACATATTATCTTGTGCAATTCTTTTTCATCATCAATCTGTTGCAACATAAGACCATAATACAATTTCATCTCTTCATGACTCTAATACCTAAAAAATTCATTGAAAAATTCATTGATGTTCTCATCGTCCAAGATGTCTTCAACATGCATTTTTGCAGCTTCTATGCAAACTTTATCAAGGCATGGTGTTGCAAGTCATATTTTAAAGAAAAATAACTCTTCTTCATAATCGTTTTGTGTACCTATAGACTGGAAATCAATGTTAGAATTAAAAATATTTGCTGAACCAGATTGGTTCTGTTCATTCTTCTCTGCAATGAAAGCTTCTTTTTGTTGTGCTTCTTTCTTGGTTTATGCCTCTATCTCTGTTTTCTCTTTGTAGGCTTCCTTGTTTGTATATATTTCTATCTTTGTCTCTGTTTCTATCTCTTTCACTTCTGTACTAACCTGTGTTGTTGCTGATATGTTGTATTCCACTTGGATTTCAGATTCAAGTGGGATTATGTCACTAAACAATATTGTGTCGATATCATGTTTTTTTGCATCATCTGTAACAAGAAGTTTTCATCAAACCTTACATCAACAATATTAATTGATCAATTCACTATAGTATTGACTGCTCCAATTGAAACTTCACTGTCATCAGTAAGCTTTGTTGTTGGATTCACCAAATTGTCATCAACAAGATCTGTTGCTAGAATCACCAAATTGTCATCAACAAGTTTTGTTGGTGGAATCACAAAATTTTCATTAGCAAGCTCTGATACCATGAGAAAATTGAAAAGAACAAAACGATGGAGCAGAGGACTGCTCTCCTCATATTACGAATCAGTGAAATAAGATTACATTGTAAACATCAATAATAAATAACTGGAGCAAAACTCGACTAAACTAAACTAAGTGAAATTGAACTAGGACACTTGGAGGGACAATTTTGACACCTAACATGTGGTTGGAATTATATTCTCCAACAGTGTTTGAATTATTATTTTTATGGCGGAAATGGATTTAATACCATCAAAAGCCCTCAACACCTAAAATCCTGAAGTTGGATAGCTGTAACTCAGATTTCCCAAAATTTCTACAAGATTTTAACAAAAATCATGCCATCTTTTCTACTATTTTCCAAAAAAAATGATCGTTTTAATAAAATATTATTTTTAAAACAAGTTAAAACAATACTCTACAATTTTAAAACAAGTTGAATCCCTGACTTTAGAATGAGATCTTCGTGATAAATTAAGAAAAAAGTTTATTATTTTATATAAGACTGTTGGATTTGTTGGCTTGCTTAAAGTTATATTTTATTGTTAATTTCACTCATATTTGAATTTTAATAAAAAAAAAATCTCAATTTTCATTGTTTATGGTTTGTTTCTTTTAATGTTGTTATTTTTTTAAAACAAGTTGAAACCTTGGTTCGCATACTCTACATTTTTAAAACAAGTTCAATCATTGGATGTAGAATGAGGTCTTGACCATGCTAAATTAAGAAAAAAAATATTATTTTATATAAGTGTGTGGGATGGAATGAAAGCAACTAGGCATGTTAAGTTGACTCCCCCAAAAACATGTAATCGTTACGAAGTATTAGTCACTACGGAAAACCACGGTTGCGTACTAAAATCTCGTGGAAAAATTTAACGTGAAATCTTGATTTGTGTTATTTAAACTGGTTTTTTGACAGGATATTTCAATTGTATATGATTTACCTATCAACCTTGTGATTTCGATAAATGTCTGCTAGATTTCAGAGAAATTAGACTAGAGAAACTTCCAAAAAATCTACCTTGGTCATGACTAATTTATCAACCTTGTGATTTCCATAAATTTCTACTAGATTGCAGAGAAATTAGACCAAAAACCAACCAGAAAAAGGTCAAGAAAATCTATTGTGATCATGAGTAATTTCCCACGCATGTCATCCACCTACAAGAAGACTAAAAGTGTGCTTGAAAACAACGAGATCCAAAAATATAGATCTTACACAAAAAAAACTAGATCTAGAAATCAAAATCAAGGCATAAATTACACGCACGCGGTTTATGTTCCATTAAAACTTAAACTTCCATCGTTAATGATGATTGATCCAATTTTCGTTCATGGTTACCTGTTCTCAACTTATATTTTTTAGCTACAATTGGCGTTATCATTGCTTCCCTACCACTACTGTCAACATGCATCCCCTCCCATGATAGAGCCGAAACAATTCATTTGATCTATTGCCCACTCCCGACCACTGCAATCTGGATCTAGTATGGGTTGAAGTAGCACCTCTCCCTAGATTGGTTGTTTCTTCTTTTAAGATACATTGCAATGGCCAACTGAGGTGTTATTTCAAACCCTACCAGACTCCAGTAGGATTGAGGTCAAATCAATTTGCTGCAAACTAGAGAGTTGAAGGGTCGAAAACTTACAGGTGCATTCAATATGGATTTCAAATTCCTCTTTTTCATTCATAACCATTTTTTTCCGATCTTTAACTTCATTTCCTTGCCATATATAATCACCAATGGATTTCAAATTTCTGGTTTTGTTTCATAGTCATTTTGTTATAGTTTTTAGATTCTTCTCCAAATACCTAGTTTCCTATCATAGAGAGTGCACCACAATCTGTAAATTCATCTCCTTGCCAAATTTAATCCCCAACCCCGCTATAGAGAAAGTTGTGGATTTTGTGGGCATGGGGATTAAAATGCTCAGAAATAGAAATTGAACTTGTAGTGTTTTATTTATAGAGGAAATATTTTCTTATGTTGGATCGAATCTGGACTCCACTAGAACGGCTGTGTGGGAAGATCAATCCCTTAGAATTATTTATTCTCCCTTATTTTTAACTGTTATAACTTCAATCAAACGAATTGTTTGTTGGAGTTCAGCTATAATTCTTAGGATCAATAGCATTGAGTTTTCTGAGCTAAAGCCCATACAAGAATGACATGAAAATCAAACATATTGATATGGGAATACTAGTTATATTGAGTGCACTCATTACTTATCATAGGATAACACTCCTTTAAAATGCAAGTGGGTGCCCTTGATTCTGCCTATCACACTACTACATGGGATACAAGTTGTTGGCCCAAACAGTTAATTAACTGAGAACCATATAAATAAAACCGAATGAAACTAGATGTAAGACATAGGTAAAAACACAAGATTTTTACGTGGTAAAACCTTGACAGGGTGTGAAGGAAACATCCACGAGGCAAGGGATTGGATTTTCTATTAAACCAATAATGATTCTCCGTATTACAACAGTTTGGGAATTCATCATTTTATAGGGGCTTTTCCATTACATAACAGTTGTTTCATTATAAAACCAACTTGGCAATAAATACTATTTTATGCATATTTACAATTCGTTGTCAAATTCCAACAAACTCCACCTTGACTACAATTTTCCTAATCTCTTGCCCATGCACATTCATCATCTCTTCTGCAAGCCAAGAGAAGTTAAACACCTTCGCAACTTCTCTACTATAACTAGCTTCGTAAATATGTTTGCACAATTCTCCCATGTATGGACCTTCTTGAGAGCTACTTTTCTGCCATCGATCACATGTCTTAGAAAATGATACCTTACATCAATGTGCTTGGTCTTGTTGTGATAAGCTGGATTTGTAGCCAAGTGAATAGCACTCTAACTGTCATAGAGTACATTCACTTTCTCCTGTGTCCTTCCAATCTCATCAAGTAGACCCTTTAACCAGATTTCTTCTTTACTGACATCTGAAGCAGCTATATATTCTGCTTCGGTAGTGGACAACGCAACTGTTTCTTGAAGCTTTGACATCCAACTAATTGCTCCATCTGCAAGAGCAAAGACATAACCTGTAGTAGATCTCCTTTTGTCCAAATCACCTGCATAATCAGCATCTACATATCCGCAGACTGATCCTTCACTACCATTAAGGATGATGCAATGGTCACTTATGCCTCTTAGATATCGAAGCACCCATTTCACTGCTCACCAATGTTCATCACCTGGATTTGCCATGAACCTACTGACAACTCCAACTGCATGTGAAATGTCAAGTCTTGTAGATACCATCGCATACATTAAATTTCCTATAGCATTTGCATATGGTACATGACACATATACTGTTTTTCTTCATCATTTCTAGGAGTCAAATCAGAAGAAAGCTTAAAATGGGAAGCTAATGGAACATTAACAGGTTTCACATTGTTCATACATAACTTTTCAAGTACTCTCTCCACATACTTCTGCTGTGATAACCAAAGCTTACCATTTTTCCTGTCTCTATATATCTCCTTGCCCAAGATATGTTTTGTTGCTCCAAGATCCTTCATATCAAACATCCTCGAGAGTTAAGCCTTTAACTTGTTGATATCTTCCATGCTTTTGCTTGCAATAAGCATATCGTCAACATACAAAACTAAGATAATGAATATGCCACTGAAATTCTTGAAGTATACAAAATGATCATACTCACTTGTAATAAAGTTCTGGCTCACCATGAAGGATTCAAACTTCTTGTACCATTGCTTGGGAGACTGCCTCAGGCTATACAATGATTTCCTAAGCTTGCAAACTAATATTTTGCTGTGATCTTGTACAAAACCTTCTGGCCGTTCCATATATAACTCTTCATCCAAATCACCATGTAGAAAATATGTTTTAACATCTAACTCTTCTAACTCTAGGTCATGTAATGTCGTTAGTGCCAACACAGTACGAATAGAAACAAGTTTTACAACTAGTGAAAAAAATCTCATGAAATTCCATACCTTCAACTTGAGAATACCCTTTTGCTACCAGTCTCGCCAACTTCCATCAACTTTCTATTTCAGTTTGAAGACCCATTTGCATCCAACAACACTTCTCCCTTCAGGAAGTTCTACAAGATCCCAGGTATTGTTCTTGGCTAAGGAATCCATTTCTTCTTCCATATCCATTTTCCATTTTTCACTATCTGTATCATCTACTGCTTCCTGATAACAAGAAGGATCCCCATCTTCAGTAATCAAAGAAAAAGATGAAGTAGAATCTTCATACCTTTTTGGAGTTTTTCTTTCCCTTGTAGACCTTCTTAGAGTGATTGGTTGTTGAACTGGTTGAGAAACTTCAATAGCTTCCTTTGTATCTTCATCATCTTTTCCTCCAGAAGTCTCTCCTTCCTTTCGACTTTTAGAGGAAGGTCTACACTCCAACTAAATTTGTTGATTTGGTGATACCTTTTCCTGTTCAATTCTTTCAACATTTGATTTTAAAAAAAAAAGATTCATCAAATGTTACATCTCTGCTAATTACTATCTTCCATGATGTAGGATCCCACAACCTATATCCTTTCACCGCATAGTCATACCTAACAAAGACATAACATTTTGATTTTGGATCTAATTTTGAATGCTGATTTTTATGAATAAGAGCATAAGTATCACAACCAAATATCCTTAAATGTGAATAATGACAAGACTGACCTGACCAAACTTCTTCAGGAATTTTACAACTAATTGTTATTGAAGGTGATCTATTAACAAAGTAACAAGTAGTGGATACTACTTCTGCCCACAACTCCTTTTGCAGGTTAGCATTGCTAATCATGCTTCTAGCTCTTTCAATACGAGTCTGATTCATACGTTCAGTAACACCATTTTGCAGAGGAGTATAAACAAAAGTTTTGTGTCTAACAGTTCCTTCATCCTTATAGTATTGTTCAAATTCTATTGAAGTAAATTCATCACCATTGTTAGTTTTTAAACATTTAATTGATTTGCCTGTTCTTTTTTCTACCATTGCTTTAAATTTTTTAAAGACATTGAATACATCAACTTTCCTTTTCAACATAAACACCCAAAATTTATGGGAGAAATCATCAATAAATGTTAAAAAATATAGAGCACCTCCATATGATACAACAGTGGATGGTCCCCATAGATCAGAATGAATATAGTCTAAAATGTCTTTACTATTATGACTTCCAGTTTTAAATCTCTGTTTACACTATTTTCCATACACACAACGTTTACAGAAATTCAACTTCAAGGATTTCAAGTCACGAAGTGATTTATGTTTCATTAGTACCTGAAGACCTTTCTCGCTCATGTGACCCAATCGCTGATGCCATAGGCAAGTACCTTCTTCTTCTTTCTCTGACACAATCGTTGCTTCACTGACTTGAGTACTTCCTTTGAGTCTGTAAAGATTTTTGACCTTTTCTACTTTCATAACAACTAGGGTGCCTTTAGAGACATTCAGCACTCCATTCTATCTTATAAGCTTATAACCATCTGAATCCAACACTCCCAAAGAAATCAAAATTTTCTTTAATTCAGGTACATTTCTAACACTAGTTAATGTTCTAATTGTGTTATCATACATTTTAATCCTAATATTTCACATCCCAATAGTCTGACATGATACATTATTACCCATAAACACAGAACTACCATTTACATCTTCATATGAAGTAAACCAATTTCTATGTGGACACATGTAATGAGAAGCACCAGAGTCTAATAGCCAACATTCAAAATCCCGAGAGACATTACATACATGAAAAGTTTCATCTATCATACATAATTCTTCAGTAGATAAAACTTCATCATACCTGAATCAACCTGGTTTGCTTCCTTATTCGGGTTATCAGACTCTTTTCATTTCCAACAATCATTCTTAAGGTGTCCAATTTTATTACAGTGCCGACATTTTTCCTTACACTTCTTTCACTTTGATTTTGATCTAGAAGTCCCCCTTGTTTTTTCTCCTCTATCCTTTGACCGTCCTCGGGCTATCATGGCCTCTGGTGAAATTGTCTCAATACTGGATTTCCTTTGTACTTCTACAGATAAGAGAGCTCCCACAACTGATTCAAATTTCAAAAAATCAGCAGTGCTCAAACTGATTGAAGTTACGAAGTGGTCCCATGACTCGGGCAAAGAGCACAACAAGGTTATAGCTTTGTCTTTTTCCTGAATTTTAACTTCCATATCTGATAATTGGCATATAAGTGTATTAAAAACATTTAAATGTTCTGCAACTTTTGTACCCTCCTTCATCCAAAGACTGTACAATTGTATTTACAAATCAATTCTATTGGTTAATGAATTTGTCATATATAGTTTTTCCAGTTTTTCCCATAAACCTGCAGTTTTACTCCATTCAACAATGTTGAAGAGAACTTCATCTGCCAGGCATAACCTGATAGTACTGAGAGATTGGGTGTCCAAGTCCTCCCAATTCAAATTTGTCATGCTAGCAAGTTTCTTATTTGCCCGATCCAGAGTTTTGTGCTACCCTTGTTGCACCATCAAATCCCTAACTTTCAGTTTCCATAGACGAAAGTTGTTCTTGCAGGTGAATTTCTCCACCTCGAACTTTACATTCGTCATCTTAGCCATTTTTTTCTCTTAGGGTTTCGATCATTCAGCTAGGTTTCATTCTTAAAAATCCTTTCTAAAAATTCTGATGTTTTTTTTTTTTTTAAATAATTTGAGTTTGTTTATTCAAAAACAAATTTCTGAGTCAGCCCTTTAAAAAAAAAACTCTGATCTGGATTTCAATTTTCATAAATTTTGTTTATCTTTCTTAGAGATTTATTCAAAACAGATTTATGAATCTCCCCTTTAAGGAAAAATATGATCTTGATTTCAATTTTCTAGATTTTGTTATCTTTCTCAGGGAGAAAAAAAACAAATTTCTGAAGAAAAAAAAAATTCCACTTGTTTTTTCCCGAATTAAAAAATTTCTGGAAAAAGATTTCTTAAAAAAAAAAATCTGTAAAAAAATTACCGGACTCCACAGAAACAGCGCAACAATTTCGACTGGTTCTCCACAGTAGTTTGCAAAAAAAATTCTTCCCAGACTTGCTTTCTTGACAACAACAACCTCCTCTTCCCTTTTTCTTCAACTAGCGGGAAAGAAAAATGTGGCTAGGCCTTTCTCAGGCAGTCTGCCAGCGATTCATTCAACCACGAACTTTTGGCAGCCGATTTGGCTGCTTAGCATTGTAGGCAATGGCCATGACCTCTATGCACACACGATGGCTTCCCTCGACTAGCAGCTTTGAACAGGCGGTACAAATCAGCTTTGCACAGGCTCTGCAAATCACACACAGTGGCTTCCTTTTCTCCAGCGGCAGCATCAGACCTCTCTCTCCAGCAATGGGCTTCAACACACACTGCATTTATCCCCTCTCCGAGAGCGACAGGCTGGACCACTGTGGTATAAGTTTGACAGCTTTGGCTCTGAAGCTCTCCTTAACTTCCTTAACTTCTATTGTGTTTAATCTGGCTCTGATACCAATTGTTGGCCCAAACAGTTAATTAACCAAAAACTAAGAACCATATAAATAAAACTGAATGAAATTGAATGTAAGACACAGTTAAAAACACAAGATTTTTACATGGTAAAACCTTGACAGGGTGTCAAGGAAACATCCACGGGGCAAGGGATTGGATTTTCTATTAAACCAATAATGATTCTCCTTATTACAACAGTTCAGGCATTCATCATTTTATAGGGGCTCTTTTGTTACATAACAGTTCTTTCGTTATAAAACCAACATGGCAATAAATACTATTTTACACATATTTACAATTGGTTGTCGAATTCCAACACAAGTAACAATATTTATTTTCTTTTATTGAAATTTTGGGCTGCATTAAGGTCGATCTTCTTGTTTCATATAGAGGCATACCAATTGCGCCGAGAATGGAAATTAAAGCAATAGTGGTAAACTCTCACTTATCTATAACCTAATGAATCATAAAGCAACATTATTATTTCTCCACTTCCAATAGCACTATTATCAACATGCATGCATTCCCTTGAAGAGGCAAATCCCGATATGTTCTGAGGGATTTATCCCAACTACAACAACATTGGCCAGCCATTACAAATATTGAATCCTGTAATGGGCTGAAGTAGCACCTTTGGCTGGCTTGGATGTTGCTGCTTATACCTATGTTGTAATAAATAAATGAGGTGTTCTTAAACCCTTACCACACTTCTATATTATTCGTATTAGACTAAATTTTCTCAAGCTAGAGAGTTGTCTAGCTTCTATGCTTGGTGAGAATTGAGTGTAGATTTCTAAGCATGCTTGTGATTCATAGTCATATTGGTATATGAAAGACATGTCAGAATTTCCAACCCTAAAGTTGGGAGAATTTGAAGATTACGAGATCCATGAATTCTAGGAAAGGTAAGAGGGGACTTGCCTTCCCTCCATGTTGAAAATGTGGAGATGAAAATAAATCATTTTCCCAAAAGATAAGATGTTAGGTATACCCTTTCAATAATGCTAGCCAACCTGAGAGATCAAGGAATGGATCCCGAGAATCGGGCTCCGATTAATCTTCTGAGATCACTTTGTGTTGGAAGAAGCACTATACCTTTATGGAATTTGTAATTTCCACTATGGTAATTTTAGTTACTGGTTTGGATGTTTACCGACACTTACGGGTTTTGGTGTAATGGAAAATCTCTACATGGTATTAGAGGCTGGACATAGTTCGATTACCCCAAGCTATGTATGAGGGGGTTGTTGGAGGAATCACCTCACCTCTATGGATCTATATTTTCCACAATGGGATATCCTAGTTACCTAAGGGTGTGGTTTTGGTGTAACAGAAAACCTCTTCATGGTACCAAACCCTGGACCTAGGTTTGATTCCCCAAGCTACCTTTGAGGGGGCTGTTGTAGGAATCACCACACCTCTATGGAATCTGTAATTTCCGCCCTCCAGCGTTAGCTATGTCAAAGGGGGTTGTTGTAGGAATCATCTCACCTCTACCTCTAAGGGGGTTGTTGTAGGAATCACCACACCTCTATGGAATCCGTAATTTCCACCATCCACCCTTAGCTATGTCTATGGGGGTTATTGTAGGAATCACCTCACCTCTATGGAATCCATAATTTTGAAGGGGGTTGTTGTAGGAATCATCTCACCTCTACCTCTAAGGGGTTGTTGTAGGAATCACCACACCTCTATGGAATCCATAATTTCCACCCTCCACCCTTAGCTACGTCTAAGGGGGCTATTGTAAGAATCACCTCACCTGTATGGAATCCGTAATTTCCACCCTGAGCATCATCTGAGTGTGTTGTTGTAGGAACCACCACACCTATATGAAATCTATAATTCTGTAATTTCTAGCCTGGGAATCATTTGAGGGGGTTGCTGTAGGAATCGCCACACCTTTATAAAATCCATAATTTCCACTTTGGGGATTGTCTGAAGGGGTTGTTGTAGAAATCACTACACCTCTATGGAATCTATAATTTCCACTCTAGGGACCATCTTTCCACCTAGGGATCATCTCAAAGGGCTATTGTAGGAATCATCACACCTCTATGGAATCTGTAATTTCCACCCTAAAAGATTATCATTAATTACTATTCAAATCTACATAACCATGCCCTTGGGGAGGAGAAGGACATGAACAATTCCTGCCAACGAAATTATGCTGCTTCAACATGAGTAGATGTAATCCCCGCTTGTACATCTAAGAAATAGGAAATAACAATTTTGTAGGGATGGGGATTAAATTTCTCGGAACTTTACCTTGCAAAATTTTATTTCCGAAAACAAAATCTTATGATATTAGATGGAATGTTGAATCCACTAAAGCACAAGTGATGAGCGTGATTTTTTATTACCATGTTTTGAGAGCCAACCATGTGGCGAGAAGAATTTATAAAAAATTACCTATTGCCAGTGTTTCAACAAAGCAATATCCTCTATCTTGCTTGCTTTGTGACAGGGATTTTCTACCTTTATCATTGTCAAATTGGAAGTATTGTCTTTATATGCATCCATGGTTGAGTTTAGATGTCAATCACTGAAAATATGGACTTGTTGCTCACCAAGTATGCATTGAAATTCTAAGGCGCAAAGACAGGTTAGTTTTAGTTTGAAGACTCGTAATGTCACGGGTTATTGTGACAGTAACTTAACAGAATTAAGGTAGACCCAGACACTACACTCTCTCATAAACTCGAGCACAACGTGGAATATAAGGATGGATTTGAGGGTAACTGAGTAGGGTTAAAGTGGGCCCAATGGGACTTCAGTTAGAACAACACTGACACCACTTCAATTTATCCCTGTGCAAGGCATAAATTATAGAGTTTCTCTTTGGTTGAAGTATTAGAAAGAAGATTTAACCAATTGCATTTACATATTCAATAACTCAAACCATTAACCAATGTTAGAAATGGTGTAAATAGATAGATGATTGAGATCCTTATCTTCAAGGCATAGATATTTTTGCATGGAATATCTTTTTATCACATTTGTAAATTTACTGATTTTAAGATGATGTGTCAAATATTATCACACATGTAGTATTTCAAACTTTGTCAATTTTTTTTTTAAATTAATTAAATTTTGGTAAAATAATATTAAAATGTTATAGATGAAAATCTTTAATAGTATTATATTTAATTAGTACAATTATATTAATAAATATGATTGATATAAACCCATCAACTTATATCAATATTATTATATTTAATATAAATCTATTAATATTATATAAATTTTATTATACAAACTTAATATAAACTTTAATATTAAAACCCTATTCTATAAAACTTAATATAAATCCAAATATTAAAATATATTATATAAATCTTCATATATAAACTTAAACTGATTATATAAACCTTGATATCACATCCTATAATATAAACTCTAATATTAAAGCTTATTATATAAAACCAAACCTAATATTAAAACCTATTATACAAAACCTATGAGTTGAATAGATAGCATAATGGACTCAATCATCGGACTAAAATTATTGGGAATTGGACAACGCCAAAAGATTTGCGCATGCTGCAATACAACGGAAATTATAACTAGGACAAGAATCGATTTCAATAGCATTGATTTAATCTCCCGCTCATAAGATATTTTGTTACAATATTTTCTTTTAAATTCTACCTTTCTGAATTCTACAAACGGCTTACCGATCATCTTTTGAGCTACTCAAAGTGATTGGTAAGCGGAAATGAATTTTCATGTCATTGATATTGGGCTGCCCCTTATCATCCAATATAAGCTTAACTCTTTATAAACAGGACTCATATCAATTAATGGAATCTGAATCTAACACCAGATACTCACCATTTTCTATCCCACGTATCAATGAATCTGACACCAAATACTTTTCCACTGAAAATCTATCATACGTTACTCCAAAGCAGATACATTGATCAAGCTATCATATATGCCCACTTGAACAATATATTATAATTGAGCAATCTCCAATTTAAACACCCTTCATTCAGATATTTTAAATGCATTAAATTTAAACAAGTCCGTATAGCTAGTTTTACATGTAGCTTAGTTTAATTATTAAATTTTGAAAAGTATGAAGTAGTACATTTGAGCAAGGGTTACATTCTCGTTTTGTTTAAATATAATTAAATTAGAATAAAAAACAATTAACACATACATGAAGAGAGAGAAAGAGATCATCCCTCTAGCAATAAAACAATATATTTTTGTAAAAGATTTTACTCAAATGAGAATTTGTATGAATAATGGTTGAACATATTTCTATGATAAGAGAAATTACATTATATTAGATGCTTTGTCTTTCTCTTTGTGGAATAAGTATTTAGTGTTTGAAATGGGCAACCCTTCTTATACTCATATTTAGTTTTCATTTCACTTGTTATTAGCTTTCCATTGATTAAAAACATTTAAAGTTTATCTACAATTTAATAATATGAGATGAAAATTATTATTTTTAAATAAAATTTAGATTCATTTACCTCAAATATTATTGGTTGAGATGTTTCATTTCTTATTGCCTAATGATGACATGAACTGACTTCAATGTCTTATTAGAAAATAGAGAGAAATCAAAGAGATCCATTAAACACAACACCAAAAAAAATATGTCTTATTGATCTCAAGGACATTACATATATAGGAATACATGATCTTTCTAGATCTGAGAATAGTGGATCTAGATTACTAAAAATAGCTAGTACAACTATTAACCTAGGAACTCACACAATAAAACTCAGGACAACTTGGAAGACATGGAAGCATTACTTCCAACACCCTCCCTTAATGCTTACATGTAGAAAATACAAAAAACTCATATTATAACAATAAATAAATCCTTTTCAGATTTGTCTGATATGGTCATCATCAACACCAACATCCACTCTGGAATCTTGCAAACATCACTCTTTTACCACCACATATTCGAGCTGTCACTTGGCCACCATTTAAAACGTAACCCCCTCTGACCATTGTTGATGAAATTTGCAGAATTGATGCTTCTCAATCTCCCGGAGCGCAATGGGTTAGTCTCGATACTGAACCATCCTATGGAACTGCCACCATCTATTGAATCCACGGACCTCTGCAGCCTTCATCAGTTATCTAGGATAGCATTCTGGATACAGAATGTCTTCAACAGACAATTCTACAATTTTACCTTACAAAATAACCTTTAGTGACGCTACCGGAGCACGACGGGTCACACCAGCTTGACCTTATTAAGAACTACATGTGACTAACATCCTCAGAGTTCATCAGTTATCTAGGATAGCATTATCGATACAGAATGTCTTCAACAAACAATTCTACAATTTGACCTTATAAAATAACCTGTATTGACACTGTGGACCATGACGGGTCACTCTAGCTTGACCTTATTAAGAACTACCTGTGACTATTGCTCTCGGAGCACGACGTGTCACATTAATATGTTGAATAATTGGCCTGTTCTTTGTGGTTCTACATCATTTGATTTTTACTAACAATTTTATTTATTTTCATACATACCAACTAATCATCACAACTTTATTTCACGTACCATAAAAAAAATTTCACCACAAAAAAAATTACCATTAAAAAAACTTTAATCTTTAAACCCTTATGTCTCCTTAAACCATGCACACATTAGTCTTCGCTTACGCATGTGATTCCTTTAATAAAATCAAACCCTTAAAGTAAACAAATGCACCATAAAGTGAATACAATATTTAATTATTCCATTCACTCTCACTCCCACTCAACTTGTGAATGACATTGTAGAAACGAGCTGAGATGAGAGCATAACTAAGATGAGAGCGTTTACATTCTGAAAAATCTCCATGTACTTCACATCACCCAACATATCTATTCTAAAAAAAAAATGATGATAAATATAGAGTGTTCGACTTGCAAATATGCTTTATGTAAGCAGTGTATGGAGTAGATCTAGGCAGTAGGTAAACCCTTGATGACTCTCAAATATCCTACAAATTGGATTTTTTTTCCTGGGCTGATTTGATGCATGCAATTTGACCCCTTCACATTATGACCAATAACAAATATGTTGTCATTCAACTTGGAGCAATGTGGTTGGTCCATATTAGGAGAAGCTTAGGAAGCTACCACAGAACCCTCAACACTGAAATTTATCAGAAAGGAAGATCTATATATCTATCTACACATAGGAACAACCACACTAAATTTTCATGCACACATATAAGTTACAACTAATCTAATTATAAAGAAATAAAACTCAGGACTCTCTCACATCTCCCTGGCTCTCCCTGGAGGGAGTCAAGCCAGAACAGGCTCTGATACCATATTAGAAAATAGAGAGAAAGCAAAGAGATTGATCTCACAGACATTACATATATAGGAATACATGATCTTTCTAGATCCAAGAATGGTGGATCTATATTACTAAAAATAGCTAGTACACCTATTAACCTAGGAACTCACACAATACAACTCATGACAACTTGGAAGACATGGAAGCATTACTTCCAACATGTCTTACGTCATTTATTACTACTGTTCCAAATTATTTTTACTATTTATTAAAAAATGGACTAGTTAGCATTCAATGTGAAATGGGAGGGTGTTCCTTGACCTCTTGTGTGAAAAAGAAGGGTTGTTCATTATTGACTGTTGACAACTATTTCAGCCTTTCAAGTGTCCATGACCTGCGTATTAATGTGCAATAGAGGCACTCATGGACCAAAGTGAACCATTAGTCCAATAAAAGTTTGTGAATCAAGGTAACAAACGTGGGAAAATGAATAATTTTAAAAGAAATATTATTTTTTATTAATATATTTAACTTTTCAATTCATCAAGTTGATAAAATAAATAAATATATATATATATATATATATATATGAAAACATGACAAGTATGCTGGACAATAATCACAATTCAAAAATTAGAAAAAAATTGATATTAAAATAAAAAACGGTCAATACCATTAAAATTAATTTATGAACTACTTCATCTATATGGGATCATAGTAATAGAAAGTGTTATGATATAATAAACAAATACATTAATTTACTCCAACTTTGAACAAACTTTATGTGGGTTAGGTAATTTAAATTTATCAAAGAAACCAAAATTTGTAATTAAAAGAAAATTCATAAAATTGGGTATATTACAAAGGGAAAATAATTAACAATTTATTGTCAAAATCTTTAAAATTTACAAATTACATAACTTGTTCCTAAACTATTCATTAAAAAATAGTTCAAACTGAACATAAAATTCTTTAACTTTGTGAGTAAAAACTCTACATGTTGGATAGATATTGTCGCTTTCGTAAGTCAAATTAATATCTCCATGAATGGTGGAATTTGATAGTGAAATTGCACTTCATGTAAAAAAGAGTTCAAATTGATTGTAAAATTCTTTAACTTTATGAGTAAAAACTCTCCATGAATGGTGGAATTTGATAGTGAAATTGCACTTCATGTAAAAAAGAGTTCAAATTGATTGTAAAAACTCTACATGCTCGATAGATACTGTCCCTTTCAGAAGTCAAATTAATATCTCCATGAAAGGTATAATTTCTGTCCCTTTCAGAAGTCAAATTAATATCTCCATGAAAGGTATAATTTAATAGTGAAATTGTAGTTCATGGCTTATTTTGGTCATCAAACGTCATTTTTTTAATTGACCATGACTTGTGAAAGGTGATTTTTAAAGTTATAAAACAATATTCCTAAATATTTATTTCTAATTTAAAAAAAAATAAGACAATGTTGTAGATTTTGATTCTATATAGTTAATTATACTTGTGTTTTTTTTTCAATTGCTTGTTTTCCAATTTTAACTTTTTTTCTTAGTTTTCGTTTATGTTTCTGCATGCACTTATAAAGGCTTTTATTTTACTAAATCTTCATAGTTTTTCACTTTAATTTATCTATATTTAAACTAAGAATGTAGAATATCGTCATGTTTTATATTTGAAAAAAAATCAGGTTATGTTTTTTTCACTTAAGAATACATTATTACCACACGTGAAGTTAAGAAATAAGAACATTCCATTATATTTTAGAAAAAAATCAGGTTATGTTTTTTTCACTTAAGAATACATTATTACCACATGTGAAGTTAACCAATAAAAAGATTCCAGGTTATGTTTTTTTCACTTAACAATACATTATTACCACAAGTGAAGTTAACCAATAATTGGTACAATAGAGACATTTAACAACTTATAATAATAAATTTAGCAATTTCAAAATTGTTTTCACCAATATCCCAAGAAAGACCAAAGCTACTTCAACTACTACAATATATTATGTCTAAAAATTGATAACACAATAATTGTTTGGACATTGACACCAACCTTGGAGACAAGTCTTTACCATGATATTTTAAAAAAACAACAAACATTATATATATATATATATATATATATATATATATATATATATATATATATATATAGATATAGATATATATAAATTATAACACAATGTATAAAACTCACTACCATATGTTCTAAATAACATACCCACGTACAACATTAATTGTGACCTAACTCAATGCATAAGGCTCTTTGCTATATATTGCTATCAATTAACAGTATATTAAAACTTAACATGTGATAATTTAAAGTCAAATTTATGAAATAAATTTATGGTAGTATTCAATACTAATAGATTCAATCTAATGGATAAAATATTTGTAACCCCTGGTTCAAATAAAATCCTACATTACAACTGGGTAAGGAGGAAACTCTTTGTAACCCCTTGCTCAAATAAAATCCTACATTACAACTAGGTAAGGAGGAAACTGGTGGAAGGCACGTCAGAGTAGAAACTTTTGGAAGGGAAAAAAATCATCTTCATACTTACATCGATACTATGTATTTATGTTAGGATATTCAGACACATAGGAAATAGTTAAAAGTATAACTTGGTCTAGTGTATAGTTAGGTAAAATGTGTTTCTTTACTATGTACTTTTTGTAACATACAATTTGACGGTCATGATATGTTCTAGACATGAAGTGATCTGACGGTTCATTCTCTCCTCGATATTACTCTCCTCAATATTAGACATGAAGTGATCTGACGGTTCATTCTCTCCTCGATATTACTCTCCTCAATATTACTGACACTTCATCTGTGCCTTAACACCCGATTGGTCCATGATCTCTATTTAAAGGGCATGGAGGGTCATTTGTAAGGTGACCGTTCATGAGAGAAGCTTATGTAAATTTTCTTTCTTTTACATTAATAAATTCCCTGAAGTGGCACGTTGGCTCAGGCCATGGACTGTTTCTCTCTTTGAGGGTTCTAACCACGTCAAGAATATTGATGTACCAATCTGTGATCTATTTGTGAGTGGTGTCCTTTGGTGTTCTATCTAAGGAACTTACCCTGAAATTCCTACAATTTACAGATAAGTTAAGTCAAATGCTGGAAAAGGTACTTAAAATACGTCAGTTGAAAATAAGTTATAAACCTAAATTTTCAAACCCTTGGCCTACCACTTCTACAATTTAACACGTATTTTTTTGCAAATCTTAGCTTTTCTTCCCAACCCTATTGCATATTTGATCTTACTTAAAATTTCCTTGCTGAATATTATTTATATGCTTCTGTATAACTTATTCTTCCATACACACACATATATATATATATATAATGATTACTTCCAACACTTATGCTATATTTTTTCTCATGAATATCCTAATATCGATTGTTTCAATGTTTATGTCAAAGTAATCTACACATTTCAAACAAAAAAGTCCATAAAGAAAATCCTCCTTGGCCATTTTCTTTTTTGTAACCAGAGAAAATGTTACAATAGTTTATTGATGTAAATTTTATTATAATAAAAAATTATATTTAATATAAAAAACTCACTAATTAATGTCTATTGACTAGACATTGACTACTGTAATCTTTGAATTTCATTGCAATCAGAAATTTTCTCATCTAGGTAGGTACAAAATAAGCACAAATCACTGGAATAAGAGCAAATAACTAGATTGAAGGCACAAAATCAGGCGAGAAGATTAACTTATAATCACAAATCACTTGAATAAGAGCACATAACTAGATTGAGGGCAGAAGATCAGGCAAGAAGATTAACTTTATAAAATAGTATGTCAGATGAGTTATTTCAAAGTAATTTACAGGAGTACCTAATCGTATCACAATCACAAATAGAATTTTTTTTACATTTAAAATATTTATTTTTTAACCATTATAATTAAATTTGATATTTGTATAATTTACGGGAGCGGTCAAGGAGCGTTACTATGTAAAAACACCACATTCAGTTATCACATTTAATCTAAGCATGTAGAAACGCTACAGCCTCTGTATTTGTGTAGAAGAAACCTCTGTAATTGTGTAAAAATAGAATATATAGAAATTTCCTTTTCATTGGGTAATTGGGCCATTTTCTCTAGAAAGAGGATTTTGTCATTATATTTAGATGCAACAACTAAGATAGGATTAGATTAGATAATTTTATTAATGGGATGGGACTAAAAAGTAGAATCATCAACACGATCCTGTGGGAAGTCACAAAGCTACTCCAAAAGCATAAAGTAAGATGACCTAACAAAATACATGAAAAATATAACAAGCATTTGTGGAAAGAAATGAAACAGAGCAAGGGCTAGAAGCCTAGAAGAAGAAGGCCCTAGCTCAACATCAGCATTAAAAATCAAAATAAGAGTATAGGCAACATGTTTTTTTTTTTTTTAGTTTACATAACATAATAGAAAAGAGGAAAATGCAGATAACTATTATTTATAGACATCAAATTGAAAGTGGAAATTTTCAAAACATATATGTAATGAAGAAGCTATAAATGTTTTTGTAATAATATATGTGTATAAAAAAAGTAAATCTTTTTGATTGGCATAGTATCAAAAAAAGCATTTCTATTATTTTATCAAGTTTGGAACAAAAAAGTTGAAATTGTTCACTATCATGTTCATTTTCCTTTGAACATTGTACTCTTAAGTTTTGTGATATAACCGACTCTTGTTTTTGAATAATGGCTAGCCTTGTAATAAGAGAAATAATACAAAATTCTTATTATGCTTGTATAAATAAAAACCTGAAGAATTTTGTTATATGACTAAACATTGGAAGTCAAAGAATGAAGTTGTTACCTAGGGAGACAAGATAAACTTTCTAGTTGAGACTATGGTTGGGTTTTTCTTGCTTGTTGTTGTGGTCAGTATCTAAAATCTCATTGTCTCCATTTAGAGTGAAGAAACCCTGAACTTGGAGATTGTGCAACATATAAATTGTTGTTGTTTTTCTGCAAATATTCTTGGTAAGACATTTGAGCTAATGTTGGCAACAAGTGCCTTAAAACTATTCTATTTCTAAGGTAACATTGCAATGTGTTGTTATCAAGAGTTCTTATAATGAAGTTGATAGAATGAAAAAATAGGAGCACAGTATTTTTTTTGCATTTAGTGCAAAATATTGACATATCTTCTATCATTATAGTTGATGAGATTTGACAACTACAAAGTGCACACATAGATTCAAATGGTGTGCAATATGCATTTGCAACCATAAGTGTTCCTTGCACCTGCTAGAAAAAAAACTAGTGAGCAAATGTATAATGGAAAATAAATAATTGTGAAATTAAAAATAAGCAGATTATTGGATATGTACGTACCTAGTTTTGTCTGTCAATTAGTTTTCAGAGATCCTGTTCTATTTCAATATTCAAATTTGTGATGAATGTGTCCTGTGTTGTACATATTTTTTTTTCCTTGAGGTCTTTTATTTTTATTATGTTTTTGAAGAGAATAATCGATATTTCTCCATTTTGCAGTCTCTGCTCAATTTCCTTGTTGATAGGTAGCAAATTTTCAAATAGTTGCAGTTGTGACATAAAGGACTAAAAAAACAAAATCTTGGTATTTCATAAAGACAATAAATACAAATTCATAAAGCTTATGGGTGAATGGTGTAAGGCAGAGAAACTTACCAAGGCCATATAATCTTGAGAAATTCCATCTTTAATTTGAAATGTATATTGCATGCCAACTTTTTCAGCTTCTATTACAAGTGTTGCAACTGCTGCTATTGGGAATGTTTCTATGCTATCTCCCAATTGTTTCATTGTTGCATTGGGAAAAAATTTGTATTCTGTACAAATTGGGCTAATGTTTTCTATAGTGCCTGTGTTGTCTAAAAAAAAATGCGATCACATTGGTCATGGTCGTAATTTGTTTTTGGTAGAATATGGAAATTTGTCACTGCAATTCCTTTTCCTGGCAAGATCTTTTGATTGTGTTTTTCGATGAGTTCATTTGGAACAACCAATGTGACTGTCATCAATCCCTCCTGATCGGTGAGACCTACCCACAATATTTGACGAGTTTTTTGTGTTTTATCAAGAAATTTTCTCTAGACAACCATTACATCACCATGGAATAATTTTCGAGTTTTGTAGATGTTTAATTCTTCAATTGATATTGGAATTTTTTATGGTGCATTTGAACTATGCACATGTCAAGCAAATTAGAGTCAATTACAAAGAAAAAATGTTGATGTGTATATTACAATGTGACAAATGCAAATAAGTGATGGGCATGGCTTGAATTGCCTTGTCGCTGATTTTGTTAGTTGTTTTCCTTGCTCCAATGTTGTGTTGATTTGCTGCTCAAGGCTGCAAGGTATTTTCTTCATTGCAAATGATAATGAGTGGAAAATGGAACTAGTGATATTGGAGACATGAAAACCAATTTCATATATATATTTGGTGAATGGATATTTTCAACAATATATGTAAATACTTTCCTTTTGCGTTTTTGGTCATTGCAACTTTGATCCATTTTAGCTCTATAAGGGAAAAGGAAATTGTATTATCAGTTTCTTTGGATATGGATATAATAGATGCTTGCAAAAGAATAGTAATGAATAGTTAAGTTTCAATGACAATAAAAGGGGAAAGAAAATGATATTAATTGTAGATATGGAAAGAGTTCAATGTGTTTTGTGATTCATTTGCATGTACATGGTCCATTATGAGACAGATTGTGTCATGATCTGACCAATAAGTATCTAGCTTGTAAATCTTGTAGTTGTTAGTTATGTTAGACCATACATGATAAATGAGTGATGTGTGCACATAGGTATTTGTATCTAGTAGGAAATGGAGGTTGTCGCTATGCGTATAGTATTTTACTGTCTTTGTTCTAGTGTTATGTTCATGCATGTTAACATTGAAATCTCCTACAATGATTATTGGTTTGCTAATAGATATATTGTAAAATGTTTTTTCAAGAATATATAGTATATTGGGCAATGTGGCATAGGGCATTGCGTAAACACTAACAATTGTAATTTGCATTCCATGTAGAATGATATTTGTCATCAATGATTCTACATTGTGTTCTTGAAATTGCATATGCTCAACAATATTTATGTTTTCTTTGAAACATGTGAGCAATCCATATTTTTAATGGCTTGATACACAATTAAATGTTTTGAAATTTTGTTGCAATATCTCTTGTTTCAAATGTGTTTCCTATAAACACAGAATATCAGTGTCCATTAGATCATAGCCATTGAGGACATCATTGATATAAGTTTCTAGGTTTCAAGTGTTTAGAGAGAAAACTAATGTGCATAAATGTCTATGCAAAGATGGATAATTGTAATCTAGTTCCCATTTTGCAAATTGTCGTAGATGGTCCATTTCAGCTGCTATTTTCTGCTTGACTTTGAAATTTTCCTTCTTTAGTGGTTTTAATAGGAACAAGAATTGCATGTTTCTAACACAAGACAAAGATGTATAAACTAATTGATGAGTTTGTATTCCATTAGGATCAAAGGCAAGATTGTATAGAGTGAGGCCCTGTGATCTATGGATTGTGCGAGCACATGCCAACAGAATAGGAAACTATTTTCATATTTTGTTATAGCCTATTTTTTCTTGCGTTGTTATTGGTTTTTCTATTCGCAATATGGGGATCCAATCTTTGAAAATGCCTTCACTATAGAAGTTAGCCAACTTTTTTGCTTGGAAATTCCCTATGTTTGCATCGAATAACTTGATCCATATGACATCAATTTCATTTATTTTTGTATAGGCTTTAATGATTACATTTGCCACATTAACAAGGCCATCTTGTGAATCGTAATTTCCAGCATAGATCTCAACTATTTTTTTTTTTTACGACTATCTGTGAAGGCAATGTTGTTGTATGTAAATGGGAAGGGAAATTGTCGTGGTTTTTTTCTACTTGATTGATTGCATTTATAACAATCTTGTCTCCATGAACAATTGACAACATTTTATCGTTTTGCAAGTGACATCTTTATTTTTATAAAAAAAAAGATAGGGGAAAGTGTGGTCAATAGGTGCAGGTCTAACAAATTTTTTGTTCAAAGATTGTAAATCCTCTTCTGTTTGAGTGTGTTTGTTAGCATTCTATTCAATATTGAGACAAATTGCTCGTCTATGTGACACATTGTAATATGCATAACACTTTACATTTTCTTGCCAAAAGTCATATGGGACTAGTTGTTTGTTGAGAATAGGTAGTTTGAATATCAAGGGGTCTTGTATAGGTCTTGCTTGATAGATATCACCACAAAAAATGATATCAAAATTTTTAAAATATTTTGTTTAGACATGTTTTATGTTCCTCAATCGATCATCAATGAAAAACAAAACTGTCTTCCATGTAGGGAAACCTCATGAATGAAAACTAGTCTCAATTCTTCGTAAAGTTTTCTGAGTGCATCTAATGTTTCATTGCTAAGAGGTGTGGGGGCAGAGTGGTTAAAAGGCATAAGCAGTGGAGAGTGGAATTTTGTACCACCTACATTATATGCAACTTTTCCTATATATGCTAGTATCAAACCCTTTGGTTTCAAAGGATCAGTTGAATGATGTGCATCATAAAGTTGCATGAGCATTTGGAAGATTACTTTTGATGTGAATGTTTTGCCAGTTCCAACTCCTCTAGTCAAGAATAAATATAGTGGTTTATAATGTCTTTACGCTTCTTCATTGCAATGTCTTTGATAATGGATTGTTGTTCTCTATTGAGCATTCTTCTTAATTTGTGATATTATGCATTTGTGAGCAAAAATGGATGCTATGATAAGTGGAATCTGATACTTAGTTGTATTTTTCTTTCATGGTGATGGGAATGTTGTAAATCTATTTCCAAGACATATTTTTCACTAAGTTTTTCACTCATTCTTTGCTTTTTCATTGTATCAGTGGGATCTATGGTGCTATTTTGGATGCCTTGAATGAAATTTTCTAAATCACCCCATAATGGGTTGATATTATAAGCAAAATTAGACTCACTTCTTTTTATTGTGTTTTCATGTAACAAATAAATAGCTTCCCATTATAGCAAGTTTTGTATCAATGTACTTTCACTTTTTTCAAATGGGACATATAGCAAAAGCTTTTCTATGCAATAGTTTTCATAGTCAGTGTGTTTTTTGTATTTCACAAATCGTATGACCTTTGGTTTTTTCATTTTTGAAATGGGTGTGCCATTTTGTTGTACATTGAAGCAAATTCAACAAGGTATATATGTTTAATAACATTAGGTCGATTGATATAATAATCAATAATGGAACTATACATGACATTTTCAGAGTTGTCATCTTCATGTTTTAGCAGGAACGATGGTTTGAGGATAAATGTGCGTTCATCCATCAGTGCCGTGTTTATGAATATGCATTCTCGTGAACTATGATTTAATGGAAGAGAAAGTTTTATATGGACTTCTTGTTGAGCTAAGATTTGTTGGAGACTAAGAAAAGCATTTCCCAATGAGCATATCATTTCAATAACATTTAGCTTGCTCTTTTCATGTTCCATTCTTATCCTTTTACATGCATTTGCCATTGATTTGTCAACTTTTGTCATGTAAGAAGTGAAATATGATGCAGCTGCATATTCATTAAGGACAAATTGGGAATCAATATTTGCATTCCATAGGTCTAGCATATTCTTTGAAAAGCTATTATTCCAAATTGGAGTATTTGAAATAGGTGATTGTAGGATTCTATGCCAATTTCTATTTATGTGTATGTTTTAAACTCTATAAAGGTGTTGAGAACATAGTTCCTTCAATTCTTTCATGACAGTATGCACATGGACTTTCCCTGTTTGAAATGGATTTTTATATTCTATTCATCTTTTCAATGCAACAACAATTGTTGTTGTGTTTTCCATAGATTGTGGAAGTGCAGTTGAACAATGTCTATTTGGACAGGAACATTGATTATCGATCTTGTTAAACCCATTTGTGATCATTTTTGGCCCCATTGTCTTATTTTTGCAAATGCAATTCTTAATGATACAAGACGTTCTTCAAGTTCTGAGAGTGTGGGTACAACTGACAATGGTTTTTTTTGCCTAATGTTCTCAGGTACAACAAATTGTGGCAATTTTCCATTTCGAAGTGCTCTTTTGCAAACCTTGCATATTACTTTCCTGGGCATATTTCTATGGTTTTTAGATAAATTTACATATATTTGTTCCAAGTCTTGTCCAATACTCTCCATATTCTTGTGAAACTGCAATTGTTTACATATTGGACATTTTTTCTCAGGTGTGTACTCTATCTTGGCTACGTAAATTGTTATAGGGTTTTTCTTGGATAAGCAATTATGTTTATTCTGTGATTTTGTTTGCATGAATTTTTACATTTTTTTGTTTGTAATCATAATAGTTGTTTTAATCATGTACATTGACCCTATTATTTCTATCCTTTTTCATTTGCGTAATACCATAATGCAATTTGTCTCCATGCGCATGTGCATTTTTTGACATAGGTCCATGTTGTGTGTGCGATGACAATTTTTCTATTGGAAGAATTTGACATTGTACATTGCTTCTTTTGCTATGTCCATCTATTGACAAAGGTGCATAATGGGTGTGAAATGCATTTATTTCAAATGACACCATATTGTATGTTTGACTTGAAAATTTGTTGCATTGCTAGTAATTGACAACGCTCCTAGTTACAAAGGACCATTCTTGTATGTTTACTTCAAATAATATCGCTTCCCATTGCAAACAAGAAGGCCCTCCTTCTATTCCGCTTCTCTCATATGGAATTGCCATATTGATAAGGTATGTTTTCCAATTTGCAACTTTTTTTTGAGTTTTTATGACATCATTTGATAGATATTTTTGTAGACAATGCATGCAGTGTTTGCATTGCACATGATCGAATTGCAAAATGACTGCATAATGTAAAGTCTTAAGGATTCTACATCAAAGTCAGGTGCAATCAAATGGCAAAGTACAAAGAACATGCTATGTCCACAAATGGATATAGTCTTTGTTCCTTTATGTAAGCTATGACCTTGAATTTTATCATTCATTATTTCCCAATATCTTTGTAGATATTTGTAGGGAAGAGAAAGGTATTCATTACATATTAGAGTTGATCGAGCTATTTTCTTTGTATAACAATGGTTCATAGTGCCCATTAAAGGGGATTTTATCATGGAACAATTACAATATATGCAATGGATTTGTTGTTTTGTTTGAGTTGAATAGAAAATGCCTTTTTGTTTGTTTGTTAATGACCAAATTCCTATTGATAAATTCAACCATTTGTCTAGCCAACGTAAGCAGAATGTGTCTCCCCATAGTCCTCATTCATTCTCCATAGGACCATTTGAAGTGGGAAGATGCATTCTTCGCAAATATGTTTCGAGGTCACAAATTCCATGAAGCTGATACAGGGAATCAGGTGCTAGCTCATAACTCAATAATTCTAGTCCTTCTATGTCACCTTGTTCAAGGCACATCAAGAAGTGGTCTATTGTGCAATTTTGCAATTTAGTGGACATATATCGAAAATGCAAAATGACTTCAATTTCATTGAAAAGACAATCGCTTGGAGTGTATGAAAATGCTTAAAGTCTAAAATGATTGTTTATGTTCAAGACATCATCAATAGTGACATCATTGTCACATTGTTTTTTTGGTTTGTAACTATCAACATCAATTATTTCAGACATGTTTATATTGTTATTTGGTGAAGGTTTTTGTTGAAATTGGCTAGCTAAATGAAATTGTCTTGTTGTTGCAAGATTGGGAAATTTGGAATAGGATAGGGAAGTTATATTTGCAATGAAATAGAACTAGGAGAAAAGTAGAATACAATGTGCAACTAACTTGACATTCTTACTCCCACATATTTGCAAGGAAACTCTACAAAATAAGACAATGAATTTTCCATATAAGTTTCTATATGTGGAACCAATATCTTATGACATACAACAAAATCATGAGGGAACCTCAATAAAGGAAAATGACGACGAATGAATGCACTAACCCTGACATGGTTTTCTATTATCATTTGCAATCTCTTATTGCAGCTTAAAAGAAATACATTATTTGGTACCAAAGGATCTTGAATTGTTTCTTTAACATCATTGCGATGGCAACGGATGGTGAAAGTCAATAAAGGATGAAGCATAGATTCCAAATTCTATGCAAACCATTTTCACACATTACAAGATTGTAATGAAATTCAAGTTTTCCTGTGGAATAACTATTTCTGGTTTAGTTGATCATTATTGGTTGTATTTTCTTGTTGCTTGTAATGCTACTGATATGTATCTACAGTAAAGTAGAGCCGTAGGAAATCACAAAAGCCATGTACTTTAGAAAAATATCGAGAAGAGAAACAATGTTTTGACAAGAACTATAAGTTAAGTGAGATGGTTCTAATTCACCTAAAACAAGACTTCGTAACAACGTGATTACACATAATGTGTAGGCCATGAATATGAAAGTAATGTTAGAGTTTTTTTATTAGTTTAAGTATTGATTTAGTTTGATAACAGTGAGGTCAAACAATTCAGCTCACCACACTACAATTATTTTAAAAATATGCCATCAAAATAAATTCTTCATTGTGAAATATTAAATAAGGATACATTAATGTATCAATTTGTTTGAAATTATTGAAGGAAAATTAATATTCTTGTATTTGGATGAAATCAAACAGGATGTTCTACTACTTTGGGAAGAGAAGGATTGAACCTTCAAGCCAGACCATGCCTTTATTCTACACCGCTAACCAGCTCCAAAATTTGGATTTTTTAATGCAAATGGAGTTTTAGATATTTTTATAATTTGTTGGTCTCCTCAAGCGTAAGTTAAATTTTTCGTTTGATTTTCGCGGACATATTGGAGAGAAGGCTATGATGGTGGTGATAAAATAGTGCGGGCATATTCCTCAGTTGGAGAAACCCTGCACCGAGTTTTGCCAGAGTTTGCTCAAGTTTCTGCTCTTAGATGGATAATTAAATGCACAGAAGGTTGTGCGGATAATTAAATGCATAGAAGATGGATACCATGAAGATGATTTTCATGGTTCTTTTTGCTGACAAAATTAATCAACTCGAAAATTTTGGAGAGAGAAACTGATAGGGTGTGGCCACAAAAATGAATTGCTATAAGCTAAATATGACTATCGCTTTGTCAATAGGGATTGCTTTCAAATAGATTTGGTTTCCTAAGAAGCACAATACCAAATTCCAGTCTCCTTTTCCTTTCTTCGAGTTTCAAAGCACTCTTGACCATTAAAACTGAGAGCAGAAAATAAAACAATAGGAACAAAGGAAAATACTTGGCATTGTCAGATGCAGGCACTTACGATTTTCTATATGTTCTTGACAAAATCTAACCTTTTAACCATGTTTTTCTAGAAATTGTATAAACAATTAATTTTAATTTTTTATTATCACGGCGAATTTTTAATTTTCAAATATCAGATAATACTGTTGGGTATTTTTACATGGAGAAAATACCAAAAACCAAACATTCAAACACACACAGAGACAATGCTCTGTTCTTTGACTCCAGGATCTTTTATGCACAGGGAGACTTAAAAAATTTCACAGAGAAACAGAGTAATTCACCACCATTAAAACATTCTATTCATTAAAAACTGATACAAGCTTAATCCTCTTTTACTGAGAGGGATTTACCACTGTAAAATCATTTTCATATTCACTGCTGTGAAAAACAACTTACTGCTATAACAAAAGTTTACATGAGTTTACTGCTGTAAAACAAAATTTACACAGGCTTACAAAATTCGCTCCACCATCTTCTTTATGCACTGCTGTGCAAAACCACACATGGTTTTTCGCTATGGCCAACACAAAAAAAATTACATCACTGGTTCCATTTCGTTGCTGCGAACACACACACATAAATTCCTCCCGTGTGTCATACAAAATAATACAGAGCACACTATATTTTTACTGCTCCATCGTTCCTCTTTCAAAAAGTCAAATGCACGAGCCCTTTTCATTTTTTTGAAAACAAAATAAAAAAAACACAATTACTTTTACGTGCCGTAAAATATTTTTAACACCCATGCCTTTCTTTAAATGCACCATACCTCCGATACATATAAAAACATTAAAATTTAAATCACCTACCAATACTTCTACGGGCACATTAACTACATTATTATTGGCGGTCAACACAAAATTGAATTCACTCCACGCAAGGCTTTTAATATAGGCTCGTATGCATCTTCAATCAATCAACGGACGAAAATACGGGAGCAGATCCTACGGTGGAGAAAGATATCGGAAGCCCTCACTTGAGTGAACGATAGCTCCCGATATGTCAGAGTTGCTGATGTCAGGTGAGATCCACGCGTCTTCACCAAATCGCATCGGAGCCAAGAATACGGAAACAACTTTTCCGGAAAAGCGGTGCGATATGCTTCTGGGCAGTTTTGTGGTTTCGTTCGGTGGTTTTTGGGCTGCGTTGAAATTATAACTTCAACACTCCCCTTTAATTTCAACTGCTGGCCATTCGGTCATACCGAGACACTTTCTTAAAAATTCAAAGCTTCTCTGATCCAGCGGCTTTGTCAAGATGTTCGCAACCTGTTCTTGAGTCCTGCAATGTTCCAAGACAATTTCTCCATTGTTCACCAATTCTCTGATGTAGTGAAACCTTGTATCAATGTGTTTCGTTCTCTTATGAAACACTGAATTCTTTGACAATGCAATAGTTGAGCTATTGTCACAAAAGATCACTGTCGCTTTTGCCTGCTCTTGGCCTAAGCTTCGCAACATTCTTCTCATCCACACTGCTTGACATGCTGCTGCTGTAGCTGCCACATATTCAGCCTCTGCTATAGATAATGCTACAATGGACTGCTTCTTAGAAGCCCATGAGATGACTCCTGAACCCATATTAAAAACATAACCGGAAGTGCTCTTCCGATCATCTACACTTCTAGCCCAATCGCTGTCAGTGTATCCAATTAAATCTGAACTTTCTGAGACATTATATAAAATTCCAAACATTTTGATGCCTTTGACATACCTCAAAATTCTCTTTGCTGCCTGCCAATGTGCCTCCTTCGGCCTCTCCATGAACCTGGAAATTAAACTAACAGCATACATTAAATCAGGCCTAGTTGCTGTTAAATACATAAGGCTGCCCACAATGCTTTTATACAAACTAGGATCAAAATCCTTGCTGCTGTCCTCTCTGCTGAGTTTTAATCCCATTACTGTGGGAGTGATCGCTGCCTTGCACTCTTGCATGTTAAATCTGCCCAATACTTGATTTACATATCTTGCTTGTGAGATAAAAATTCCTTTTTCATTTTGATCTACTTCTATGCCTAAGAAGTATCTCAAGAAACCCATGTCAGTCATTTCAAATTCCTCTTTCATGACTGATTTAAAATTCTCAATGAGCTGATCATCATTACTTGTGAAAATAACATCATCAACATATAAGACAACAATTAAAATTTTACCATCTTTTTCTTTGATGTAGACGGTGAGTTCTCCTTCACATTTGTCGAATTCATTATCCAATAGATATGAATCTATTCTACTGTACCATGCTCTTGGCGCTTGCTTCAGCCCATAAAGAGCTTTCTTCAATTTGCACACTTTGTGCTCTTCACCTTTCTTCTCATAGCCGAGAGGCTGTTCTACATAAACCTCTTCCTTTAACACTCCATTTAGGAATGCTGACTTCACGTCCATTTGGTAGACTTTCCATTTGTTTTGAGCTGCTATGGACAGCACTGCTCTCACGGTTTCCATTCTTGCAACCGGTGCGAAAGTCTCCTCATAATCTCTCCCATACTGCTACTTGTAGCCTTTGACAACCAGCCTTGCCTTATGCCTTTCTATCTTGCCTTCAGCAATGCACTTGGTCTTGTAGACCCATTTGACTCCAATGACTTCTTTGCCTTTTGGTAGCTCAACCAAATCCCATGTTTTGTTTCTCTCTATGGCATTCATCTCCTCATCCATAGCTTCTATCCATTTCCTATCTTTAATTGCATCTTCGAAATGAATAGGATCATCAACATGACAATACAAGGCAAATAAGGAATTCATTCCTTCATCATAAATATCACTTAGATTTCTAAATTTCTTACCTCTTTCACTTGGTGTGCAAGTGCTTGAAGATGCACTTGAATTTCCTCCTTGTGGTGTGCTTGGAGAAGCACTCTCATTTATCCTCAATGGTGTTCCTTGCTGTCCTTGTGTTGGCGCTGCTGTTTGGGGATGTACTTCAGCCACTTCCTCTTCATCTTCATCATGAGACAAACAGTTCTTGACATTCACTGTTTTCTCTATGCTTCCATCCCAAGCTTCTTCCTCAATGAATTGAACATCCCTGCTTACAAAGAACTTCTTGGTAGATGGAATGTACAGCCTGTAGGCTTTGGATTCATCACTGTATCCAATGAAGATGCATTTCTCCCCTTTGCTGTCCAACTTCCTCCTTAGCTGATCTGGTATGTGTGCATAGGCCACACACCCAAAAACTCTCATGTGGGTGACTCCTTGCTTTCTCCCACTCCATGCCTCTTCTGGCACTTTGTTCAAGACTGCTTTTGTAGGACACCTGTTCAAAATATAAACTGCACAATGTACAGCTTCAGCCCAATACTCATTTGGCAAATGCTTTGCCTTCAACATGCTCCTCGCCATATCCATGATGGTCCTGTTCTTCCTTTCAGCAACTCCATTTTGCTGTGGGGTGTACCGAGTTGTGAACTGTTTATGTATTCCATTTTCTCTACAAAATCTTAGGAATTCCTTGGAGATATACTCACCTCCTCTATCAGTTCTCAAAACTTTAATGTGCAGCCCGCTTTGGTTTTCAACAAATGCCTTGAAATTTTGGAATTTCTCAAACACTTCACTTTTGTTTTTAAGGAAATATATCCAAGTCTTTCTTGTAAAATCATCAATGAATGTTAAGAAATATAGGCTTCCAGCTAATGATGGAGCTTGCATTGGTCCACACAAGTCTGAGTGGATAATCTCTAAGGGTGTCTTTGCCCTTATGCTCTTCCCTGATGGAAAACTTTCTCTGTGTTGTTTTCCCAAAATGCAGCCTTCACATAGGTTGTCCGGTTTCTCTATCAATGGTAATCCCTTTACCATTCCTTTTCTACTCAACAAATTTAGGCCTCCAAAATTTAGATGCCCGAATCTCAAGTGCCATAACCAGTTCTCATCCTTTGGCACGCTTTGGAAGGCCTCTTGGGTGACTGCTGCCATTTCCCTTTTGTTCTTCATGTCTGCCCTGATCCGGAGAGGGAACATCCTGTTCCTTGTCATCTTCACTTCAGCAATGCATCTTTTGCTGGGTGGTATGTCCATGATGGTGCACACATCATTTTCAAAGTAAACATTGTAACCCTTTTGGATAAGTTGTCCAACACTCAATAGGTTACATCTCATTCCGGGGACATAGTAGACATCTGCTATGGTTTTCCTTTCTCCTTGTTTTGTAAATATTTTTATCTCCCCTTTTCTCATAACAGACACTTTACTATCAGTTCCTAGTGTGACCTCTGATTTCAAATTCTGATTTAAGGCTGAAAAGAGGGCTATATTCCCTGTCATATGGTTGCTGCAACCTGAGTCTAAAAACCATATGTCCTCACTATGTGTTTCAGCCATGTTACAAGCTAACAGGACATTTTCTTGACTGCTGTTTTCTCTTGTAACATTTGCATTTTGTCTGTTGTTCATATCATGTTGTTTCTTTCTACAATCACTTGCATAATGTCCATACTTTTTGCAATAATAGCATTGAACATTAGATTTATCATACCTTTGTCCTTGAGCCTGATACTGATCTCTTTGTTGGCTGCTGCCTTGACCTTGGTTCTGATTTGGATTGCTGCCTCTTCCTTGTGCATTTGATGGGCTGTTCCTTCCACCTCTGTTCTGGCTTCTGCCTCTTCCTCTCTTGTTTCCTCTTCCTTGACCTCTTCCTCTTCCAAAGGACATCTGGGTCTTGAAGGCTTGCTCAAGGGATCAGTTTTCATTCCTACTCAACCTCTGCTCATGAGTTATCAGTGATGCATGTCGCTCATCAACTGAATAGTTTGAGAGATCCTTTGTCTCTTCAATGGTGGTGACTATGGCATCAAACCTTGAGGGTAAGACCCTCAATATTTTCTCCACTATTCTTCTATCTTCAATTGTTTCTCCATGAGTTCTCATTTGTGTGATTACACCAATCACATGAGTGAAGAATGATTCAATGTTGTCTGACTCCTTCATGTTCAAGTTTTCAAAACCCTTTCTCAGCAATTGTAGTTTTGCTGTCTTCACTCTCTCCATGCCTTGATAGGCTGTCTTGAGGGTTTGCCATGCTTCATTTGATGTTTTAGCTGCTGCTATCCTTGGAAATATACTCTGGTCTACTGCTAGATGCAACAATAAAATGGTCTTTGCATCCTTCTTCCTATTGCTCTTCAGGAGATCTCTCTCTCCCTGAGTTAATGCATTGAACTCAATTTCATCTGCTGGTTCTTCAAAACCATCTTCAACTATTTCCCATAAATCTTGAGAGGCAAACAGGGCTCTCATAGTTATTGACCAGTAGTCATAGTTCTTCCCATTAAACTGTGGGAGTTGGGTGTTAAACATACCCATACCAGTGCTTGTGCTAGCCATTCCTTGACTGTGTATGTTTAAAAACAACTGACTGTTTCTTCAGCAACACAAAAAAAACTTTTGAAATACCTGAATCCTTTGATGTCTGAGTCTTTTGTCTGCCTGAGAAGTTTTGCTGCAGCTACAAACCTTCTCCCTTCAGCTTCTTTAACTTCTTTAAAGAGCCTGGTCCAGCTCTGATACCACTGTTGGGTATTTTTACATGGAGAAAATACCAAAAACCAAACATTCAAACACACACAGAGACAATGCTCTGTTCTTTGACTCCAGGATCTTTTATGCACAGGGAGACTTAAAAAATTTCACAGAGAAACAGAGTAATTCACCACCATTAAAACATTTTATTCATTAAAAACTGATACAAGCTTAATCCTCTTTTACTGAGAGGGATTTACCACTGTAAAATCATTTTCATATTCACTGCTATGAAAAACAACTTACTGCTGTAACAAAAGTTTACATGAGTTTACTGCTGTAAAACAAAATTTACACAGGCTTACAAAATTTGCTCCACCATCTTCTTTATGCACTGTTGTGCAAAACCACACATGGTTTTTAGCTATGGCCAACACAAAAAAAATTACATCACTGGTTCCATTTCGCTGCTGCGAACACACACACATAAATTCCTCCCGTGTGTCATACAAAATAATACAGAGCACACTATATTTTTACTGCTCCATCGTTCCTCTTTCAAAAAGTCAAATGCACGAGCCCTTTTCATTTTTTTGAAAACAAAATAAAAAAAACACACTTACTTTTACGTGCCGTAAAATATTTTTAACACCCATGCCTTTCTTTAAATGCGCCATACCTTTGATACATAAAAAAACATTAAAATTTAAATCACCTACCAATACTTCTACGGGCACATTAACTACATTATTATTGGCGGTCAACACAAAATTGAATTCACTCCACGCAAGGCTTTTAATATAGGCTCGTATGCATCTTCAATCAATCAACGGACGAAAATACGGGAGCAGATCCTACGGTGGAGAAAGATATCGGAAGCCCTCACTTGAGTGAACGATAGCTCCCGATATGTCAGAGTTGCTGATGTCAGGTGAGATCCACGCGTCTTCACCAAATCGCATCGGAGCCAAGAATACGGAAACAACTTTTCCGGAAACCGGTGCGATATGCTTCTGGGCAGTTTTGTGGTTTCGTTCGGTGGTTTTTGGGCTGCGTTGAAATTATAACTTCAACAAATATTACTATTAATCTTATTTTTGAGTGGGGGCATGTGAGAATGGAGTAACATACAATGCTAAAAATGGAATTGAAAAGGCTACCAAACAACTCCACTTTCCACACATTCCAAACATATTCAAATCTACCTCTTCAGCATATAGATTGACCCCAATTTTATTCCGTAAAAACATTTTCATAAAGCATATAAAATAAAGAATTTTGATATAACACGACTGCTTGTTCAGATAAGAGGATTAGCATATATTGTTTGGGAGCATAGAGGACCTACGAGCAGCACCTGTAAGAAGTTTTAATTTCCAATCACAGTTTTCCAACAACCAGACCAAAATGAGGAAGTTCAGAGGAAAGAAAAGGAATATCTAAATAATCGCGTTGTACAAAAGAACCATGTTAAAACAAAGGATCAAAATCAAAATAATTTCTCAATGATAATATCAAATCAATAATGGGTTGACTAAATGAAATCTTAAACCAAGTAATTACTCTTTGATGCAATTAAACTGATAAATAAGAGAAGTGCACGTGGTTGAAGGTAGCACATAAGGAGGGACACAAGCAATATATTATAAAGTTGATTTGCAAAAAAGTGATATATACATTATGATTTTCAAGCCAAAAACAATAGAAATAACTATAACTGAACACTCTAGTCCAAGAAACAGGGATTTTCCACAAACCAATCCAATAAGGTAATGAATTAAGAGAAGAAATTTAACAATAAACTAGAAAAGAATAGAGAAACGAAACTCAGAAGCAAAGAAAATCGTAATAGAATATTCTTTTACTCAACGATTCAATTGGGAAATAAAATGGTTCTCAGTAACTTGATTGGGGCAAAGGGAATTTCCCAACAAATGGGAAAAACATTGAGGTTTCTCAGTGATTTGAGTAACTAAACCAACTATAGAACTAGACCAAATCCTAAAAAGAAGCAAAACATCTAAAACAAATTAAGTGCACAATAATTGCATGTACTAAACATTAGTTTATTGTTGGAATCCATACAAAGGTTACCTATGTTTTTCTCTGAATCCTGAATGTATTTAATTCACAATCATCCTGTCATTATATCATGGCACAAGTTTGATACTTAGATGTTAGACTTGAGATGTCTTGGCTATTAATGAAGACAATGTTGTTGAAATTCAAAATAAAGGCATTAAACAGCCACTAATGATTTTGAAGCCCCTATTCATGATGATAATGATGGTTTTACAGATGAAGCATTAGAAGAAGACTTTCAGGAACAACTGGAAGAATATGATAAGGAGTTGTTGGTTGTCCTCCAAAAAAGGGACCTATCGTATCTTTCTGTTGAAGATGACAGGGTTGTTTTTAAAGAGATTGCCACAAATCCATAGTAAGAACAACCTTGAAGTCCCATTGGGCACTATTTCACTAGTGTTCTTGATAAAGAATAGAATAGTTCAAAGAACAATGGCATTGATGCTATGAAAGATGATATGCTTGAAATCATTGAGGACGTTGTTGTAGATTTAGCAGAACTATGCGAAAAAAACACTAATGAACACCTTGAACTAGATGTATTCATTGCACAAAGTTGAGATAAGTCATATTTCCTATGTTCCAGCTGTCCTCCAGATTTTGATGAAGAGGTTGGCCGTGACCATAAAGACAAAAAGGATATAAGCCAACATATTCTGAAAATGCGAGTGACAGAGCATCCCCACAATGGCGTTGATAAAAATTCAAATGGACCATGCTTCGAAAAGACACTAGGATTTGATGATAGTTATAAAAAATAATGGGATGACCCAAGAAGGGAGTCGTTAGGTGGAAAACATGATCAAGGAAAGTGGTATTCCGATGACATAAAGAACAAATTTGAACAATCTGATGAATATGACAGAGTTGGCCAGGAATTGGTTAAATACTATAATGATGTCGAAAACGAGTGTGCATTTGACTTTGCAAATGATGAAGCCCTTGGGATGTTATTGGAGCAAAAGCGCAAATGCTATTTTGCAAGTTTTGAAGGTTCTCCAGTATATGATACTGAAAAGGAAGTTGTTGTTGAGAAGGTCAATCACCATGATAGCATAAAAAATGAGCTGGAACCTCAACTTGGTCCAAATAATGACAAGGACCTTGAGCCAAAAGTTTTTTATGGTGAGAATAGTGATTCTTTCGCTGAAGATATGGATTTAGATTCGGCAATGAGCTTTTCACTTGCTTTGGATTCCCACGTGAGCATAGCTGATAAGATTGAAATGAACTTCAGATTGGGGAAGAAGAACCCTCGATTATTTCTCTCAGGCCGTTGTGCAAGAAGAATTCAAAAGGCGTGAATGAAAGTCTAGGCCAGCAGCTCAAGTTGCACGATGAAAATGAGGGCTCACTGTATAACGAAGTGTCTTTTGTTCCAAGCAATCAACCAGGATGCACAATAATAAACTAAATAAGAGTGTTGAGCCGACCCATATGTGGAAACCCTGGGCTGACCTGCATTCTTTACGATAGGTTTGCAAACCTATGGCTGAAAGATATAGCCGAGGTAACTATAACTGAATACTCGAGTCCAAGATATAGGGGTTTTCCACAAACCAATCCAATAAGATAATGAATTAAGAGAAAAAATTTAACAATAAACCAAAAAATTATATAGAAACGAAACTTAGAAGCAAAGAAAATCCTAATAGAGTATTCTTTTACTCGACGATCCAATTGGGAGATAAAACGGTTCTCAGTAGCCTAATTGGGGTGAAGGTAATTCCCCAACAAATGGGAGAAAACATTGAGGTTTCTAAGTGATTTGAATAACTCAACCAACCATAAGGCTAGATTAAATCCTAAAAAGAAGCTAAACACCTTAAACAAATTAAGTGCACAACAATTGACTGCACTGAACATTAGTTTATTGTTGGAGGCCATACAAAGGTTACGTTTATTTTTCTCTGAATCCTGAGCATATTTAATTCACAATCAACATATCATTATATCATGGTGCAAGTTCATTCCTTAGATGTTATACTCAAGGAAGTCATTGATACCGACTACAACCTAACTGAAGAGGGTAATTAAACTTTGGATAATGCACCTCATCGCCATTTTTAATTGTTTAGGATAGGTTTGCGAACCTGTGGCTAAAAGATATAGCCAAGGTGTTGTCTATGGAACCACTGATATCTTAATAGGCTATAGATGAGCATCAATTGCCCCGAAAATATGTTTCAACTTTCAAAGGAGTAACGATGTTGGAGATCTCAGCTCAGTTTTGTGGCCATCTAATGTTTCCATGTACAAGTGTGAAACCTAATTTCAGTAATTACTAATTTATTATGGCCAACTCATCATGAGATATCTGTAATCCTAATAGAGTATTCTTTTACTCTAATCCAATTGGGAAATAAAATAGTTCTTAGTAGCCTGATCAGGGCAAAGGGCATTTCCCATCAAATGGGAAAAGACGTTGAGGTTTCTTAGTGATTTGAATATAAAACTAGGGTTTTCAGAGGGCGAAATCAAGATATGGAGACATCTCCCTGATTCAAATGTAAAAGGAAAATCCAGAGACCCAAGCTCAGAGAAAGGAAAATAAATTTCTTAACTGCCCAATCTATAAAATAAGATTCTCAACACACCCGACCACAGAGAAAGGAAAATAAAATTCTCCTTACTTCCCAATCCAAAAAATAAGATTATCCAAGAACCCAACCATAGACAAAGCAAGACATGATAAGACTTTCGAGGAAGGTTAGGGCCACGAAAAATATGATAATTTCTTAGAGATTAAGCACGTTTGGGCCATATCGGAAAAAAAAAACAACATAATTTCTTGAATTAGGGACGTAAATACCCTCTTATGCTTGTACAAATCTTAACTACCACAGTTTAAATGACACTCACATAAACATCTATCGATATGAGAAAACAAGACATTGTAGGGATTTAAGTTTGCAGTTGAAACACATAATGCAATTAGTACCGAATGGATTTTGATTGTTTAATGCCAAATCAAAAATTGAAGCATAGGCTATGAGCCATGGGCATGGGAGAAACGTAGTGTAACGAAGGTCGGGTTAGAGGAGGGCCATTTTGAGGCCTGCAAGTTGTCAAGTGAAGGTGAGATCAATTATTGGATTGACACGATCTCGGTCATCAGATACAAAGGCTTGAGCAAAATCTCTCCGGAAGAACATAATTTCATGAATTAATACTACCAATTTGTGTTATTGCCTAATATCTCATGCATAACTAAGCCTACGCGGTTGGTCCAAGGAAATGTCTTGCATAATTTTAAGAAATTTTATTTAAGTTGAAAATGTTCAAAACTTAAATATAAGCAATTTAACTACCCAGGAAAGGAAAAAGAAATTTTATTTAAGTTAAAAATGTTCAAAACTTAAATATAAGCAATTTAACTACCGAGGAAAGGAAAAAGATAAAAAAAAATCCAGAAGTGTATTTCATTCAGTTAATGAATGGGGGAGTCTATATTTTTACCCGATTATCAATTTAAATTTTTAGGATATTTTGGTTCACCGACTCTCCTCAAACCTGTGAAATATTTTTTAATATAAAAGATCTTCATATACCTGGAGTGAAGCCCAAGTCTTGCTCAATTCTGTTGCAATTTCCATGAATTCATATGCCATGACAATAATCAAAACTTAAATATAAGCAATTTAACTACCGAGGAAAGGAAAAAGAAATTTTATTTAAGTTAAAAATGTTCAAAACTTAAATATAAGCAATTTAACTACCGAGGAAAGGAAAAAGATTAAAAAAAATCCAGAAGTGTATTTCATTCAGTTAACGAATGGGGGAGTCTATATTTTTACCGGATTATCAATTTAAATCTTTAGGATATTTTGGTTCACCGACTCTCCTCAAACCTGTGAAATATTTTTTAATATAAAAGATCTTCATACACCTGGAGTGAAGCCCAAGTCTTGCTCAATTCTGTTGCAATTTCCATGAATTCATATGCCATGACAATAATTGTTTCAAGATCAAATTAATTTTGAATTTAATTTGTTTCTATTGTTTAATTCTAATTAATAAATATTTTTTTTTTATTTTATATCATCATTTTTTAGATTTTAATTTTATAATTAATAAATAATTTAAATTAATTTTTTTATGTATGAAATTATTAATTAAAAATAATTTGAAATAAACTTAACAATTTTCCTATCCTAATTAGTTGTCCTCCCGTTGAATGTCATGCCGATATCAGACTCAGAATTTCAAATTTACTTAGTACGATGGTTGAAATTTAAAAAAAAAACTCACAATATTTTTGGAAATTATTGAAACAGACATACTACATATGCCTTGTTGCTATTTTCAATGCTTTACTGATACGATAAATAAATATGCCCACACTGTACGGCCAAACTTTTGGCAGTGTGAACATAGTGCAGCCACTCCTGTTGGGAACCCACTTTGGAATCCTCAACACCATGTGAAGAGTTCCAAATGACTTGCCATTATTTAATGACAAATCCCAAGTAATGATTACTTATTTTAATGATAAATCCCAAGTAATGATTACTTATTTTAATGTCCAAGTAATGATTATTAAATAAGAGTCGTTCTCCTCTGCACTAATCAAAAATTAATTAAATTCAATTTAATAATTGGAAAAAATAAACTATTTGTAAGTTCTAATGTCCACTTTACAGTTTTTTATAAATTTTTGGTAAACATGAAATTAATTGAAAGGTCAACGTATTTTTGAATACGTTATACCCTACCCTGTAGCAAGGATAATAATAATAATTTATATTTTTTAATTAAAAAATTTTAAATTTTTTTTAAAGTAAATAATATTGTATTTATTCATTATCATTATTACTTGTGCTCCACCCAGGATGATTATGCAGTGGCTAAATTGATTTGTATTCCATTTGTAAAAGATAAGAGCTCAATTAAACTACAGACTTCAAAACTAATTATTTACTTAAACACTTACGCAGCCAAATATTTCTCTATATTTGAAAGTAAAGTATGCATTAAATATGCATCATAATTTTCCAAAGTAATAATTAAATTCAATACATTAAAAATAATAGATCATTTCATATATTTTATTTTTTTAATATAATAATAAAAAAAACTTAACACAACTGCAAAGCTTTCTCCATGATGATGGTTTCTTGTTCAAGGTATGTGATGCAGGAGCATCCATCCCACCCCAATAGAAATTGGTTTTCAATCGCTTCTTTGAGAAGGAGCAATGTGGCAGCATGAGAAGGGACATAATTTTCTGGTTTTTTTTTTCATTAATTTGAAGCCCCTAAAAGACGTGTATTGGCATAGAATGAAGTTCTCATTATGTTAGGATTTTAGGATCTTTAGTTTTATAGAATTTCCCAAAAGTATGTTAGAAGGCATTAGCTAGAACCATTGTAAAATCAGGTCAAGCGCCACAAACTGTCAAACTCAAGAGGTCGTAGTATGTAATTAGGCCCAAAATTTGAATATATATACAATTTGCGTGGTGCACTTCACGTTTATCATTTATTCATTTTTTGTGATCTGTTTTTTGCGAGAATAATGTAATGCTCATGTCCAATTCCATATTACGAGTGAGAGGCACGAGAGTTTTAAAGCATACAAAGGCCATCTTCACATCATTAGAGCCAAGTCCAGTGTTGGTAATATAGGAGGATTTAGTACCACTGAATGGTTGTGTCACTACACAAAGCGAATGCGAGAAGAAGGGTATGACTAGCCTGACCTCCGACGCAGGCTATGCCGAGTTGGCTAGTCAGGGCTTGTGTCAATCTAGATCCGCCGCAGAATAAAATGAAAGCCCGACCCTGACCAAAGCGAGGATTCCCGACCTGTGGTATCAAGGAAAGCATGGTTTGGCATGATGCTTGATATTTGAACTTTGGATGTATGAATTAAATTCTTGCACAATTAAGTCGAGAGAGGAGAAATTTGTGGGCCCATAACCCATAGGATTCTAGATTAGATCCACAAGGGGCTGAAATGAAACTCCCTGGAATTTGGTATTTAATTAGTGGTATTAGAGCATAGGCGAAGGGGAGGATTTCTTGCAAGAGAACAAGAGAAGTTCTCAAGATGTGAGTAGAGGAGCAACTACGAAGCAAGAAAGGGAAGCTTCAAAGGTTCCAGAGGAAGTGAACCAAGATGGCAAAAGTTTGAGCCAGAGGAAGAGAGTTGGTGAGGTTTCAGTGAAGGATGCAGAGTTGCAACTCACTTAGAGATACATGTTAGAAAGAAGGTCGAGATGAATATGGACGAGATGCAGAAATGAAGATACATGATCAGAAGATCATGGAGGTTTTCAATCGAGGGAGTATGATGTAGGAGAATCCACCCAACCCTAATAGAAATTTATTCTCAACAGCTTCCAAAAGGAGCAGCGTGGCATCCTAAGAAAAGGAACATGATTTTATGTTTATCTTTTTTATGTAAATTTTCATTAATTTGAAGCCTTTAGAAGGCAAGTGCTGGCAAAGAATGAGGTTCTCATTCTGTTAGGATTTTAGGATCTTTTGTTTTGCCCACATGTATGTTAGTAGGCATCAGCCAAAACCATTGTAAAATCAAACCAGGTGCAAGAGGTTGTGAATCCCAAAAGGTCGTAGTATGTAATCAAGACCAAATTTTGAATATATATACAATTTGTGTGTGCACTTCTTGTTTATCATTTTTTCATTTTGTGTGTTCAGTTTTCTGGCAAAATAATGAATGCTTGTGTCTAAATTCATATTACGAGTGAGATCCACAAGAGTTTTAAAACATATAGGGGCCATGTTCATAGCGTTAGAGCCAAGTCCAGTGTTGGTTAATAAAGAAGGAGTCGAGAGCACTGCATGGTCGTTTCACTATGAAAAGAGAACTCGAGAAGAAGGGTCCGACTAGCCCGACCTCCTATTGGGGCTGGGCCCAGTTGGTTGGTTGGACCCTGCATTAATCCAAATCCACCGTAGAATAAAATGAAAGTGTGACCCCAACCAAAGCAAGGACTCACGACCTGTGGTATGAAGTCAAGCATGGGTTGGCATGAAGCACAATATTTGAATTTTGGGATGTACGGGTTTAATTGCCACATGATTAAGGAGAGAAAGGATAAATTTGTGGGCTCATAACCCACAAGATCCGAGATTGGAGCCACCAGGGTCTGAAATAAAACCCCATTGAATTTGGTATTCATCAATATGCATTTGATTACAATTTCTTGTTTTAAGTAAACATTTAACCCTAAAATATTGACATACAAATACATTTAGCTTCAACCCTAATGTTTAAATTCATCATTGTACTTTTTGGAGTATACAAATTAAACTTACGAAAATAATATAATCCAAAACCTAGACATTGATGTGAATATAAACATGATAGCATGTTAAAGTTAATAACATGGAAAATTTAACCCCAAAAACAAGCATATGAAGACCTAGGAAGACAATAGATAATTGTAGGTAAACATTTAACCATAAAATATTGATTTACAAATGCATTTAGCTTCAAACCATAATACTCAAATTCATTAATATACTCTTTAAAACCTACAAATTAAACTTACAGAAATAATATAATCCAGAACCTAAGCATTAGGGTCAATATAAACATGATACCATGTTAAAATTTATCACGGGGAAGAACAATACATATGAAGACAATAAATAAAGTATAGCTTTCTCTCATTTCGTTATTTACGATACATTTATTTTATTTTAAACTAAGATGGCTATACTTGAACTTCCAACAAAATATAAAACATATACAAACAAATATCACATCCCTCACCTCACTTGATAAATCTGCATTATTAAAATCAAGAATGAATGAAAACCTGGGATAGAAGACAACCGATAATTCTAGGTAAACAATTAAGCTTAAAATATTGATTTACAAATATATTTAAATTCAAATCATGATGCTCAAATTCATTAATATACTCTTTAAAATATACGAATTAAACTTGCAGAAATAATATAATCCAGAAACTAAGCATTAAGGCCGGTATAAACACAATACCATGTTAAAGTTTATGACATGGAAGAACAATATAACTTTCTTTTGTTTCATTATTTACGATACATTTATTTTAAACTAAGATGGCTATACTTGAACTTCCAACGAAATGTAAAAAAACATATACAAACAAATATCACATCCCTCACCTAATCTAACAAATCTAAATTATTAAAATCAAGAATCAATGAAAACCTTGGATTTTAATTAACTACGGCGGTGGTCACAGACGTGCCTTTAGCAGGAAGATTGGCTTCTCATCGTCGGCCATAATCTTCCTCCTCTACTACTCATTTGAATAAAAAACCGAAATTGAAACTTTTAATGCAGAGGCATCACTTAGTGGAATGTGTGGTTTGAGAAAACGAAGGGTAGACACCCTAGGTAAAGCGTATATCTGTTATCAGCAGGAGTGGTTTTAATATTTTTTTTTTATGATATCTGGAAATTAGATACATGTTAATAATGAGTGGATACTTGATATTTAAGGATTTTGAAATAGAAAACGGTTAAAATTCTTTTAATTTCATTTATTTGGTTGTGTATAAGAAGAATAATATTCTCACACTATTAAACTTAAAGGATCCATAATTTTTTTATGCATTCTAATTCTATTAAAAATTTAAATTTAAAAAAGTTATAAAATTATGATAATGAATAGTGTTATAAAATTATAATAATGAACTAAGAAAATTGGAAATATCATGTTTAATGTTTAATGGTAAACAATAAATATAAAAAATTGTCTCGTTAAATAAATTATGAATAAATTATGAATATGAAAATAAAATCTACTTAAATTAAGTTTTTATTTTACTTGTACTAAAGAACTAAAGTGATCTTATAGTTTATGATAGGGAAGATTTATGTGTGTATTTTATGTGATGTTATATTATTTGTTCATGGTACTAGTAAAATAAAATTAAGAAAATATATTATAATTAGCACAACCTTATGGATTGATATAAGTAGAAAAACCACGTTTTTTACTCATAAGAGTGCAGATTTACATATGAAATGTGGAAAATGACACCATGTGATCTCAAAAGAGACTTAATGGATTGAGAAAGGGAGAGACAATGGCTTCCTTCACTTGCTCCTTTTTGGGAACGTGAAATGTAACTATTATGAGAAGACATGCTATGGCATATTGATGATAATATGAATTCTCTTTCAATAACTATATTTACATAAATATAGATGAGAAGGTTGGATATCAAAGATTGAGAATGTTGTGAATATATAATAAATCCCTCAAATCTTATAGTCAATGTTGTACAATTGAATGTTAAGAATTTACGTAATTTTATTTCTTGGGTAGGTTATCTACATTGTCTAGATCTAAATAAACCATTCAACACCCGCAATATAAACAAAAAAACCAAAAATATGCTTTCATTTTTTATGAGCCTCGATATTGCCACAAAAATGCTACAACTCCCAAGGCTACCGACTTTAATTATCAACCCGATGTTCGTACAAACTTAATATGTATCGGCACTATATGTGCGGCATACAATGTGTCCTTCCTTTGCTGTCATGATGTAATGGAGTGCATATACTAAAGTCAAATCTTAAACTAGTTGCAGAAAATGAAATGTTTGAAATAAAACCTTAACATATTACAAGAAAGAAAGTAAAAGGAAAGAGATTGAAATCAAATGCTAAAACACACAATTTTCTAACTAACTGCTAAGAGACTTTGTTTCAAAAAAAATGCTAAGATAACATGTATGCAATCCTACTATCCTAAGCATGCAAATTCAAACTATCAAACCCTCAATTGATGTGCATATAAATGAATAATATAGATTTGTTTTTATTTCTGTCCTTTTTTCATGTGAGAGTGTGAAAGCAAATCTCTTTTAGTGATGTGGCAGGTGGATTGGAGATGATGGTGGATGGTTGGAAGGCTTAGGAGACAAGTAGGGACCCTTTGCTAGCTTCCTAGAGGATCTTTCCTCAATTCAACCTCAAAATAGACTTTCCTACATGATGCTATAGTGATTTCCTATAGGATGTACTAAAAACCTACAAGATCCCCTGAAAACATATAGGATACAACCGAGAGCAAAATGATGGATGTTGAAGGTGACAGAAAGCTTAGGGAAGGTGGTTGGTTAATGGAATGAGTAAAGGAAGTGCTTAGGACCACATCGAAACTCAAAACCAAAGTTGGGAGATGGATGGATTTGCTCAAGAAACTTGGAGAAGTTTCCTTGTGAAATGATGAAAGTGGTGAGGGTTTAATGACCAAGCAAATCAAATCGAAATTAGATGGGACAAATTTTGTTATTAACTAAGATGTCTTAGGTCCCTATTCCAAGTGGAATCACTCAAAAATACCTCTGTTGACCCATGTAAAAAAAATAAAAAATATTTTTAGTCAAAAATTTAGAAATTCGAGAACTAGTGAGCTAGTAAATCTAAAAAATGCCTAACCAAATCAAGTGCAAATGCAATGGAGTAATTTTTTTTATGAACTAGAATGATTTTTTGCTCTAGTTCAAGTGGAACCAACTCTATTGAAGCTTGTTAGCATGCTCTAAAAAATAGCAAAAATTCACTATTCTTTGCTAAAAAAGAGGTCAATTGATCTAGACTTGGGAATAAGAAGACTAATCCAAGCAACTCAATGATTACTATAAACTTCCAAAGCTTTTCCAATGATGAAATAATGTTTGCGTTCCTGCAAAAGAACTTACATCGACCATTTAACTCAATCCTACAACAATAAATCATTAATACTAAATGCGGAAATAGAAAGAAATAAAACAAGGCATGCATGTGAATAAGAAGTGAAAAGAATAAATGAAAATGATATAAAAGAGCTCTGAGGTTCCTAGGATGACCAAGCCCAAGGAAACTCAGAGACCTATTGAGAAGAATAAGATTTAGAAGTTGAACATGTCACTGAGCAAAAAATATGATTTCTCTCCACAAGAACACTAATGAAAATCTATCCTTAGAGAAAAATTTGACTTGGTACTTATACAAAATGATTATGAATCATTCCCCATGAATGGAGGAAGCTTTCCCAACCAAAATCCTTTAATTAGTGGATTTGGTCCCTAATACTAGGAATTTGCATTAAATAGCAGGGAACACATTCCTATATTTTCTCAATCATTCCCCAGAGGAAAATTCGACTTGGTACTTATTCAAAATTATTAGGAATCATTTCCCATGAATGGAGGAAGCTTTCCCCACTAGAATCTCTTGATTAGTGGATCTGGTCCCTTGATTAGTGGAACACATTCCTAGATTTTCTCAACCATTGGAGTTCCACATTCTCTGCCATAAATTCATAATATCTTGTTGATTTATTATTTATTATTGATCCTCCTATAGTAGGGAACAAGTCCCTAAATTATCTCCTCCTCCAAATTTTCATAATCTACCCAATATTCTCATAATATTCCACAAAAATAAATAATATTAGCCATAAATATCCAATTATTCATAAACCTTCATAATGAATATATTAAAGTTAAAAATAAATTATCTAATACAAAAGAAAGGTTTAATGTGCTGAAAGATGGTCATAAGCCTTAATTGATGTTTAATTTAGAGGCATGGGCCTTAATTTATGTCTAATTTATAGGCGCATCATACCCCCTGCTGAAATTGTTGCTCATCCTCTAAGGAACTTAGTGATCTCATTGTTCGTCATTCACAGCCCTGATGGCCTCTCTCTTGTGCATTAATAATATTGGTTGTAATTTCTGTAAGGACAAGCCCAAAAACATATTTGTGGAAAGAAAAATCACTGTTTCTTGAGACCATTAGCTTGCCTTCTTCCCCTTATTCGAGATGGGTTATAGAATATTTTTTAGTTTGGCAAGGTCTTCCACATCTTTATCGACCTTTGGCTACCTTGTTCAGCCATTTGGACACCTCTAAATCCTTCAAAATGCATTTAAATGAGAACTAGGACATCTTGTAGTAATTCCTGTCAAAACTACAGGAAACCCTGTTAAAATTACAGGAAACCCATTTTGATCATAAATGATAGTCCGATGTTAGGGCAGACCCTTACTTGACTTCCATGCCTTTCTCCCATTTTTATAACACTTTTTGGCCTTGGAAAAAAGCTAGAAAGAGAAGAGAGTCCTCATGGAAAGCCTCTTTTCATAACTACAGTTTGAGTTCTATTTTCATGGTGAATGCCTCATTTCCTTTTGTTGTCTTCTTCTTCTCTCTTGTGGCCTGATTGACTGCCTAATGGCCTTGGTGTTCTCTGAAAAAGATCTGCCATCTTAGGGCTTAGAATAATTTATTCATTTCTTCCTTCTTGTAGCAACATCTTGCCTTCCTGTAGTATTCATTCCTCCTCTTTCAAAGTCTTCTAACTATATGGGAGTGATGAGAAATAATGAAGAGGGATTGGATGATGATGCTAGCGCTCAAAGGGAGTAGTGTAGGTTTTTTTAAATGGAGAGGATGCTCTCTTTGCTTTTTTTCAAGAATAAAATGGGATGGATGAATGATGAATAGATAGCGAATATGAAGTGGATGGAGGGCTTGAAGTGCTGCAGTGACTTGGCATTTGCAAAAAATTCTTCTTTTAACTGATGTTCCCATTCCTTGAAATCATCACCCTTCATAATTTAACTTTTCAACATTGCATGAATGAAGAAGTGAGATGCAATTAATTAGTTGAAGGCGATTGAGACTACTAACCCATCATTAGCTAATAAAACCTCATCTCTCATGCATTAACAATAAATTTCTAAGTATAATATGATCAAGAGAAGAGGTTAAGAATATTGCATACCTGTACCTACCTGATGGCCTTCCTGTAGTTGTTGTTTGTTGGAGAGTGAAATCCTTGCTTTTGTTTGTTGCATGCATTTTCCTCTTTCTTCTCTGATGTTGTTCCTTTATGTGTAGGTACTGGATGGTGATGCTGATGAATCCTCTCTGTGCTGGTGGGTTCCCTCTTGTTAAATCCTCTTGTCATGTTTCTCTGATGGATGTGGAGGGTTGCATATGTCTCCTTATCACTGTTTGATGAATCCAACCTCTAGTTTCTCCCTTTAAAACTGCTCACTACCAATCCTGTAGGTGTTATTTTGTATCATGTAGGATCTCAAGGAATCCTATAGGTTTTGAGGACAACAAATTGTTTTGTCCATATCTACCAAATGGTAGAATGGATTTACTTGAAACTTTCAGAGCATGTTGTCATCGTCATTATGCACCTCCCCATAAAACAAATTTGAACAATAGATGCACGGATCTCAAGAAAAATGACAAATGGCTAAAGGCGATGGAGGTCAATTTCTTGGAAACGTGTACTAGAATTTGCTGAAATTTCTTGGCCATGTTACCATCATCCATATGCATCATCTCATGAAACAGATTTTTAAATGGATGCATGGATATCGAAAAAATGCAAAAATGGTTGTAGGTGATGGAGGATGATTTCTCAAAAAATGTGCACTGGAATTTTCTGAAATTGATTGAGAATGTTACCATCATCCATATGCATTTCCCCCTGAAACAACTTGGCAAATGGATGCATGGTTTTCAAGTTATGGCAAAAATAAATTTTTGCTCTATGTACTTTTGTATCTTGTAGTAAAACAAAGCATCTTATAGTTTTTTAGGACTACAAGCAAACTGAATGGTAGAAGTTGGAGAATGATTGGTATATGGTGAAAATAGATGAGTGTGATGGATTGGAATGGCCCTGGACTTGTTGGATCATTTGATCAAAGGAGGAGAAAGTCAAAATTTGACTTCTTTTGACTAGGCTTGACCAATTTTCGTTTTGGTATCAACTTGTTCTTGTTGCTTATACATGTTGGAGAGTACATGCATTCATCAAATAGATGCATGGAGCAAGGATTTCTTTTTTTTTTTCTCTTTTTTTTTTTTTTTCTTCTAGGCCTACTAGCCACCTCAATGAGGTTTTCAACTAGTAGGTGTGCCTAGGCATCTCAAAGGAGATTTTCACCTAGAATCTTTTCTTTTTTCTGTTTTTTCCTTTTTCCAACCCATTGACTGCCTCATGGAAGTTTTCAATCAATGAATCAATCTAAGGTGTCTCAAAAGAGGTTTTCACCTGAGATTTTTATCTTAGTTTCTCTTATTTTTCATTTTTTTTCTACCCTACCCTACTTGAGAAACAAAATCACTTTCAAGTATAAGAATACTTTCAATGGAGCCATGTGCACATCAAGATGATAGACAAAATGATGTGGAGGCTTGAAATGTATACTTTGACATGTACCTGGATTTCAGAGACCAAATGATTTGTCTTTGAAAGGATCAAGCATAGTTGAGGAAGAGAGTGATGCCTCAACTTAGTGATTGTCTAAAACCATATTTCAATATAGTTGTGATGTCCATGGTCCTTTTGCTGATCTGGATCATTCTTCATGTACTCTTCCACCATGACCATCAAATCTTCCTATTTTTGCTGATTGTTCTCTTGAATACATGGAGGATTTGATGGTAACCATGAATGAGCTCTCTCAATCTCTGATTTTGATGTTTGTTCTTCATCAAGTGCAGCCCATGGTTCTGTGGTCTTCTCATTTGAATCTTCTTCTTTTGGATGTGGTCCTTCAATGATATTAAGATAATCTATTTTTTGCAATACTCTTCCTGAGCTATGGTAAATACCATTGATCTCAAGAGGAGATGTTTAGAAGTGTTGTACCTTAGCATTGTAAGTGGGTTGAGCTACTTCAATGCGTGGTTTTGGAAATCTTGGTACATGTAGTTGAGTGAGAGTGTATATTTGAGATGGATGTGGATGGGGTTGTGGTTGTGGTGGAGGTGAATGGTAGGAATAACATGGAGTTGGGTATGGAGGATATTGAGGAAAATATTGAGGATATTGTGGATGGCTCCCATAAGTTCCTTGCCAACCCTGTTGCCAAGATTGGTTTTGGGGTCGAGATGACCAATGTTACTAAGATAAAGGTGTCTTTCAATTATTTTGAGGTGGATATGCATAACCTTGAAATTGTGAATTAGTCTCTTGCATCATATCCAGCTGAATAGGTTTCCATGGTTCTCTTGGAGCTACATAACATTGTTGCATTAGCAATTGACTTACTCCATTGTCCTCTTGGTGAACTTTTTTCAACCTTCATAATGATGGACAATGTTTAACATCATGTGATTCTGCAACACAAATATCAGCATTTTATTTTCCTTCATCTTGCATTCTTAACATTTCTACTTGTTTTGTTAGATTGCTAAGAATTTTTGTTTTAGAATCATCAAACAAATTTCCAATTTTAGCTTGACTTACCAATCTTGATGCTGATTTACCTACTCTTGTTTTTCCTCTTGATATGTGTTTGCATGTTTCACAAATTTATTCAAATGATAATTGATATACATCACCTCTACTCATGAGACCAAGAATATCAATCCACTCATCCCTAATTGTTCTAAGTAAGAGGGTTTTTAGTGTGTTGGATCCTAAATGATGTAATTTTTCCCTATTGACATTATACATGAACTGCTCTATTAGATCCTCTAGACTCTGATCTTCTTTTTGATTCATTCTAAAGATTTTTTCTTTAAGATCATGATCTTTATATTTTTCTATAAATATCTTTTGCAAATCATTCCATGATCTTATTGAATTAGTCCTTAAACTCATGCACCATTTGATGCTCTATCCATCAATGTTTCCAGAAAAAATCTCAATTTTTGAGTTTCTAATAAGTAACCATAAGATCTACAAATAATTTAAAATTCAAAGAGAAAGGTTTCTGGATCCTCTGACCTTAGACCATGAAATTTTGGAAGAAAAGATGGAGGGATGCTCTTCATGTGCACACTACCATCGGTATCTTGAATGGGAAATCTGAGAGGATCTTCCTCATTGTCATCATCTCCATCCATTTCTTCTACATTCTTTGCCATCTCTTCTTCCTGTACATGCAAAAATGGATGGTGATGTCGCTCTTACTACACCACGTGATCAAATGCGGGGTGGTGTTGGAGAAATTTTGTTTTTGTTTTTATGATTAAATGAAAACACTAATGCAATGCACTTTTCTACTTTTTGAAATGAAATATGCCTAAAGAAATTATGTTTTGTTTTTGCAAAAAGTAAAAATAAAGGAATCAACTAGGAAAGAAAACAATGCATACTTTGACACCCCCCGGAAATAGTGCCAAAAAGTGATGGGCCTTGGTTTTGCAACTCCCAAGGCTACCGACTTTAATTATCAACCCAAGGTTTGTAAAAACTTAAGAGGTATCGGCACTATATGTGCGGCATACAATGTTTCATTTCCTTGTTGTCATGATATAATGGAGTGCATATACTGAAGTCAAATCCTAAACTAATTGTATAAAATGGAATGTTCGAAATGGAACCTTAACCTATTGCAAGAAAGAAAGTACAATGAAAGAAATTGAAATCAAATGCTAAAATACACCATTTTCTAACTAACTGCTAAGAGGCTTTGCTTTAAAAAAATGCTAAGTTAACATGTATGCAATCCTATTGTCCTAAGCATGCAGATTCAAACCATCAAACCTTCTACTACTATGCATGTAAATGAGTAAAATAAATTTGTTTTTATTTTTGTATTTTTTACATGTGAGAGTGTGAAAGCTAATCTCTTTTGGTGATGTGGCAAGGTGGATTGGAGATGATGGTGGATGGTTGGAAGGATTGGGAGATAAGTAGGGACCCTTTTCTAGCTTCCTCAAGGAATTTTCCTCAATTCGGTCCCCAAACAAGCTTTCCTACAAGATGTACTAAAAACCTACAAAATCCCCTTAAAACCTACAGGATACAACCAAGAGAAAAATGATGGATGTTGAAGGTGATGGAGATCTTAGGGAAGGTGGTTGGTGGGTGGAATGAGTCAAGGGAATGCCTAGAACCACTTCAAAACTCAAAACCAAAGTTGGGAGATGGATGGATTTGCTCAAAAACCTTGGAGAAGTTTCCTTGTGAAATGATGAAATTGGTGAGGGTTTAATGACCAAGAAAATCAAATCCAAATTTTATGGGATTTTTTTTTTATTAAATAGGATGTCTTACGTCTCTATTCCAAGTGGAATCACTCAAAAATACCTCTGTTAACCTATGTAAAAAAATAAAAAACATTACTAGTCGAAAATCTAGAAATTCGAGAACTAGTGAATTAGTAAATCTAAAAACGCCTAACCAAATCAAGTGCAAATGCAATGGGGTAATTTTTGTTATTAACTAGAATTTCTTAGCATGTTCTAAAAAATAACATAAATTTATTGTTCTTTGCTAAAAAGGAGGTCCATCAATCTAGATTTGGGAACAAGAAGACTAATCCAAGCAGCTCAATGATTACTATGAAATTCCAAAGCTTTTACAATTATGAAATAATGCTTGTGATCCTACAAAAGAACTTACATTAACCATTTAACTCAATCCTACAATAAGAAATCATTAATACTAAATGAAGAAATAAAAAGAAATAAAACAAGACATGCATGTGAATAAGAAGTGAAAAGAAGGAAAGAGAATAATACAAAAGGGCTCTGAGGCTCCTAGGATGGCCAAGCCCAAGAAAACTCAGAGACCTATGGAGGAGAAAAATATTTATAAGCTGAACATGACACCAATCTCCATTATTTTCATCAATAGAATTACATCCTTGTAAGAAAATACAATGGAGCTGCAAAAAATATGAGTTCTCTCCATAAGAACACTAATGAAAATTTATCCTTAAAGAAAAATTCGACCTGGTACTTATACAAAGTGACTAGGAATCATTCCCCAAGAATGGAGGAAGCTTTCCCCACCAAATTCCCTTGATTAGTGGATCTGGTCCCTAATACTAGGAATCTGCATTAAATGGCAAGGAACACATTCCTAGATTTTCTCAATCATTCCCTATAGGAAAATTTGACTTGGTACTTATTCAAAATGATTAGGAATCATTCCCCATGAATGAAAGAAGCTTTCCCCACCAAAATTCCTTGATCAGTGGATCTGGTCCCTTAATTAGTGGAAAACATTCCTAGATTTTCTCAATCATTGGAGTTCCACAATATGTGCCATAATTCCATAACATCTTATTGATATATTATTTATTATTGATCCTCCTGTAGTAGGGAACAAGTGCCTAAATTATCTCCTCGTACAAATATTCATAATCTGCCCAATATTTTCATAATATTCCACAAAAGTAAATAATTATAGGCACAAATATCTAATTATTCATAAACCTTACTAATGAATATATTAAAGTTAAAAATAAATTATCTAATGCAAAAAGAGAGGTTTAATGTGCTGAAGGATGGTCATAGGCCTTAATTGATGTTTAATTTAGAGGCATGGGCCTTAATTTATGTCTAATTTGAGGCCCATCAATTTTCAAACTGAAAACCATGCATGCGCGTCAGAGAATGTACACACACAAACAAAGAAAGACCAATGAATCATCGAGATGTAGTTTTTATATACCTCAAATGTTGCACCACAAATGTCCTCCTCCATGAACAGAATGAATGTCACTTTTTTTTTTAGGTTCTCGTAGCTTCACAGACTCAAAATTCTCAAGAAGACACAATGTGATAAATTCCCCATTAAACTCTAGGCTTCACTCACCATGAAATATTGAAATATTGAAGATGGTTTAATATCCATATACAAATGATCATAACTTTTAAAATAATTAAATTCTTAAATTTTATTAGGCTAATATGTATGTCCCTATTGGAATTTGACACTTTAATCATTTTTCTAATTAATTATTTTGATCAGATGACCTAAATTGAAAGACTCCAGTATATTGTCTTCGTTGCGACTCTATTAACGAATGGAATTTTAACTCATAGATTCCTTGCATATCTAAATCATGTGTTTAAACCTTGTTTAAAATTAGTTTTTACCAAATTGTGATTAAAAATTTACCACTCTTGTTATTAATCACCACACATGACAATTAGTGATAAAAAATTGAAAACATAAATTGAATTCTTCGAGGTATCACTCTTCACATTCTATCTATTTTAACCATTAGTATTCATGAGCCCGTCAAATCTTTGTAACATGGCCCACTCAGCTAAAAAATAATTATAGAACATAAATTGAATTCTTCCACATATATTTCTTTACATTTTGAAACTTATAACTCCATTAACCATTTGTCTTCATGGCCGCATCAAATGTTTGTAATTATCTTGGTGGCCCGCCCACCTACTCAACCACAAATGACATGCATAGAATGGAAGGTGTTAGCATGTGATTGCGTGTTTTTGTTCCCTAGTAATTAAAGAGACATCCAGTGGACTAATCACAGGCTCAAATACAAGCCTATAGACGTGCTCTTTTGTTTCTTGGTAATTAAAGTGTCATCAAGGTTACAGGTTCCTACAAATACAAATTTAAATAATGGGTATTTAGGTTTCTCATTTTATGTTGTAATAGTCTAGTGCATTATCTTATTTTGTGATTATTTATCATTTGTAGTTGTATAGAAGGTCTGTCAAAGATTAATGCCAGATTATCATCAAAATGTCACCTAATTGGACATTGTTAATTTGTTGACAATCTCGTCCTCATAAGGCACCATCCATCCACTCATGATGGGCACAAATGTAATTCTACACACGTGGACAAATAATAAGGTATTTTTTAGCGTACACTTTTTGAGACTCACTCGAATCACAGAAAATATTTTATTTCAAATTTTCCTTTCCTCTTTCATGTGAAAAAATCCATGAGAGGCATGTGTTTTAGTTTTTAGTTTCACGTTTTAAATTTAAAATTGTAAATGAAAAATTTAAATGGTAAATATAAGAATATTTAAGTGAAATTAATTATTTGACCTTGGGGAAATTTAAAATTCGTAATCTAATTACATTTGATTGTTATAAAACATCAATCTATACACATTAATTTCTAAATCTATAATCAATGGCTATGAGCGATGATAATATGAAAGGTGTATGATGAGAACAATTTCCTTTCTTACATATAGGACATAAATCATTGAAGGCTTAATCCTCTCTACTTTCCCATTAATTCTTGGTTTTCTTTGGATTTTATTGTCCACACAATTTATTTTTTTTTCGATGTAAAATCACTAAGTTGTATTCTAGTGAAAATTGCTACGAGCCCATTGAACTCCACAGTAAACCATTATATCATTAATTTGAAATCATTGAGCATTTATACAAAAAAAGTTTAGATACCATATCACAACTGACTGACTAGTAGTTTTGCTAACTGTAAACAAAAATAACTAAACTAATTCTAAACTAATAATGTACAATAACTCGAATGATTAATTAACATTCCCCCCTTAATCCGAAGGGAAATCTGACATACTGAGTAACATTCTAAAATTTTCAAACTTTTCTCATCCTAGTGCTCTGGTGAATATATATGCTATCTTTTCTGAAGTAGGAAAATGTGTTAGATGAATAACTTTGGCCTCTACATAATGTAAAATCAAGTGATACTTCGTGTTAATGTGCTTGCTTTGAACATGAAACTTTGGAATTTTGGCCAACTGAATTGTAGAAGAATTATCAACAATTAATGGAGTTGAAGCTTTCTGCTTCCCCTGCAAGTCTTCAAGTATCTTGCTAAGCCAAATGATTTCTTTTGTGGCTTGAATTGCTACAACATAATCAGATTCGGTGGTAGAACCAACAAGTATAGATTGTTTGTGTGACCTCCAAAGAAATAGAAGTAGGGGGCCCATTCTCTTTATCACCGTCAAAGTTAGAGTCTGAATATCGAGTGAGATGGAAATCTACAACTTTGGAGTATTTGATGCCAAAAGTTTGAGTGACCTTCAAGTATTTCAGTGTAATACCCCTCTACTATTATGAAACATTTTTATTTGGTATTGGCTATTGTTGGTATGTTGGTTAATGAACTATGATGAACTAATTATGAAGGAAAAGTTGATGTAATTTAAATAAATAAATTTGATGAATAAAGCTGGAAAATTATGTTCAAAGAAAAACTGGAGTAAAAGGATGCTTGCCAAATATGAATACTAATGGGTTGGATTAGATTTATTCCTCAAATAAATATACTCAGTTGAAGATAAATACTGAGAAAAGCACTGCAGGAGAGAAACTCAAGGCTTATGAAGAAAAACAAAAGAAAATCCTAGGTTTAAGGGGGAGCAGATCCCTGAAAGGCAGGATGCCGCCACAAAAATCTGTGGGAAAATAAGCTTAAAAACACATTATGGGAATCAGAGAGGGTTGTTGATTCCTGGAAAGATCATCTCAGCTCGGGGGATCAGAGGTTGGTCCAAGGTTGGGTGGATCAATGTTATCTCAGGCATAATTTTCAAACTGAATTGTAGGTTAGAGATCCTTCTTATTGTTGCTAGTCATACTATGAATTTGAGTTAATCATATTTGTTTAGTATTGAATTTAATTGTGAACTTCGGTTTTGAATATTATGATAATTACTATTAGTAGCACTATGAATTTGGGTTAAGCATATGTACTGTATTACTAAAGTTAATTTCTAATCTTTCTATTAGACACTATGATTATCGTTGTTGGTCGCATTAGGAATTATGTAAATCAGATTGTTGTATCATCAGAGTTAATTGTTACTTTCTATATGAGCATTTAATTGTGATGCCCTACATTCTAGTATCTTTAATGTTCTCGCTAGGGGAATAAAACATCTATTGTGTGTAGGAGTATTACAACAAAGGTAGGGAGATATCATGGTGGTGATTTTCGTAGCGTTGGATTCCGAGCGTGAGACTAGGATCGAACTAAGATGTAGAAAGGTAGTAAGTCTTAGAAGGAACACCCGAGTGGGTGGGAAATATTAGATCAAGAGGTTAAGTGACATCAACATAAATTCCGTCATTTGCCTTAATGGAACCCTCATATAACTAGTAACCTAAAGGTTATTAGAAGAGGTCTCAAGTCATATTATCACCTCCTAAACAAAGATTTATAGGTAGTTACAAAAAATTACCATAATCTAGGAAGGTGATTCCAAAAAAGAACACCAAGTCAGTGACCACCTTTCCCTCATAGGGTAGCATCAATTCTCTAGGACCCAAACTCAGTCTGTTGGCTGTATATTAATTTTATTCACTGGTTGTAGATTAATTGGGGTAATAGATTCCATTACTGGTTGTAGAACTTATAGCAAAATAACTTTAAATTACCAATGATAAATTTCCTTGCGTAGTATATTGTTGAGTGTACATAAAAGTGGTGTTAGAAGCACCGTGAGGGTTGGGAAGGAAAGACAAAAGCACACTTATAAAGGAAGTGTCTTGACTCTGGAAACTCAAGACAAAATTATATGACTTCAAGGAAGAATTACCATAGAAGGGCTTGTACAACCATGCCCACACTCTCAAAAATGTTATTTCTCTTTTATGGTAGTAATTATCACAGAATCAAAGGTGGAAGAAAATTATAAACATATGAGGGGCCTGTAAGGACCAATATGAGCATAAGGGAGAGAGAAAATTCAGTAAAAATCTAGAGTAGTAATTCAATTACAGGTAGAGAGTGCAGCATACACTTATGATTAATATATGGCATATTTATAAAGGATGAATTGTTAAATGAATTAGCTAAGATGAGAACATGACATACTCGCATACACATAAACAAAATCTAATTAAACACTGGAACTGTATTTTACATTGATTCAACCCTCATCTTCAGAAGGTAATGAAAATTAATATTCATTTTAGATAACTAGTATGAGAATAAAATACAATCTTACCATAATTTTGAAAATAAATAGCAGAAGCAGATATTTATTTAAGATAATCAATCTTGAGAACAATATATGCTATTTCCATCACTTTGTAACCATAGTAGAAACCTATACTTATTCATGTTAACCAATCCAAGTACTAGATACAATATATCCTCAATTTGCAAACATAGCAGCCCCAAATATTCATTCCAAATTGCAATCAAGAAAGCAAGATGTAGCTTTACCCCAATATGCAACATAACATAATAACAATATGATGTTATAAATACGAGCCAAGAGTGTAAGAATACTAAAACATTTGATATGGGAATGTCTCCATTAGTGGAGACTATCACAATGATAATCATATTAAATATGGCATGTACAAATATTCCATAGTAAGAAAAGAGAACCAGAAACCTTGAACATGGATTCAAGTTTTGATAGGAATTTAAGTACAGTATATAAAAATGAAATTCCAGAGCATTAGTCTCTTTAACCTTATATTAAAGGAAACCCATTCGTAGTACCAACTTGACACATAATCGGTAGGTTCTAGAATCATAAACAATAAAACTAGTCTAGGAAATTCTAGAGATTTCCTAATCCATCCACTATGGAAAGGCAGTTCGGGAAGCAAGAGGGTGTGGAAATAAACTGACATGGAAGTAACGGGGCATAGAATTAGTACTCGTTGTGCCATGGAAAAACAAGTACACGGTGAAAAGAAGAATAGTGTGGATATACCTACAACAGTAACCACGAAAAATGTTAGAATTAGAGGATAGGAACATCTTCAAATGAATTAAAAGACAAGAAACCCCCAACCCACTGAGCAGTGAAGAGAGAAGGTAATACTTGTATAGGGGCCATCGAGAATAAATCCATATTTTCAATTGAACCTTCACATTAAAACCCAACACAAACTGTGTCAATGTAAATGAGCGCAGGAAATAATATAATAAACGAACCACAATTGCAGGGGTAAACTTTTCCTGCGACACTAGTGTCTAGATATTGGTTGTTAGAGCTCCAAGCCAACCTTATGGAAACCCTCAGTCTATTTCTGTGGAAGAAAAAGAAGAGAGTTTAGAACCGCACTGAAACCAAAGGGGTAAAAATACTAGTAAGAAACCAAGAACTCAAATTACCTGGGCAAATGGAATCAACATAAGGAACCTCCATTATTTTCAACTGAAGTTGTAGCACTGGGATTACTAGAAGATTCATGAAGTAAGGGAAAGATTAACCACCTTGTTTCCATATCAACCCAAGTTGTGGCAAGTCCTGGCGTAAACATAAACACTCTGGTGAAACCATGGACACTTTGGCGCAACCATGGACACTCTAAAAAAGAAGTGGCAACAATAGAGGCCTACGGTGGGGGTCGCAGACGAAGCGAGCGTGTAATGTTACAGAGATCTCGAATCTAGTGACAAATCGATAAACCAAAATAATGAAAGGTGAACTGAGTAAATGGTTAAGGTTTGAATAAATTTCCATACGTCGTTGATGATGGAGAAGAAATATGGATCGTTGGATTCCTATTGCATCATCCAAAATTAGGGCCATGTGACACCATACCGCATTCACGTGGCCATGACGTGAGTAGCAACCTCGTTGGAACTAGGGTGTTACTCGAGGAGAGTTGGAGCGTTGAGCAAGGGTTTCATCCACGTGAGGGTTGAACATAGTGTTATATGTAGTAACCCTAAGTGAAGGAGCACCCCTGATATGCACATTTTAACATTAGGAATAAATGGTGGTATATGATTAATAGCATTGTTATATGGATGAACATATAGCTTAGGGACTTGAGTAGATTAAAAGGTGTATATTGAGGGGAAGCCACATACATAGAGCACTATAACCCATCTTAAATAGATAAGGTTAGATCAATAAGTAACTCTAAACATAAGTCAAACCATGATAGGGAATGCCATATGCTTGATATTCGATTTAAATATATTCATGACATGTCATTAGGTGGAAAGTGTTTAAAAAAATACCAAATAAAGGATGCACCATAAGCAGTGATAAAAATTTGCATTCAGGTATAATGGAGTGTTACTGTAGGAAAGGTATATGACAAATGGTATCAGAGCACTAGCTACCACACTGGGCTTAAGAAAAAGGCACCACCATAGTTATAGAATAAGCAGTAATAGAAGTAAATGTAACATACTGATATTAATTGGTTTGTTTCATAGTGTATAGAATTGAAGTAGATTGTTGTAGAATGATGGAGAACTCTCCTCCAGCTATTACTAGTGGGGAGGATTTGTATGTGGAGCTAGGGGAAGGTAGCACCTCATTACCTTCTCAGTTTGTGGATATAGTAAGAAATCTGCAACAAGAATTAGCACAACTCTGGATTAAAAAGAAAGAAGAGTGGGATAGAATCTGAAAAATCTAAAAGTGGAGAGGAATCTGGTCATAATTCTCCAAAAACACGTAAAGGAAAGAAGAAGATGGAGTTACATGGGGAGTTTAGGAAGATAAAACCCCCTAACTTTGATGGTGAAAGGGAAGAGGATGCAGAGGCATGGTTGCTTAACATGATTAAGTATTTCCAGGTGTATGAGTACAAGAGAAATCTAAAGGCATTCCTGGCTATTTATCAGCTACATGGTAAAGCTACCCTCTGGTGGGAAGAGGTAAAAAGTGTGCAACTACTAGAAGAGAAGACAGTTTCATGGGAGGAATTCTAGAAACAGTTCAAGTCGTGGTATCTGAGTGAGCGCTACTATGATGACAGGGCCAAGGAATTTCATGAATTAAGGTTGACAACTAACCATGAATGAGTTGGTGGCTAAGTTCAAAAACTTGCTATGGTATGTACCATACCTTAAAGAGGAGAAGGCCAAAGTGCAATGGTTCTTAAATTGTTTTCCAGTCTCATATAAGGAGATAATTGAGTTTGATAACCCAAAATCTATGGACAAAGTGGTGAGGAAGGCTAGATTATGTTATCAACAATTCAAGAATAGAAGTGAAGGTGGTAAAGTGTGGCAAAGCAAAGAGAGAAAGAAGGTGGGAGGGGGCATAAAAGGAGAGAAGCCTTACTATTGTAAGAACTTTGGCAAAGATCATCAAAGGAAGAAGGTTGGAGAAAGAAATGCATCTCCACTTGTATAGTCTTAAATGGGCTCAAAAACTTCAGAATTTAATAGCAATAAAAACAACAGGGCAAAGGGGTTGTAGCGAGCCACACTTGCTGAGGGATTTCCTGCATAATCGTAGGTATGTACATAACATTCAGGTTGTCCAATAGCCAACAACCATGAATGACATTGCCCAGAATATTCTTAGAATTAACGCAACATTGGAGGACAAACAATTTAAGCATCAATCAACTATGATTGAAATTGAAGGTATGATACTAAACCAAATTTTGTCTGTTTTAATTGATCCAGGGGCTAGTCTAAGTTATATCCACCCCCAAATTATGGAAAAGTGTAATCTGAAATCAAAAAAATTCAAGAATGCATGGCTGGTCCAGTTGGAAACTAATACTAAAAGAAAAGTAACCAGTTAAATAAAATAGTGCTCCCTTAATTTAAATGGTCATCCTACAACAACTGATTTAAATATTCTTCTTTAGGATCTTATGATCTATTGATAGGCATGGACTGGTTGGAAAGGCAAGCAGTTGTTATAAATTGTTTGGAGAAAATGGTTATTTGCATGGATCAGAATGGACACACGTGTAGTTAAACGAAAGCCAAAACCAATATCAGTTCGACAATTTTTTGGATTACAAATGAAAAGAAGTGCAAGAAATGGATGCCAAGTATATATGGTATAGGTGGAAACTAGTGATCAAACAACAAAAAAAAGAAAATTAAATAATTTTCCAGTTATTAAAGAATTTAAAGATGTATTTCTAGAAGAAATTTCGAGGTTACCCCCATAAAGGGAAATATATTTTACCATTGACTTAGTACAGGGCGCCATTCATGTGCCTAGAGCTCCGTATCAAATGAGCACACCATAACTACTACAACTAAAAATGCAATTACAGGAGCTCTTGAACAAGGGGTACATCAGAACCAGTGTCTCGCCATGGGGAGCACTAATACTTTTTGTTATACGAGAATGTTATTTCAAAGCTTTAGACCAACAACAGTTAGTCTGAGGATATTAAATGGAATATTGGGGTGAAGAAAGTATGTCTCATATACCTACCCATTTTTGTATTTAAATTGATGAGCTAGAAGAGTGTTTAGAACCTGTAAGATGCGATGGACCCAACCTCACTGGTATAGTAATTATTTTTCTAATTTATGCTAATGATATCATTCTTCTTGCTAGAAGCCCTAATGATATCTACAAGCAACTTAGAGTCCTCAATTATTATTGCTCCAAGATGGGTATGACTATTAATACCAATAATACTAAAGTCATGATAATTAAATCCAAAAAGTTCAATTATGCTAATTCATTTTTGGTAACAATTACTTGGATAAGATTTCCTCATACAAATATTTAGGTGTTGACATTCACCATAAGCTCAACTAGAACTATAACATTGAGAAAAGGATTATAGGACGATGTAAATCTTACTATGAGCTTGAAAATAATTGTAAGTTGAAATATCTTTGGGTTTGGAGTAAAAGGAGTTCCTATTCGACACTCTCATCACCCCTGTTATTTTATATGGATTTGAGGTTTGGGGATGTAATATATCTATATAACCATGGAGAAATATCGAGATAATCCAAAAAACAATTTATAACTTACAACCTCAAGATTAAAGGAAATACTCCCTACCCTATTCTCTTCATTAGAGCTATCCTCCCCCCCATTGAAAGCATGGTTTTGTTTAGGTATATGATGTATAAGAAGAATTTTTACAACATGGAAGCCAAAGAGGATCCCCAAAATTGCTTCTAACTCTAGTAAAAAAACCCCATGTCCAACTCAAACGAGTTTGGCATAAGAATGTCGAGTCCTGGCTCGATCATTGGGGGGTAAAGGAGAAGATCATCTTGGAGAATAAGGATAATATTTAATAAACTATTACTTCCAAATTTAACGATAAGTTGTAGGTTGATAAGGAGTTAGAGGGAAAAAGGAAGCTAAGGTATTATAATGAGGTGATCAACCATGTTTTTCCTAACTAGAATTATCTTTCTTTCTTTACCAGTGTTAAGAAGAAAATGAATATTGAAAAGATAAGAGCTAATTATCATGAGCTTCGAAGTGAAACCAATCGTTGGTCTATTCTGAAAACACCATCGGATGAAAGAATCTACCCCTTTGTGATACTAAGAGAGTTGAAGATGAAAAGAAATTTCTCTTGGATATCTCGGCCTTTGCATCTATTCTTATTTTCAAAACATTTGTTAAGTCAAAAAAACTAGAATGATCACTTATCTCCCTTCTTTTTTATCATATAAATAAAATATTAGAGAGACTGAGATAATCACTTTCTTTCATAAGATGTAATAGACGATATTGGTCTTAGTGGGATGTTAACTATCACCATCATCATAATTTTTTATTTTAAATGTATTTTTTTAGGGGAGAAGAAACAATTTTTTCCACCAAAATATTCTAATACAGTTCCAACCAAATTAATAATTTTTTAATATTTATACATTTTTAAAAACATAAATAGATAGAGTATGCTAAAAATATTAAAAAAAAAACTCAACTTCGAAAGCTCAACTTTTTAAAATCTGTTATATTTTAATTAAAAAAAATATCTTAATGCAAATTTTTATATATATTAAATTTACGTTTATAAATTTTTTTAATAATAATAAAAAAAAATCATACATGACCATATAATATTTATTACATAAATATCGATAAATTTTAATGATGGTATCATTAAACATAATTATAAATAATATTAATGTTTAATTATTAAAAAAATTGATATTTAAAAATATTTATAATTCAATAAAATTTTACTTTAAATAAAAAAAAAAAAAATTAAATAAAGAAATAATAAAAGTAATATGAAAAATATAATAACTATCTTATTATGAGTAATATGTTAGCATATACATGATATTAAAGTAAGGATGAGTTGTGTTAGTGTCAGTGTTTTCACACTAGCATCAGTGATCAAAATTGCTCTTTTTGCATGCGTGTTAGGTGTCTCATTCAATCAGCTGCATTCCATTAGTTCATGGGTCATCTAATGGTAGAGGTTTCATTTCAGTTTCCCTCATGTCATATACCTACTGACTTGTTCAAACATCCTTTCAATTGTTCATAACAAGTTCCATTTCATTTTTAACCAGTGCTAGGGTTTAGTTCCATTAGGTATTAGGGTTTGTCATTATGGTCATTCAGAATAAATAAAGTGGTCAGCAGACACATGAGGAGGTTAATAATGATCATAAAAGTCAAGCATTGTTAATTTGTAAGCTTAATGAAGTTCTAACCTCAAAACAAGTTTTGAGGTAAAACAACATTGGTATTTTTCATGTAATTTGATGTAATTTTATGGTTTCTATATGTAATAAATGGTCACATTCTGCTCCTGGTCATCTGAGGACATTGCCAAGCACCTGCCACTGCAAAAATCAAGTCATCTTGAGCACCAATCCACCTACAAAAGCAAAATAGAACAAACCCTAATTTCCTCTCCCACTGAGCTAGGGTTGGCTATGGGATCAGAGATATCTGAGCAGAGGAGGCATAAGGGATATCAGAGGGTATGAGGCCATTTCATATCATCGAACATCAGATCTCCACCATTTGTCGAGAAGTCATTCCAAGGAATAAGCCATTCATCACACATAAGGGACGATTTTTCTTCAAACTATGTTTCTGAGCAAGAAAAGATGAATTTGGAAAAACTGAGAGAGGTTTTTGTCCCTTAATGACACAAGAAGAAAATCCTCTTTCAGTTTTTACACAGCTATCATGGTTTTAGAGAAATGTCAAAAATACAGTTGCCTCAGGAGAGTTAATGCACCTCTAGAGTGACCTTGGGAAAAACAAGATTTCTCCTAGCCTGGTTGGCCAAATGACTTGCTAGAGGCATAAAATGATAACTTGACACAAAGATATTTCCAATGAGCTATCATGGGCTCAATTTGGAGTTGAGTAAGACCTTCCAAAGTTGACTGCAACAACACTCTGCATTTAGGCAACCTCATTTTGCACATTTTGACTAGTCTTGCAAGCTTTGACTTTTGACAAGGAAAATGAACTCCAAATTGAAAAATTCAAGATTTTTTGGAAATTAGACTTGACAAGATTTCCAACGAGCTATCCTGCGCCCATTTTAGACACTAGGAAGGCCTCCAAAAGTAGTCTGCAAAAAGGCATTGCGCACATGGCAGCCGGCGCTATGCACCTCGGAGCTTCTTGCAGTGTAAAATTACACTTGCGTTGTGCATACAAAAGGTGTTGTGCACCTGTGTGAGGGCGCTACACACCTGTCAAACTCTTCCAAATCACTCCAATTTGCCTAAATTCTCCAAATTTGCCTCTTGACAAGTAAGTAACACAATTATTCTTGTTGAAAAGGGTTCTTTGCATCAATCTATGGTAATTGTGTTTATCAAAAACCAAACCCTAGTTTTCATCAAACCCTCTCATATACTTTAAAGCTCATTCATAAATTGTTGTCATATCTCATCCATTGGTTCTCCCCCTAAAACCCTATTCCCTCATATAAATTTCCCTAGATCTCATCCCTTTATACATTATTCCCAAACCCTAACTCCCAAATCCTACATCTCCATTACTCCTACCTCCCTATCAAACCCTTATCCTACATTCTAAAACCCAATTCACTCCCCTCATTCCCCTCATTTCCTAAAACCTCAAAGCCTCCACTCCGTCAAGCACTCACCATCCCATACGCCTCACTCATCTTATCTTTTAAGATCTCTTCATACTCATCTTGTCCCCACCTCATCCCTTCATTCCTCAATAGTAGCTACAGTCACCAAAACCCATGGAAAGTGACATTGATTATGCAAGGGAGGAAGAAGCACTTAGTGACAGTTCTAGGGAAAAACATGAGTAGCAGAAGACCTCATAAGGAGGAAAACTAATCAGGGAGGAGCCTATTAGTTTGAGACAATTGCTTGCTTGCCCACTTGCCATATCATGTTTCAGACATCACTCTCACTTTGATTTCTGTGAAATGGTGGAGAGGGTCAAGTTTCACCATGAGATGACTAGGTTATTTGTGACTCATTTGGACAATGGTCAAGTAAACCTTGTTGGTGTTTCATTCATGTTTTCACCTGCTATTATTTCAGAAGCAATAGGCATTCAAAATGTAGGTGAACAGTGGAACAATATATGTAACTCAAGGATGGAGAGGCTTAAGGCTAAGTTGGAAAAGGCCTTAAGAAGAAAAAAAAGAGAATGATAAACTCAAAATCTTGGTTGAAGCTTCGTTATCTCAACAAAGCACCTAACAAGGATCTCTCATGACAAATTTCAAAAAATTTGGAGAAATTTTTGTCAATTTTAAAATTTTTAATGTAGAAAACAGGCTTTTTCAATAGGTGCACAGCGCCACCAACGCTGTGCTTTTGTTGGGGACACTTTTTTCCAAAAAACTTTATATTTTTGGAATCAGCATGGAAAAATATGGAAGCTCAGAAATGGCTGAGAATTTTGGACAAGTTCTAGGTCTCCAAAAGGGCAAAAAACACCCAAAAAGTGCCCTCTCTGCGACTTTTTTGCCACACAGGAAGTAGTTTTGGGAGAATCAATTTTTGGAGGGTCCAGTGGACTCCAAACTCATAAATTCAATTTGTTGCAAAAAGTAGACTCATCAAGCTTTCCAATGAGCTATCCTGCACCTAATTTGGACTCCGGAAAGCCTTCCAAAATTGGCCTAGAAAAAACGTTATGCATAAGATCAATGGCACTGTGCATAGGATGAATTTTGCCAGTTTTGCCTGATTTTCCAGATTTCGCCTAGTTTTCTCTACAGTTGACTTCTTCTTGCTCTCTTGGTGAAATTAGCATGGTAAATGATGTAACTTGATTTAATTATGGATGTAAAACACTTAATAGGATAGATACATCAAGTCAAAGGTGGTTTTGCACTGAATGAATTGGTTTCCTCGGTTTTAGAGGCACGTTGTTCCACTGCCTATATTCCTATTCTTAGTTTAGATATGGTTGTGTTAGCTCTGCTACAAACTTCAGCATTTGGAGGACCAAATACCAGCTTCGCCATGTGTTTACGCTCAGAAGGCAGATCGCAACAGTCTTTTCCTCTCTCCTCCTTCATTTCCCTTGCACTCCCCTAGCCCTGCTATCTCTGTTTTCTTCCATAAAACCTCTCCATTCCCCATTTAAACCCTCTGAAACCCAAAAAAGCCCTCTTTAGCCCTTTTTCCTTAAGCCCTGGGTGCTTAACCCATGAACCCGCACCCATACAACCCTCCATGATCACACGACCCCGCGCTTCTGCAGCCCTTCGTCGTCCTTTAATCGCAGCCATTGATTGTCCTAATCCAACGTCACCACCACCAAAACCTTTTTCCCCCGCACGCTAAACCCCATTTATTTCCCCGTCGTCCAATCGTTTTTTGCACAATCCGATGGCATTCGCACCTCCCGATCACGCGAACTACCCGTGTGTTAACCCGCAGGGAAAGCGGTTTTCCTCTGCCACGCGTCACTCGGTGATTGCGATTGCGCTGCTTTGTACGATTGCCACCACCTCCGAAAAGCGGTGCGGGGAATACCGCTTACTGATTAGCCCTGCTCTCCTCGCCTGATAAACTCTGTGTAGCTTCTGCCCCCGATCACCATGGGATTTGCCCATATAAGATCCAACGACTCTCATTTACCCCACTCACATACCTCCCGATACTCCTTGGCAAGCTATCTCCGCCATCGATTCATGCATTTCAACGGTTGATCTTTCTCCACCATGCCTCCACCATAATTTCTGTGTCCATAGCATGTTCACTGCTGCCGAAGGACGAAGGCGATCACCTACCAGCACTCTGCGCATTAGATCCTCAACGACCGCATTCAACAAGCAGCATGACCGAGGAATAAAAGTACAAAGCTCGAGCAGATAAATGCATTTATCAACTATGGAGCTTCTTTCATATTACACTCCACCTGTTCAGGAAGGATGGCCGAGCAGTAGAAAGATCAAATCAATTTATTAAAGTAGGCAAATTGTAGCAGAGACTCTATCAGTGAGTTAAGGTGGTTGGTGGTCCATTATGACCCCTCCACGCATAGAACAGTAGAATATATTTGTAAGAAAACTCTATATATACCTAGAACATGGATGTAATCAAGGTTGATGGTTTTTGTTTTGATGTAAGGTTCAACTTCAAGAGACTGTAAATACTGTGATACTTGCAGCGTCTGGTCTTCATTTTCAGCTAATACAAGCTTCTTTTGCTGTTAATTTCTCACTTTCCATTTCTGCTCTATTCTAGGTTGTACTTGTTATGCATCTGTTGATGTTCTCTGGATTTTTAACATTAGAGGGGTTGTCATCCCACCTCTGTGTTGAAGTCTAGTATGTATCATTGAATGTGTTATGCAAGTTTCTGTTTACTTAGTGCCAGGGAGCTGTCATCCTGTCTGTGCATTAGGAAATAGATTTGCAAACCTCTTTACTGGTTGCAGCCGGCCATCACATGGTCTTGTGCTTCTACTGGTGTGGTCAGTATTCTCCATGTTCACTTAATCCTCAAACTGTGAGTAATTGGTGGTCTAAAGCCTTGTAGTCTGGGGGTGTTCACGCATGTCTGGAGTTAAGCATAGTAGAAGTGGTTATTTGGCTTGAACAAGCATCATTCCTTCCATTCATCCATTTCCAACATTTTTGTTGAGTTTTTAATGTTCCCAAGCATCTCCGAGATACAACCTAGGAGAGTTTCTTGGGGTGATAACATTAATTGGTGCCATTGCCAAGGAGAGGAGATTGAAGCTCAACTTCCCTGGGAAGCGACACAGTTCTAGGTTTTGATGATAGACAAGGACTGGACACATTTCTAGTTGTAATCATCTATCTGGCGACTCCACTAGAGGAAGACCAACCTTTGGCGACTCCACATCACAGTCCTGGCTCAATTTGTGAGGCATGCTCAGAGAAATCTTCAGAAATCACCAGTTGAACCAGTGCCCGATGCTGAGAGGATTGTTAAACCGAAGAAAACATCATAGAAAGGAGCATCAATATCAAGTAAACCTTAAAGATCCCATGTATCTCTGCTAGTGAAAAATCACCTTCAGAGATTCATAAAGCTCATGTTCATTCATTTCCCTTTCGGATCTCAGTCCAAAGAAAGCATCCCATATAGTCCATCATATTCCTCTGTTTCTGTCATCCATTACATTGCTTCATACCACTCAGTCTACCAGTATCCTTACACCTAACTCCAGTCATGGCAGGCCAGCAAGCCTTCACAAAGATAGAAAGAATCGTAGCTGCTAGGTATGGACCTTTGGTCTTGCATGTCCCTTTAAATGCCATGCCTATAGGAGATTATCAGGAATATATGCCTAAGTTTACTAGTGCAGAAGGAGTAACAGTTGAAGAGCATCTAGAGTCTTTTTATTGTTATGCTGATAACCTGGATATCTATGAAGAGGATGTGTAGATGAGGTCTTTTTTCCAAAGCCTAGATGGGGAAGCTAGAAAATGGTTCAGAGAATTACCGCCTAGGTCTATTGCAGGCATTGAGGCTTTAGATGATGTGTTTCTAAAGCACTGGGGGGATAAAAGAGATCTGCTCTATTATCATACTGAAGTTTCCAAATTAAAAGCTGAGCAGTATTCTGAAGAAGGAGGGGCTCTTGGTGCCTTTTCTCTTCCAACTCCAAATCCATATAGAGGAGGGCAGGAGCAACTGCAGATTTTGCAGAGAAATCAAGATGAAAACAAAGATCAAAGGGTGAAGACCCTTTTTCAGAATATAGTCATGGAAGAAGAGCAGTATGAAGAAGAGGAGGAGGTCCATGGTTTAGAAGATAAGGGCAGTGCCCCTTTCTTAACCAGAGCTGCCTATGAAGAATCATTATCCAGAGGCACTGCTCGTGAGTTTGTTGTACCTGCAGAACAACAAGATTATCAGCAGGAGCAACCAGCAGCAGGCCCCACCATCCTCAAAGAGTCAGAGCCCGAAGCCAACCCACCTTCTCATGACTATGCAAATCTACAACCTGACCAGCCTGCTGTTAACCCCAACCCAATGATCAAAAAGGGAGAAGAAAGCTCCCCATCATATTTTGCTTCTCTATCTGTCCAAGTGACAATCCCTCACAATTTCCCATTAAGCACTGAGGCAGGTCATAGCTTCATTCTCAAGGCTAATACTGATCACCTCAGTCTTGATATTCCGATGCCTGCCCAGGTGGCCTCCACACAGCGTGAAAGGGCAGATTGTCAGATGGCAGAAGAAGAAGATGCATAGTTTTGGGACTCCTCCTTGGGTGAAGACTGTTCTAAGTAAGATGCAGGAGTAGATGATGTCTTTGTGTCCTCCACACATGAACACATTTGTACACCTTTTATATTAATTGTGTAGGCCACAGAGGACACAGAGAAGTACACAGTGACCATAGTTATTCATCAGGTGTACAAAAGCTCCCATGAAGAACATCCAAGGAGGAGAGCATACAGAGAGGGGATGAAATATAAATCATCTCTACCTAATAAGGTCAAATGCCCCAAACTGTTTGAGGTAGATGATCAAATAAATCCAATTTTGCAGATCTATGATGAACTGGCTGAGAGGAGGAGAAACAGTTTTGATGGCCCATCAGATGGCCAGTTTTTGAAGATTTATGTTGTTTAAAGTTCTCAGGTCTTAATGATTGTAAGAATTTTCTTTTACAGGTTTTAGTGTAGACTTAATTTGACTCCATGCCCAATGGATACTAGGCAATGTTTTTAAGCTTGTTTTGTATGAAGGCATTGGTCTGCAGTTCTTGAGACCCCACAGGGAGGATCTCATCCCCAGAAGGAGCCAGTGTTAGCTCTGCTAAAAACTTCAACATTTGGAGGACCAAATACCAGCTTCGTCATGTGTTTACGCTCAAAAGGCAGATTGCAGCAGTATTTTCCTCCCTCCTCCTTCATTTCCCTTACACTCCCCTAGCCCCACTATCTTTGTTTTCTTCCATAAAACCTCTCCATTACCTGTTTAAGCCCTCTGAAACCCAACAAAGCCCTCTTTAGCCCCTTTTCCTTAAGCCCCAGGCGCTTAACCCATGAACCCGTGCCCATACAACCCTCCGCGATCACACAACCCTGCGCTTCCTCAGCCCTTCGTCGTCCTTTAATCGCAGTGGTTGATCGTCCTGATCCAACGGTCACCATCGCCGAAACCTCCCCCCCCCCGCGCTAAACCACGTTTATTTCCCCGCCATCCGATCGTTTTCCACACGATCTGATGGCATTCGCACCTCCCGATCCTGCGAATTGCCCGCACATTAACCCACAGGGAAAGTAGTTTTCCTCCGCCACGCGTCACTGGCTGATTGCGATCATGCTGCTTCGTACGATTACCACCACCTCCGAAAAGCGGTGCAGGGAATACTGCTTACTGCTTAGCCCTGCTCTCCCCGCCCGATAAACTCCATGCAGCTTTTGCCCCCGATCACCATGGGATCTGCCTGTATAAGATCCAACGACTCTCATTTACCCCACTCACATACCTCCCAATACTCCTTAGCAAGCTCTCTCCACCGTGGATTCATGCATTTCAATGGTTGATATTTCTCCACCATGCCTCCGCCATATTGTCCGTGTCCATAGCTTGTTTTGTGCCACCAAAGGACAAAGGCGATCACCTACCAGCACTCTGCGCATTTGATCCTCAATGACCACATTCAACAAGCAGAATGGTCGAGGAAGAAAAGTACAGAGCTCGAGAAGATAAACACATTTATCAGTTATGGAGCTTGTTTCATATTACACTCCACCTATTCAGGAAGGATGGTTGAGCAGTAGAAAGATCAAATCCATTTATTAAAGTAAGCAGATTGTAGCAAAGACTCTATCAGTGAGTTAAGGTGGTTGGTGGTCCATTATGACCCCTCCATGCATAGAACAACAGAATATCTTTGTAAGTAAACTCTATATATACCTAGAACATGGATGTAATCAAGGTTGATGGTTGTTGTTTTGATGTAAGGTTTAACTTCTGGAGACTATAACTACTGTGATACTTGCAGCGTCTGGTCTTCATTTTCAGCTAATACAAGCTTCTTTTGCTATTAATTTCTCACTTTCCATTTCTGCTCTGTTTTAGGCTGTGCTTGTTATGCATCTGTTCATGTTCTCTGGATTTTTAGCATTAGAGGGGTTGTCATCCCACGTCTGTGTTGAAGTCTAGTATGTATCATTAAATGTGTTATGTAGGTTTCTGTTTACTTAGTGCCAGGGAGTTGTTATCCTGTCTGTGCATTAGGTAATAGATTTGTAGACCTCTTTACTGGTTGCAGCCAGCCATCACATGGTCTTGTGCATTTGCTGGTGTGGTCAGTATTCTCCATGTTCACTTAATCCTCAAACTGTGAGTAATTGGTGGTCTAAAGCCTTGTAATCTGGGGGTGTTCACCCATGTCTGGAGTTAAACATAGTAGAGGTGGTTATCTAGCTTGAACAAGCATCATTCCTTCCATTCATCCATTTCCAACATTTTTGTTGAGTTTGTAATGTTCCCGAGCATCTCTGAGATACAACCTAGGAGAGTTTCTTGGGGTGATAATAGGTTGAAACCACCCATTTTCTCATGGATTCGACCCCGATAGCTAGCTTGAGTAGCTTCCTTGCCTATATCATGTCCTTTTTAATTCATTTGTAAAGGTTGGACTTTGGCAGAAATGTTGGTGGTGAGCCCCAGTATTGTAGCAATAATCCTACAACTCCTGGAACTCCCTTCTTTAATTTTATCAACCCGGTAGTTCGTAACAAACTTGGAAGCGACGGTGCTGTATGCACAAGTACTAGCTCTTGCCGCAGCTGTCACTTGGTCAGCTGGCACAAGTCCACTAGGAGCTTAAGCCAACTTCTATGAGCTCTTAGAAGAAGCTTTTTAATTGATGGATGAAAGCTAACTCGAAGGAAGCTAATCTAATTGCAAAAAGAAACTGAAAGCCAAAAAGAAACACAAACCCTAGCAAACCCTAATTCTACCAGCTAGTCCTACTGACGCAAAGGAGACGTGCAAACTACTGAAAGAGATGCCATTACTTCTATGAAGGTAAAATACATGTGTCTAGACTACCTCTATATGAAGAAAACATCTTTTTGTATTTTTGATTAAGTTGTTGGAATTATCATGCATGTGCTTCTAACTATTTTTGAATGTGCAGAGGTGGATGAAGGAGGAGAAATGCTTGGGAAAGGTTGGGAAGGTTCAGAGAGGGTCTAAGGGGTCCCTAACACCCTTCCAGAGAGTCTCACAAAGTTTGGCTGCCAAGAATCCGTGTTTATGAGCTTCTACAGGAAGTCTGCAGGGGTTCTACAGGATGTTCAGGATTTCTATAGGATGTTCTGTAATTCTTCTACAGGATGTTTCGAAATGGGATTTTGGAGCATGGATGGAGGAAGAAAGATGATGGAATGAGTATGGAGGTGAAATATGGGTGTGAAGAGGTTTAGGGCTTGTTGGATGAGGCTAAGGAGCGATTGGATTTGTTCAAGGATGGAGGAAGCGATGATGCACAAGAAGATGAGAATCATGACAAAGTAAGCGAATGAGGCAAACGTAAGGTAAGGGTTATAAGTGAAGGGTGAAGTAGGTAGGTTGGATGGAGTATGGGCAGGTAAGGAAGGATAACAGGTACTCTGCAAGTGGTTTTTCAAACTGAACAAACAAAGACATGCAAGAAAACCAAGATCTAGTTATGCTACCCTAATATGATCTAGCTAACAGTAACAAGAATGGACAGTAGCTTTATTTGCAAGGAAACCATGTATATTAACTATGCAATGAAGCATTCAAAGATCTGAACATGTAACCAACTTCTGCAAATGAAAACCAAACACTAATGATTGCATGGCAAAGCAAAGTCAGTGTTTTTGTGGGCAGCAAAGTCATCCTAGTCACAGCTCCTGATCCCACTGAGGGAGAGGTGAAACCACAGATGTTTGTTGGCCCTTTTCTTGAAGCTTTTTCTGTTAACGACCTATCAACTAAATCTGAGCATGAAAAGCTATTTTACTCATCAAAAAACAAACTAAATAACAAAACAAGATTTAGATCTAAATAACATATTTTACTCTTAAGAATGCAGCGAAAACACATAAAGATAATCAAAGGAGGTATTGGGCGCTTGAGATGGGCCCAACCCCAAGAGCTATAGCCTCCTAAGAGAGATTTAGAGCTGGTGCAAAGCTGGATTCATCTTTATTGAGCAAGAAAAGAAGAGTTACATCAAAACTGTCCACAAGGAGAACTCGAAAATGAGCTGACAGCAAAACTAATCTATTGCCTAAAAATCGAACTACAAAATGACTACAACAAGACTATGAAATGACTAATTACCAGCTACAAAATTACTAACCACTAGCTCCCCAAAATGACTAACTGAAATGAGGCCTTAAGCCCTCTTATTTATACAAATTGAGGACCCCAACATTCCTCCTAAAATTTAGGGACTCGGCTGCCCAAAACTTGTAGTTAACAGCAGTCCTACTTGACTTGCTTGGCTGCCCTTGTGCTAATTGATTTGGTGGCCTTTGAACTCCGAGCTGATGGTGGAGAATTCGAGGTAAGGGCCCATAAATGAAGGGGACACCTTCCTACAAATCCTCTCCCTTGTTCTCCCACGAATTTGGCTGCCAAGTGCTCATTAAAACCTTCAATTTTGTCTCCAAGTTGACCAAAAAGGCTACACAAAGCACCCATTAGACTTGTTGGCATAATGACTAACCAAATTCACTCTATTAGCATAAATATAATCAAAAACATGCAATAAACTAGTGAGAATGGTGGATTAAGTCAAATTAGGAGGTTGAATGAGCCCAAATAATTATCCATTTTTGGGGCTCATCATCACCCCCCTACTGAAAGTGTTGCTCATCCTTTGAGCAACCAATCTCTCTCCTCATCTTTGATGGCCCTGGTGGCCTCCTTGTCATGCCAAGCTTATGAAGTGATGTCCTCTTCTCTGTCATGAAACCATGCTTCTTTGCTTTGGTTCTTCCCACTGCCTGCTGCTTTTCCTGTTTTATGAGCTGTCCCATATCTATGTTTGATCTTTGCATCATCTGACCCTTTTGGAAAATATATTCCTGCTTTATTCATGGGTTATTTCTCGTAAAAGTATAATTACTAGAAAAACTAAGCATAAATTAATTACTTTCTTCCTGGTCATCTAGCAAAACTTTGACAACAAAATTGGCAGTGAATTGTTTCATTTATGGCTCTGCATGTGTTTCAAGGAAAATAAGAACTTTATGTCAACAATTTTAGTTATAGACACTGCTGAATTCATTTCTGTTATCAACATTCTACTGCTCTGTTTTGAATTCATGATCATATTGCAGAGATGGCATCTTTCCTCAACAATTAATTCTCCCCATGTTCCATATTGGTCTAGGATAAATTCAAATTATTTTGAAGAAAATCTCATAAAACTCCTAAGAGATGAAAGAACCTACCAAAGGTATTCTTACTCTTTGATTTCCATATCGTTCAATGAAGCAGGGGGCTTTCTCCAAGAAGGATAAACTTTCATCAATATCCTTCAATGCAAGCCTATCTATAACTAAGAACTTCACTGGTCATTTTTCCCTCTACTGTTTTGGATAACTTTGAATGGTATGTATCAACTGAATCACTTCAAAATATACAGTTCTGTCCCATAATCAATTCCCTGGTGAAGACTCACCAATGAAGAAGCAGAACATTTCAAGTCAGAAAATAATGTTCTATCTGGAAAAACTTCGTAATCTCGAGCTCTTTTCCTTGCTTTCATTCAAGTGCTTCTTGTGCTCAAGACTTCGCGCTCTATCCCTGTTTAGTCTGTCCAAACTCTGCCGCGGAGAAGCAATCCATTTGTTCCTGGGCTGTAGTTGTTTTGCAACAACCTTGACTTCAACTAAACAATAGGCTTTCTTCAAGCTTCAAACTGGATGAAGAAAAACTTGGGCTTCTCTGCTCTGGAAGACTCTGTTGTACTTTCCTGTAAAACGTCTTCCTGTAGAATGCTAGCCGGATTCTATAGGATGTCTCTGCGCCTCTGCACGATCTTGGTATGCGGGAGAATTTTGAACAGGCCAAAAAAAATCAGCGAAGGATGATAGGTTAACCGATTGTGGGAGCAGAGGATGCATCTTCAGTTGAACAGGTTGCAAGTGCAAGTTGAATAACAGTCTATGAATTTCAGCTGAGCGCTCATTAATTTCTGCGTGATTTTTGGTGGAGTGAGGTGGCAAAGACGTGTGCTGGCCCATGCAAACTGTTGTGCTATCATGAACTGCAGTGGTTAACTATTTGTTCTCTGCTTGTATTCACTTCCATTAGTTGCACTGGAGTTTAGAATATCCACAACTGTCTGTGTTTTTTAAATTTCACGTGAATGACTGATCCATGCATGCTGCGTGATTTTTGCCTTGATGAGTGCAATCGAATCTGGCTAGCTTCCTGGCTGAATCCACCCATCTCATTCGTTCATGCAATGCTTAGATTAGATTCATGCAATAGAGGAACAAGGTTTAGTCACGTACCTGAAGTCAAATGGCTGCTGTGAAGCTTTTTGCTGCTGCATGCTCGTATTCTGCTGCTGCATGCTTGGATCCTTTGGTTGCATGAGGGCTTGGCTGATGATTTTTGATTGTTTTTCCTTGTGCAGGTGTCCTCTGGCCAGATCTAAGCTCCAGGCAATTGTTTCCACGTTCAAATCTGCATGTTCAAGCTGCTGCTGCTGCATTGTCACAGAACCAGAACTTGTTTTCGCCATTGCTCCCAAATGGTAAACTGGATTGATCTTAAACTTGCTGAGCATGTTCCTATCATCATTATGCATCTCCCATAGCAAAATCGTGATCAATGGATGCACGGATTTCGAGAAAAATGGAAAATGGCTGAAGATTTCAGAGATCGATTTCTCAGAAACCGTGTGTTGGAATCGGCTGAAACTGCTTGGGTAGGTTACCATCACTCATATGCATATCCCCATGAAACAGGTTTTGAAACGGATGCACGGATATGGAGAAAACGCAAAAATGGCTGATGGTGATGGAGGCTGATTTCTTGGAAACCGTGCATCGGAATTGGCTGAAACTGCTCAAGCATGTTTCCATCACCCTTGTACAGTTCCCCATAAAACGGTTTTTCAAATGGATGCATGGTTTTCTTGTTATGGCAAAAACAAATTTTGTTCTATGTATTTTTTCTTTAAGGCACTTTGCAAGTTTTTGCATGGAAGGAAAAACTGAGCTTGGGCTGTGATGCAGGTATGGAGATGATGGAAGAGGAGTTGGAAGATTGCATGAGGACTTCTGAACCCTTGAGGAAGCTACCATATTCGCCAAACCACTTTTTGAAATCCATGTCTAGTTTCCCACAATTTCTACAAGAAGTTCCTGTAGAAGCACAATGAGGTGGAAAAAATGATGGAGAAAGGCAAGGGATGGACACACAAGTGCTTGTAGGCCTAATCAACAGATTCCCACCATCAGATTCCATTTTAAACTTGAATTTAGTTCGTCCAAAGGTTCTACAGGATGTTTCCTGTAGAAATACAGAGCTTCCTGTAGAAGGCACAAGAAAAATTCCTTTAACCTTGATTTGAGTGCTCCTCCTGTCATGAAACGTCCTTCTTGCAACCTGCAATTAGCCAATGGAAATTAGTTTTATTTTTCTTTTTCTTTTTCTTTTTTTTTTGAAAAACAACTAGGGCGCCTCATGGAGGTTTTCACCCTAATTGCCTGCCCTGGGCGCCTCCAAGGAAGGTTTTCACCCAGGGATCTTATTCCTTTTTATTTTCTCTTCTTTCCAACCCATTAACCGCCTCATGGAGGTTTTCAATCAATGAGCCAATCTAAGGCGCCTCCGAGGAGGTTTTCACCTTAGATTTTTCCTCTTATTTCCATTTTTTTCATTTCTTTACTTTTTTCCTTTTTTTTTCTTTTTTTTCTACCCTACCCTACTTGAAAAACAAAATCATTTTCAAGTATAAGAATACTTCCAATGGAGCCATGTGCACATCGAGATTAGAGAAAAAATGATGTGAAGGCTTGAAATGCATGCTTGGACAACTATCCGGACTTTAGAGACCAAATGATCTGACTTTGAAGGGATCAAACATAGCTGAGGAAGAGAGTACCGCTGCAACTTAGTGATCGTCTGAAACCATATCTCAATATAGCTTTGATATCCTTGGTTCTTTTGCTGATCTGGATCATTCTTCATGTCACCTTCTAACATGACTTTCTCATCTTCCTCTTTTTGCTGATCTTTCTCTTGAATACATGGAAGATTTGATGGTAACCATGAGGGATCTCTCTCGATCTCTGATTCTGATCTCTTCTCTTCATCAAGTGCAGCCCATGGTTCTTTGATCTCCTCTTTGGAATCTTCTTTTTCCTTTGGTCCTTCAATGTTGTCAATATAATCTCTGTTTTGCAACACTCTTCCTGAGCTTTGGTGAACATCATTGAGCTCAAAAGGAGTCATTTGCACATGTTGTGCCTCAGCTTTGCAATTGGGTTGAGCTACTCCATTATATGGTTTTGGAAATGGTGGTACGGGTAGCTGAGTGGGGGTGTAAAATTGAGATGGAGATGGATGGCATTGTGGTTGGGTAGGCATTTGGGGTTGCCTTGGTGGAGGAGGAGGCGATGGTTGTGGATGAGCAGGTGGTGGAGGAAAAGAAGTGGGAGGAGCGTTGTACTGGGGCCTCCACCCTGATGAGGTGCATTCCACTGAGGCTGTGGCTGAGCATAAGAGTGAAACGAATGAGCAGCTGGTTGGGCATAATATGGATCTATGAAGGAACAAGGAGGAGGTGTGAACCAGGAAGGATGAGCAGGGGGACCCCAAGAAGGCATGAAAGTGGCTTGATAGGGGTCATAATAGGTCTCGGGTGTCCCTTGCAGTTCCTGCTGGTAAGATCTAGGTCCATGTGGCCTCCTTTGGTTCATATAATAGAGTGATTCAGTGGCTCCTTTGGCTCTCTGATATGCAACTTTAAGTCCAGGCAAGGAAGGGCACTGATTCATAGGATGGTATTCTTCACAGACAAAACAAACTTCTAGGGAGTGCATTGGACATTCGTTCCTAGGATGCTTTCTAGTGCACCTAGGACAAAAGATGACCAAAGCCCTCTTGGCTTCCTCTTGCTTCTTTTGGATCCACAGGGTATCCAATTGCATGGCAAGAAACTGCCTCATATCACTCTTGAAATCTTCGATCTGATTTGCAAATTCATTTTTGGATAAGGTACTGCTACCAACATTTCTGCTTGTAGCCATTTGCTCCAGACGAATGTTTTCTTCTTCTTCTCCCCTAGAGGTTCTTCAGATATGTCTTGATGTCCACCCAGGGGTTCTTCTTAGTCACAGCCATCGAAGAAGAGAGAAGGTTGGCTGTGTGAAGCAAAGGGGGGTGTTGTGAAAATATTTTTCTAACTTATCTCTACTCCTACCAGCATGAAAGGAAATCTTTTTGGTTGATTTTTACTTTTTTCTACTTCTACCTGCAAAACTGAAATAGATTGAACTGCAACTAACTATCTTCCTAAAATGAAAATGCGGAATTGAAATGAAAGCAGGAAAGGACTAATCTATTTTGCTCAAATGAAATTGCAGGAATGAAATGCTAGTCTACGCTTGCGGAATTGAAATGCTAATCTACGCTTGCATAAATGAAATTGCAGAATTGAAATGCTAATCTATGAAAGCGGGAAATGCTAATCTACTTTTGCATAAACGAAATTGCATAATGGAAATGAAATAAACTACTTAGCAGAAGATTGTAGTGGAAAATAGAAGAAAAGCGGCAATCACCAATACTCTGACGCTTCCCCGACAATGGCGCCAAAAAGATGGTGAGCCCCAGTATTGTAGCAATAATGCTACAACTCCTGGAACTCCCTTCTTTAATTTTATCAACCCGGTAGTTCGTAACAAACTTGGAAGCGACGGTGCTGTATGCACAAGTACTAGCTCTTGCCGCAGCTGTCACTTGGTCAGCTGGCACAAGTCCACTAGGAGCTTAAGCCAACTTCTATGAGCTCTTAGAAGAAGCTTTTTAATTGATGGATGAAAGCTAACTCGAAGGAAGCTAATCTAATTGCAAAAAAAAACTGAAAGCCAAAAAGAAACACAAACGCTAGCAAACCCTAATTCTACCAGCTAGTCCTACTGACGCAAAGGAGAGCATGCAAACTACTGAAAGAGATGCCATTACTTCTATGAAGGTAAAATACATGTGTCTAGACTACCTCTATCTGAAGAAAACATCTTTTTGTATTTTTGATTAAGTTGTTGGAATTATCATGCATGTGCTTCTAACTATTTTTGACTGTGCAGAGGTGGATGAAGGAGGGGAAATGCTTGGGAAAGGTTTGGAAGGTTCAGAGAGGGTCTAACGGGTCCCTAACACCCTTCCAGCGAGTCTCACAAAGTTTGGCTGCCAAGAAACCGTGTTTATGAGCTTCTACAGGAAGTCTGCAGGGGTTCTATAGGATGTTCAGGATTTCTACAGGATGTTCTGTAATTCTTCTAAAGGATGTTTCGAAATGGGATTTTGAAGCATGGATGGAGGAAGAAAGATGATGGAATGAGTATGGAGGTGAAATAGGGGTGTGAAGAGGTTTAGGGCTTGTTGGATGAGGCTAAGGAGCGATTGGATTTGTTCAAGGATGGAAGAAGCGATGATGCACAAGAAGATGAGAATCATGACAAAGTAAGTGAATGAGGCAAACGTAAGGTAAGGGTTATAAGTGAAGGGTGAAGTAGGTAGGTTGGATGGAGTATGGGCAGGTAAGGAAGGATAACAGGTACTCTGCAAATGGTTTTTCAAACTGAACAAACAAAGACATGCAAGAAAACCAAGATCTAGTTATGCTACCCTAATATGATCTAGCTAGCAGTAACAAGAATGGACAGTAGCTTTATTTGCAAGGAAACCATGTATATTAACTATGCAATGAAGCATTCAAAGATCTGAACATGTAACCAACTTCTGCAAATGAAAACCAAACACTAATGATTGCATGGCAAAGCAAAGTTAGTGTTTTTGTGGGCAGCAAAGTCATCCTAGTCACAGCTCCTGATCCCACTGAGGGAGAGGTGAAACCACAAATGTTTGTTGGCCCTTTTCTTGAAGCTTTTTCTGTTAACGAATTATCAACTAAATATGAGCATGAAAAACTATTTTACTCATCAAAAAACAAACTAAATAACAAAACAATATTTAGATCTAAATAACATATTTTACTCTTAAGAATGCGGCGAAAACACATAAAGATAATCAAAGGAGGTATTGGGCGCTTGAGATGGGCCCAACCCCAAGAGCTATAGCCTCCTAAGAGAGATTTAGAGCTGGTGCAAAGCTGGATTCATCTTTATTGAGCAAGAAAAGAAGAGTTACATCAAAACTGTCCACAAGGAGAACTCGAAAATGAGCTGACAGCAAAACTAATCCATTGCCTAAAAATCGAACTACAAAATGACTACAACAAGACAATGAAATGACTAATTACCAGCTACAAAATGACTAACCACTAGCTCCCCAAAATGACTAACTGAAATGAGGCCTTAAGCCCTCTTATTTATACAAATTGAGGACCCCAACAGTCCTCCTAAAATTTAGGGACTCGGCTGCCCAAAACTTGTAGTTAACAGCAGTCCTACTTGACTTGCTTGGCTGCCCTTGTGCTAATTGATTTGGTGGCCTTTGAACTCCGAGCTGATGGTGGAGAATTCGAGGTAAGGGCCCATAATTGAAGGGGACACCTTCCTACAAATCCTCTCCCTTGTTCTCCCACGAATTTGGCTGCCAAGTGCTCATTAAGACCTTCAATTTTGTCTCCAAGTTGACCAAAAAGGCTACACAAAGCACCCATTAGACTTGTTGGCATAATGACTAACCAAATTCACTCTATTAGCATAAATATAATCAAAAACATGCAATAAACTAGTGAGAATGGTGGATTAAGTCAAATTAGGAGGTTGAATGAGCCCAAATAATTATCCATTTTTGGGGCTCATCAGTTGGACTCACTGAACATTTTGTATCAGTAGTTGGCAAGGAATAAAACTAGGTTTCATAGCTATTTTTGTGGGATTCTTGTGACAGTGAGTTTTATGTATTGTTTCTTCTTTGTAATGAGTTTTTCTGATGTTTTATATGTATCCATATCTCTCTCTTTCTTCTAAACTAAATGAATCAAGGTGAATAGACAAAATACACTAGATTTACAGTGCTTTGTCTTGGGGATTGCATTTAGTTTTCAATGTTTTCACTGTTTGAAGAGGATTCTTAGTTTCTTGTGCCCTCCTCAACTCCTTAGTAGTATTACTCTACCATCTCAATCCTTTACTAGTACATAAGCTCTTGTCTACCCTACCCCACAAAACATGACTGTATCCTTGATTTAATTTCCTGGACCTAAGCTGCCTTCCCTAATTGATCCAGCAACCAAAACTTAAAATCAAACAAACTTCTTTGATCCATATACCTAGCCTAACATCAGCATGCATTTCAGTCATCTCAAGCCCTAGTTGCCATATTCTAATTGAGATTGACAAGTAGAGAGCCATTTCCTGACCTGGTAGGGCTAGCTACTAGGTTAAGCGTGGTTTGATATTACCCTAGACTTGCCTTTCCTTAGCCTGAGGTAGATTTAGGCACTAACAAGTTGTAAAACTATTTCTTTATAATTATATAAAGCATAAATTTTCTTTTATAATTAACCATTTAAAAAACAATTTACATTGCCTAGAGATTATGTAGTATAATTTATTTATTTTTATAATTAATCATTTTAAAAACTAATTTATATTGCTTAATTGAAATTTTTAGCCGTTGAATGATAGATTTATTTATTTAACTTCTTGTCAGATCTGGTTCTTCATCTATTCTTGATGATAAACTACACTTGCTAGTTTGAAACGCGCCGACAAATAAATTTTGATATGATTGTAGCGGAAAACATTTTCTATAAACTTGATATGGATCACAGAAACTTAAATTCAATAATTTTACTAATATTAAAAATAAATAAAATGTTAAAAATATGATTATTTGAATATTCCATATCAAATATAAGATATTTAGTTTATTTTCTCTTTGCTATTTAATTTAATATTTTTTTTAGAATATTGTAAATCACCTTTATGAATATTTAAAAGTTGAAAATAAGGTGATTGGAGTATTTCGTTTGAAATACGAGAGCTTTAGTTCATCGAATTTCTAGCAAACTTTCATTTTATCCAATTTAATTATTTTCCCACAAATTTAATATCCAAGTTTCATAAAAGTAAATATTTCGCAACACCAAAAACTTTCAACATTATTTTAGCTGATATTTGAAAGGAAAAAAGACAATGGTATTAAAACAAAACAAGAGGGGCTACGCTAAGTTGGAGGAGTAGGGAGATGTTTTGAAACTGAAGAAATGTACAATGTGCAGATCAGTAATAAGCGCATGGAGGTCTTGAGTGCACCAGAAGAAATATCAAGAAGCTCGCTTATGTGAAGTTTTCAAAACATGAGTCCAAGTCTAAAATTCAATACATCATTAAGGTGCATTTAGTAGATAGAACCCGTAAGAATATTTTTCACTTATAAGGAAAAAAACATGAGTCCAAGTCTAAAACTCAATACATCATTAAAGTGCATTTAGTAGATAGAACCCATAAGAAGATTTTGCACTTATAAGGAAAAAAAAAACATGGGTCCAAGTCTAAAATTCAATACATCATTAAGGTGCATTTAGTAGATAGAACCCATAAGAAGATTTTGCATTTTCAGGTCATTTGAAACTTTAAAATTCATATGTTAAGTCACATAACATTCCTTGCTTAATATTTTATGTAAATTTATGATTAGGTGAGCCTTGATATTATAAAGGATGTGGATATTTCTGGATCTATAATAAAAGATCTAAATAAACTTGTCTTGGTATGATATATTTTGGACTGTGACTAAAACATCCAAATATTGTTAAAAAAAACAATTTTTTCCAGCCAAACAAAATGAAATGAGAATTCAAAACTATCATACTAACACAGTGTATAAGTCCAGCCCTTAAAGGTTTATATAATGGACAAGGGGTGGAATCAAACAAAACAAACCTGAGATAAGTCTACCTAGTCAAAAATAAGTTGCAAAACACAGTTTTAGATGGTAGTAAGGTTATTAGCAGTGCCTATCTAGTCCATTGGGTTAGATAGGATGCATGTAACTCTGGGAAACATAAACAGAGTATTGATCTCACCGTTATTGTTTGCTTATGATTTTAAGGTCCACATACATAACAGAGAAGTTAGGGTGATTCTTTAACTCTGAATTTGAAAGCAAGCTTACAACTTCTTTTACAGGCTGTATTAGCGTCACCCTATACCACAACTAATTATAGTTTAGAATCAAATAATTCTTCTAGTGTAAAAACACAAACAATTAGATCCCAATCCACATAATATTCACTAGTGTTGTTGTTCATAGAAATGGAGTGTGCAACATAATTATGCATTCTGAGCATTCTGTAGCATTCATTCACAAGGAATATTTGCATATGCAATGTATAAGTCCAACCCTTGAAGGTTTATATAGTGGACAGGGGGTGGACTCAAATAAAACAGATCTGAGATGAATCTTAATGATGTTTCCAAATATGGGACCTAGTCAAAAGTAAGTTGCAAAACAGAGCTTTAGATAATAGTATGGTTATGAAATTGATCTTTGAGAAGCAAGCAATGAGAAAGAAATTATAATGTATCATTAGCTTTAACAACCATTTAAAATTTATAAAATAATAATTCTCTAAACTCTCCAGCTCTTATAGAATGAGCCTAGGTTTGCAATAGAAAACCCTAGAATATGCTTCAAGCCTAGCTCTGAGATCAGAGAAGCTTGCCTTGGTTTGGGGTTTAAGTGTGCCTCTTGAAGGCAACTATCGAGAACATTGAAGACATAATTCTATATGATGACACTGGATCTTTGTCCTATGTGTTATTGTGCCCTCTAGGCTTTGTGTCTTTACAAGACCTGCTAGTTTTTGCAACAACAGATCCATAATGTTATATGCATTAAGTCAATTTTGACATCACATAGGACAGTTGTATTGGATGTTGAATGTTTCTGATTTCATCTCACTTTAGTTATCAAACACGAGTCAATTTCTTTTGTATTGTTCCCATTTCTTTTGGATAACTCAAAAAATTAACAAGATTCTTCTTGTCTTATATTAATAGGAACAACTATTTTGCATATACAAAGCGGAAAAGAAGTTTTACCAGTAATGCAATAATATGAAATTATTTTTATGTTTAAGGATTGTTTTGGGATACATAAGTGACCGGTGAAGAATTATAAGGGCATGCTCTCCAAAGGTTTGACCAAACAGTCATATCACCTTAGTACACCCCTTTTTTTGCTACCCTTTAGAGATACAAAATCGAGTGTAAAAAGGTGCCCGTTAAGTAAGGTCAGCCCTCAAGTTGGTGAGCACCATTATTGCAGCAATAATGCTACAACTCGTGGGCTTCTTACCTTACTTTTATCAACCCGGTAGTTCGTAACAAACTTGGAAGCGACAGTGTTGTATGCACAAGTACTAGTTCTTACTGCACGCTGTCACTTGGTTAGCTGGTGCAAGATCACTAGGAGCTCAAGCCAACTTCTATGAATTCTAGAAGAATCTTTATATGTGATGAAAGAAAGGAAATCTTACTCTACAGAGGCTACTCTACTTGCAGAAAGAGAAAGAGACTGAAATGCAAAGTAAACCTAGCAAACCCTAATCAACCAACTAATCCTATTTTTGTAGAAAGAGCAACAAAAAACCATGAAATGAATGCTATTACCTACTTAGGAAGTAAACATCATCTACTCAAGTTATTTCTACAAGGAAATGAGAAAAAAATATCTTTTTGGTTTTTTATGTATTTTTCGGTGAAATTGTCATGCATGTAATTTATTTGTTTGTGAATGTGGCAGCGATTAGATGGCAATGGAAGGCGACTTTGGAGTTTGCAGAGGTGTGAGAAAGCATGGAGGGGTCCTAGGAGGTCCCAGGTGGCTTTGTGTAGGCTTTCCCTATAATCAAAATTCAAAAAGACACCTACAAGAAAATCTATAGGAGGCTGCAGGGGATCTATAGGAGGTCTACAGCAGGATGCCAAGAGCTGCTTTAGAGGTTTTGAAGGTAGGAAAACGGGTGGAAAGGGTAGCTGATGGCTAGGAGGATGTGTTAAGGTGTCTAGGGTTCATCAAGAAGGATTAGGGAAGAGAAAGATGGTTGGACTTGTTCAAAGAAAGAGAGGAAAGTTTATGAGAAAAGTGCAGAAAATTAAGGCAGATTTGTGAGGGACTTTGGATGACCTGTGGAACATAGATCAAAGAGAGATGGTGATGGCTGATTGGCTGACTTATTGTGAGCAGAGATGTACTACCAGAGAACTGAAAATCAAACACTGAGATTAAGCAAGCAAAGAAACTAGCTACACCAAAAAAACAAAACTTTGCATCAAGCTAAGCTAAATTCTGATCTAGGAAAGTAAATGTTGAACAATGTTATATGGAAAGGAAGCATGAAAGGAAATTTATTGTAAAGACAAAAATGAGCATGGTGAAATAGATCTATAGCAAAGCATTAACCTTCTAACAAACTGCAACACTAGAAATCCTATGGTTGGACTTGTTCAAAGAAAGAGAGGAAAGTTTGTGAGAAAAGTGCAGAAAATTAAGGCAGATTTGTGAGGGACTTTGGATGACCTGTGGAAAATAGATCAAAGAGAGATGGTGATGGATGATTGGCTGACTTATTGTGATCAGAGATGTACTACCAGAGAACTGAAAATCAAACACTGAGATTAAGCAGCAAAGAAACTAGCTACACCAAAAAAACAAAACTTTGCATCAAGCTAAGCTAAATTCTGATCTAGGAAAGTAAATGTTGAACAATGCTATATGGAAAGGAAGCATGGAAGGAAATTTATTGCAAAGACAAAAATGAGCATGGTGAAATATATCTACAGCAAAGCATTAACCTTCTAACAAACTGCAACACTAGAAATCCTATGGAGAAGGCAATTTATTTGTGTTTTTTTGTGGCAGCAAGAGGGTCTTGGCCTCAGTTCATGGTCCCAAAGGGAGGAAAGGAGGTCGAGGCTCTGTTGATGGCATTTTTGTATATTTTTCCTATCACTGCTCAACCTTCTATAGAAAAATGAAATGGAAACAACCTTCTAATCACCAAAAACAACCTATTCTTAACAAGAAATAAATTTATCTAACAACAACTAATTCATACACTGAAATGAAACATAAAATTACGGGAAGAGAGGAGCGTGACTACTTGGATTGGGCCCTAACCCAAGTGATTCAGCCCTCTGAGAATACTCAGTGCTAGCTCAAAAAGAATCTCATCTTCATTATCAAAATAACAGTAAGATTACATGAATTTGTCCACAAAAGTAAGCTCGAAGTTGAGCAAAGAAAAACTGCAAAAACTCGAAAATTTAACTAACATCCAACAACCTAATGAGGCCCTTGACGTCTCTACTTATACAACTAAAGCTCCCGATAGCTTCCTTAAAATCAGGGAGGCTTGGCTCCCAAAACTTGAGATAGACAGAAGTTATCCTCCACTTGCTCAGCTGCCTCTTTGGTGCATTGATGTGGTTGCTTGTGCTCCGAGCTTCCTGAAGGAGAATTCGAAGTAGGGAGTCATAAATGAGGGGGACACCCTACAATCCTCTCCCTTGTTTTGTTCGAATATTTGCTACCAAATGTCCATTAATTCTTTGACTTTGTCTCCAAAATTGACCAAAAATATGCATTAAGCACACATTAGACTCCATGGCATAATGACCAACCCAACTCACTCTATTAGCATAAATATAATAAAAAACATGCAATAAACTAATGAGAATGGTGGATTAAGCTAAGTTAGGAGGAAAAATGAGCCCATATAATTACCCATTTATGGGCCTCATCATCACCCCCTACTGAATGTGTTGCTCATCCTCTAAGCAACTAGTCCATCTCCTCAACTTTGATGGCCCTAATGGTCTCCCTGACATCCCATGCTTCTGATGTGAGATCCTCTTCTTTATCATGGAATCCTATCTTTCTGTCCACTTCTTCCCATTCTTGTTGTTCTTCTTCCTCTTTTTTGCCCTCTAGCAGTCCTAGCAGTAGTGGGGAACTTAGTTTGAGGTCAATCCAATTGACCTTCAAACTCTGCATAGAGTGCTTGTACAGTGGCCCTCTCCTTAATGTTTCTCTCATCCTTGTTGGGGAGTGATACTCCCTTATCTGCAAGCTGTGTGGTAGTGTATTCCACCTCCTCATACAAGCATGAATACAATCATCTCTAAGTAATCTTTCCATGTCCTCAAAATGTGCAATGGCCTGAGGCTCATCATTGATATACTTAGGGTCACTTTGAGGATTATTTGCAAGCAACTGGTGTGTACTAATGAGAGCCATGGGGTCTGATGGCTCAGCTCTGATCATTAGGGGTTCATTTTTCTCTTTTGCCATCAACTTTCTTATTTCTGTTGCCCTTTTCTCCTCATGATTCATCCATGAGGACATGGCCATTAGTTGTAGGTCCCCTAGCCTAGCATTGGGATCCCATAGGTTCATATCAGTGAGGGCCATGTTATGCAAATAGAACTCTGCTATCTTTGCCTTGTCTTCTGCTAAAATTTGGTCACATAGGTCCATCAACTGTCTATAATCCTAAAAAGGCATTGTGCCTCTATATGCCAAAGTCTTGATCTAAAACTGTAGCCACTGGTCTTTGAGGTATACTCCATATGATTTTTCTAGTGCTCTGCACTGTAGTGCCTCTAGAGACCAGCTAACTATGCATGCCAATTGTGTTTCCTTTTCTTGCAGTTGTCTTCTTAGCAACTCATTTTCTATTTCCAAGTGAGTTCCTCTGATTGCCTCTCTATTTCTTACAGCACTTAGCTCCCTGCCCATCTCTTTAAGTTGGTTCTCCATGTGGCCAATATCCTCTACCCCCTTGGATTTGGCAATTTTCATCCATCTATGGCTCCTTATCCTTTCTTTGTCCAACTCAAAGAAAAGTGGGACTACAAATTTCTGTGGAATGATTTTGCCCCCCTTAAGAAGATTGTAGTAAGAGCCCAAACTAGGCTGGGGGTCAAGTTCTTATGCCTCTGCTGCCTCCTCCTTCCCCTTTGGCTCTTCTTCTACCATTTTCTCAAGTTTTTCGGTCTCCTGTAGCTTAGTTAGGGTCTCCTGTAGAACAGTTTGTGCCTCCTGTAGAGCTGTTTTTTAGTATTGTAGTTACTCTTTCCTTCCAGGTGGAAGATTTGGGACTTCCTCTTTCGTATGTGATGGGGGTTTGAGAGGGAGATTCTTCCCCTTTGACAGTGGGTGAATCTTCAATTATAATAATCACTGTTGAAAATGGCTATGGTTTCCCTATTTTTATCCTTGTGCTTTTCCGAGCCCTGAAATACATTGATGTTCACCTCTTCCTCTCTTTTTTGGGTTTAACTGGAGTGCTGAGGGTAGAAAGAGCAGTTATTGACTCCCTTTCTAGGGTCTCAGGAGAAACTTTATCTTTTCTACCCCTTTTTCCTCTCCTTTTGTCTTCTTTGTCTCTGCTAGTTTTGTTTCCTCTTGCTTTGTTTTGGTTTCTTCCTCCTCTGTCTTGATGTCTTCAATTTCCTCCCCTTCTTCCCCTTGCTGCTCTTCCCCCTCACTTTCAAAAGGACTGTGGTCATATGTGAGGGCCTTTATATCATCTTCTCTTGTCATATTTCTGAAGACTTCCCATGCTATGGGGATTGTGAAGGTGTGGAGGGCTTCTCCCACTAATAGTTTAATTATCCCATGGTGAGCCAACTGATATGGAGCTCCTGCCTTTAGCTTAATGCTAGAGTCTATGAGTGACTACAGGAGAAAATAGGGGATGCTGAGTTTTTGTGGTGTGGGATTGTCCATGCCATATCTCAGCTCATGGAGAAGTCTAAAATGGTAGCCATAAACTATGCTATACCTTCCTTCATAGGAAATATACTTGATGATTTGGTAACTGACCTCATCCCAAGCGTAAGGTATCCTTGTTCTTCTAATTCCATTTTTGTCTTCTACAGGATGTTCATTTGGTTGGAAGAAGGTTTTCTTGGCAACTTGTCCCATTGGATTTTCATCTTTGCTCCAAGGTAATCCAAGGGGAAGGCTGGTAACCCTACTGATAAATTCTGGGGTGATTTTCATGGTGAGACCTCTGAAATTAACAGTGGCATGGGTCTTTGGGTGAGGTACTAAAGAAAGGGAAAACTCCTGAGCAACTTCTTCATCAAACCCTCGAAATTTTTCGAAAAATGGCATCCAATTTGCTCTGGTGAAAATGGCTACCACCTCAGGATGTTCATCAAGCCTAATTGAATTTGTGGGTTGCTTCCTCACGAATCCCCCTGTAATTTTGCTTATAACCCTTTGGAACACCCCAGGTAGAGATGGAGACAAAAATTTCGAAGAAACAAGAAACAGAGAAAAACTGTGTTATTTTTAAGAAAACAGGAAGAAGTGTTTTTATGGAATTCCTCTCCTTCTACAGGCTCAATTCCTCCTTAAAATTGTATCATTCCTTGCAAATATTGATAATCAAGGTGGATATGTATAAAACCTACCTCTTCAAGGAAGAATTTGAGCAAAAACCCCGTGTTTACTCCTTAAAAACTACATACTACCCCTCCTGTAGAACTGGCTGTAGGTGCTCCTGTAGAACCCAATAGCGGAAGGATGGCTGAAAACGATAGAGAACGATGGTTTCAAGGTTATGGAGGCAGTATAGAACTTGCTGCAGCTAAGTGGACGAGGATGGAATTGAAGTAAAGGTGGTGAAGGAGTTTCGAGAAGGAGTACTTATGTCTTCTTTGAGATATTTCCAGTGATGGGGTGAGCTGGCAAAAAGGTACGTTACCATATTTGGAGTGTTGGTCCCCATTGCCTTGTCATCATGACTCCTTCCTGCAATCACTTCCCACCATTGCATCAAAGTTTGTACACCCTCCACTACCTATCCTTTGGATTTTTTGTGATTTGACTAGGCACACGTGTGGTGGCATCTTCGGATGAGCGCAGTCAACTGGACAAGGGTGGCCAATTAACTGGCCACCTTTTCTCGTTCAACCCTAACCATCTCATTCGCTTATGCATATTTTCAAATTACATAGATGCAACAAAGGAGAGGGTTAGACACTTACCTGCAAGTTGAATGTTCGTGTTGTGGTGCATCTTGGTTCCTTTACTGCTGCATGCTCGTATTTCAGTTGCTGCATGCCTGTATCTCCCCTGTTGTATGCTTTCTACTCCTTGATGTGTGGCTTGTTTGCTTTGTGCAGGTACCCTCTAGCTGGATCTGGCTTCAAACATCCTCTTCAATCCTATGGCTGCACCTATTTTGCTGTTGTGGCTTGATTTTAAGGGGATCAGCTGCTACAGGAAATCCTATAGGAGCTCCTGTAGTTGCTTCTCCCTTTAAAATTTTTAGCTAATTCTTGTGTTGGGAGCTATGAGGATGCTACCAGAGATGCTAATGGAAATGGAGAGATATTTGGTAAGCTGCAGGTGAGATTTGGAGGTGTTGTTCCTTTTATTTTTTTGTTTTTTTTCTAAAAACTAGTTTCTGTGTTTTTTAGCAGGAAGGAAAGAAATCAATGATGATGAGGTGGTGTAGGTGTGGGATGGATAGCCAGGAGGGTGGATAGCTATAGGAGGGCCTACATGCTCTTCATGAAACTTCCCAGCTCCTCAAATTGTTTTTAAAATCCATTTTGAGCTCTCTGTGATTTCTACAGGAGCCTCCTGTAGAACACACAGGGCCTCTTGTAGGATACACAGTGTTCGGAAAAAACATAGTGAGGTGGAATAAAGGTCAAAAATGATGGAGAAGAGTGTGGAGGAGGTGAAATAGGCTTTGTGGCATCTTCTCTTGCTTTGTGTGGTCCACCTGTAACCTGCAATGCATTTTATAAATCAATTTTCTCTTCTTTCTTTCTTTGTTTTTTTCTCTTTTTCTTTTTTGAAAGACAACTAGGTTGCCTCAAGGAGGTTTTCACACTAATTGCCTACCCTGGGTGCCTCCAACGGAGGTTTTCACCCAGGGATCTTATTCTCTCCTTTTTCTTTTTCTTTTTTTTGTTTGTTTTTGTCATCACTCGGCCGCCTCAAAAGAGGTTTTCAACCCAATGATGAGACTTAAGCACCTCATGGAGGTTTTCACTTGAGTCCTTATTATTTTTCTTTTTTCTGCATCTTTAGTGAGTGGGTGGAGTGGAGGCTAAAACCTGCTCCACTACCAACACTGTCTTATTCAAATCTTCAATGAACTATCGCTTGGAGAGGGGCTTCTTGTAAAATTTCAACCTATGTCCATTGATAAGCATGGGAATGGCTTCCTCATCAATGGTTCTGATTAGAACTGGACCATTGGCATTGCATTTTTCCACAATGTAGGGTCCCAACCATCTTGTCCTCATTTTACCTTTGAAGTCTTTATATCTTGAGTCATAGAGCAGTGCCCAATCTCCCTCTTGGAATTGCTTCTCCTTGATATTTTTATCATGCCATATTTTCCTTTGAAGTTGGACTACCTCTGTGTGGAGACGGGCTTGTAATCTTTGTTCATCCAATCTATTGAGCTAAAGTAGCCTTTCCCTCTGTGCATGGCTGAGGTCTAGGTCTAGCTGAGTTGCCATCCTTAGTGTATTGTATTCAAATTCTATTGACAACAAAGCCTTCTTCCCATAGACCAGTTCATAGGGTGTGAACCCTGTGGTGGTCTTCCATGTTGTGTTGTAGGCCCAGGTGGCCTCAACTAGTCTATCCGCCAAATCTTTTCTGTTGTTGCTGACTACCTTGGTCAGAATTCCTTCCAAAGCTCTATTAGTGACTTCCACCTGTCCATTGGCTTGTGGATGGTAAGGGGTGGAAGTCTTGTGCTTGATTTTATGATGTGTGAGTAGGTCTTCAATCAAATTGGAAGTGAAATGACTGCCTTGATCTCTAACCAGTTCTTTCGGATACCTGAACTTATAGAATATGTTTTCTCTTAAAAACTCGGCTACTTTTTCCTTTGTTGTTGCCTTGATTGCTTTTGTCTTTGCCCATTTTGTTAGATAACAGGTGCACACAATGATTATTTCCTTTGTTTTGAAGGAGGGTTGATAGGACCCACAAAGTCCATGCCCCACTTCTCAAATGGCTCAAAGGTCACTTGAGGTTGCATGGGCATCTCATCCTTTGGGGTAGGTTTCCCCATCCTTTAGCACCGATCACATTGGATAGTATATCTCTTCACATCTTGATGAAGAGTGGGCCAATAGTAGCCTACTTGCAAGATTTTGAAGGCAGTCCTCTTTGCTGCAAAATGAACTCCACAGGACCTGTCATGATAGGTTAGGAGAATGTCAAAAAGATCCTCCTCCCTGTAACATCTTCTCAAGATCTGATCTGGGCCAAGTTTGAAGACATTGCCCCAAATCCAATTGAAAGGGGCGCTTTTCCTCACGATCTTGCTCTTCTCTTTTGAGGACAGGTGTGGTGGGAACTGTGCTGAAACCAAGTAATTTGCTATATCAGCAAACCATGTAGAGAGTACTGAGATAGAAAATAGGTGCTCATCTAGCATTTGATCATCCACCATTCCTTCCTCACATGCAGGAAAATTTACTCTAGACAAAAAGTTAGCAACAACATTTTCTTTACCAGGCTTATTGACAATGGCTAAATCAAACTGTTGCAGTAAAAGCAACCATCTAATAATGCGAGCATTTACATTTGCTTTATTCATTAAATACCTAATTGTAACATGATCAGTATGTACAAAGGTTTGATAGCCTGTGATGTAATGTCTGAATTTATTTAAGGAATGCACTACAGTTAAGAGTTCCTTCTCGATTACTTTGTAGTTTAACTCTTCCTTTGACAAGTTTTTACTTATAAAGCATATGGCATAAGGTAACTTTTCATCAATTTGTCCCAAGGCTGCTCCTATTGCTTTGTTCGAGACGTCTATGTGAATGTGGAAAGGTAGGGCCCAGTTTGGGCCTCTCAAAATTGGGGCAGTCACAAGTTTGCTTTTCAAAGTATCTAGGGCTTCTTGACAGTTTTCAGTCCATATGAACTCAAAATCTTTTCCCAAAAGACCAAACAACAGAGAGGCTAGCTTACTGAAATCTTTAATGTAACTTTTGTAATATCCTGCTAAGCCTTGGAAAATTCAGACATCTCTCACCTTTTGAGGAGGTGGGACCTTTTGGATGATGGAAATTTTGTTGGGGTCCACCTGCAATCCTTGTTGAGAGATTGCATGACCTAGCACGGTCCCTTCAGTCATCAAAAGTTCACATTTTTCCGGACTGAGGAACAAGTTCATTTCAATACACTTGTCCAAAACTTTTCCTAGGTTAGATAAAGCTTCCTGAAAGTTAGAACCATAAGGAGTAAAATCATCCATATATATTTCCACTGCATCATGAACCAGTTCAGAAAATATACTCAATACTGCTCTCTGGAATGTGGCTGGAGCATTGCACAAACCAAAAGGAAGGACCCGATATGCAAAGGTACGATAAGGACAAGTGAAAGTGGTCTTATCTTGGTCTTCTAGGTTGATATGAATCTAGTTGTACCCATTAAACCCATCTAGGAAGGAGAAAAACTTTTTCCCTACCAGACCATCTAACACTTGATCTATGAAAGGAAAAGGAAAATGGTACTTTTTAGTGGCCTTTTTCAGTTCCAGATAATCGACACAAATTCTCCACTTACCATCTTTCTTTGGCACTAGCACCAAAGGAGAGACCCATTCATTGTTATAGATGGGGTAGATGAATCCTGCATCAAGTAATTTTTGCAATTCTTCCTTAACAATGTATTTAAGGGTTCGATTCATCCTCCTTTGAGGTTGCCTGACTGGTTTGCAATCTTCCTTAATGTATATGTGATGAGTATACACTGAAGGGTGCACTCCCTTCATCTCCTTATAACTCCAGGCGAAGGCATCTAAATGTTTTCTCAATAAGCTGCACAGTTCCTTCTCCTGGGAAGTGGATAGGGATGAGTTGATTTTCAAGGTTCTTTCTGGGCCGAACTCTATGTTCATAACATGGAGAGAAGTCAGGTTGGCTACACAGAGATCAGTTGAGGGATTGTCTGAGGTTTCTTTCACTAGATCTTCTAATGGCAAAATAATGGGGGGTGGATTCTGAATTAAATTTTCAATGATATCATCCTCATTTTGCGGTTCCCCCCCATGATAGTTTCTATTGCACACAGTGGTGCAGAATAGACTTCATCCTCATCCTCCCCCTCCAACCAGAGAGGTAGATCATGTTCTAGAAAGGGTTTGGTAGGAGGGTATATGATTAGTTGCTTGGACATATGCCCATTCTTGATGGTCATGTTCCTAGCCCGACAACTAATGTAAGCATCGGCAGTGGCCAACTAGAGTCTTGCCAGGATGAGACAATACCTAGTGAGCTTTTCTTTTGGCTGGAGAACTAAGAAATCAACAGGATACTCCCAAGAAACAATTGAGATCATCACATCCTCCAAAATCCCTTCAGGGGTCATGGTGGAGCGGTTTGCTAGCTGCAGTACTGTCGTGATCTTTCTCAATGAGCCCTCGAGGTTGAGTTTGAACATGGTGTTCTTTTTCATTACATTAATGGCAGCTCTCAGATCAATCAAGGTATGTGAGATCGTGGTGTCATTGATGTGGACATCAACTACTGGGCTTCTAGGGTCTAGATATTTTGGACAAATTACCTGCCCCAACATCAGGTCTGACAATTGTCCTATGACATTGATGGTTGGGGCATCTCTCTTGCGCCTTCCTGGATGCCTGAAGCACTTCTCTTTGATCATCTTATTGTATATAGGCACATCCTTTATGGCTTGGAGAAGTGGTATCTTTACACATAACTATTTCAATTCTCCCAGAAGTTGTGTTGTCACAGATAGTCTCTCAGGAAAGGGTGGAATTGCTTTCGGTTCACTTTCCCCTTTGTCTTCCTCAACCTCTTGAGGGGGAGGCTGGCCATCTGGGAGAACCTTCCCAGATCGTAGGTTAATCTCCTGAATCTCCATAGCATAAGTTGGGCATGATGGTTCCCCACTATATACTTGTTGGCACTGTCTGTTGTTCGGGTTCGGGTTCGGTTGAGCAGGCATTTGGGGTTGCCTTGGTGGAGCAGAAGGAAATGGTTGTGGTTGAGCAGGTGGTGGAGGCAAAAGAGTGGGAGGGGAGTTATACTGGGGCCTCCACCCCTGATGAGATGCATTCCACTGAGGTTGTGGCTGAGCATAGGAGTGAAATGAATAAGCGGCTAGTTGGGCATGATATTGAAATGGATAGGACCAAGGAGGAGGTGTGGACCAAGAAGGATGAGTAGGAAGGCCCCAAGAAGGTATGGAAGTGGCTTGGTTGGGGTTGTAGTATGTCTGAGATGTCCCTTGCATTCCCTGCTGGTATGTTCTAGGTCCATGCGGTCCCCTTTGGTTCATGAAATAGTGGCTCCTTCGGCCCCTTGGTATACAACTTTAATTCCGGGAAAGGAAGGGCACTTATCTATAGAATGATCTTCTTCACACACTGAACAAACCTCTATAGAGTTCAATGGACATTCATTCCTAGGATGCCTTCTGGTGCACCTAGGACAAAAAATGGCCAAAGTCCTCTATGTTTCCTCTTGTTTCCTTTTGATATGCAAGGTATCCATTTGCATGGCAAGAGTCTGCAGCATCTCACTCTTGAAGTCTTCCAGCATGTTTCCAAGTTCACCTTTGAGGGATGAACTGGATGAGGAGGTACTAGCTATGGGTTGACTCCGCCTACCTCTCTTTCTGGCTACCCTAGAATGGTTTCTAAAAACAGTGTTTATGTCTTCATAAGGTAGTTGATAGATGTCTCCCCCAGCGAGTAGATGGAGAGTGTCTAGAAGGTCTTCCGTAATTCCTCTGAGCAAGACCAACTTTAGCAATTCAAGGTCAAGTGTGCACTTGGCCCTTTTATAACTGAGTTGGAACCTATCTTCATAATCTTCCAATGATTCATCACTTCCCATGGTGATTCAAAAGATTTCTTCCTTGGTGTATTTTGACCTACAGTAGTCTTGATATTTGTTATTAAAGGCCTACTGCATCTGGGCCCAAGTTGTGATGATATTGCTAGGTAACCCCGTGAACTAGTGCAATATTGTATCCTTGAGGGTAGAAGGAAATAGTTTCAACTTTTGCTAATCTTCTGCATAGTCATAGGTTTGACAGATAGCAGTGAACTCAAACAAAAAGGTGTTAGGATCTTCCGTAGTCAATCCATGAAAGTGAGGTAGGGCTGTAGGGCTTATGTTCTTCATTTTAGTGTCCCCATTGGTTTCTCGGATGGGAAAGGTATCCTCTACTCTTTCTCCATTCCCCCTAGCATTTCTGTTTTCAGCCATTATCTCAGGAGGAATGTTTTCTTCTTCTTCCCCTATAGGTTATTCAAATATCTTTGGCTGTTCACCTAAAGGTTCTTCTTGATCGTTGCCACCGAAGAAGAGAGAAGGGTGGCTATGTGATGTGGTGTAGTGTTGGGCAAGAATTTTCCTGAATTATCTCTGTTCCTACAAGGCATGAAAGGAAATCTCTTTTTGGGTGGTTTTTGTTTTTTTCTGCTTGTACTTGAAAAATCGAAATTGATTGAACAAACAAATTGCAACTAATTGAAATGAACTTGCTGAAATGGAAATTTTAGAATTGAAATGAAATCAAGGAAATGACTAATCTACTTTTGCTGAAATGGAAATTGCAGAATTGAAATGAAAGTAAGGAAATGGCTAATCTACTTTTGCTAGAATAGAAATTGCATAATTGGAATGAAAGCAAGGAAATGGATAATCTACTTTTGCTGGAATGGAAATTGCAGAATCGAAATGAAAGCAAGGAAATGTGGAAATTGAAAGAGACAACTACTCTACTTTTGCTAAAATAAACTACTTAGCAGAATGTTACAGTAGAAAATAGAAGAAATGCAGTAATCATAAAATACTCTGCCGCTTCCCCGGCAACGACGCCAAAAAGTGGTGAGCTCCAGTATTGCAACAATAATGCTACAACTCCTACGCTTCCTACTTTACTTTTATCAACACGGTAGTTCGTAACAAACTTGGAAGCGATGGTGTTGTATGCACAAGTACTAGTTCTTACTGCAAGCTGTCATTTGGTCAGCTGGCGCAAAATCACTAGGAGTTCAAGCCAACTTCTATGAATTCCAGAAGAAGCTTTATATGTGATGAAAGAAAGAAAAGCTTACTCTCCAGAGGCTACTCTACTTGCAGAAAGATAAAGAAGATTGAAATGCAAAGTAAACCTAGCAAACCCTAATCAACCAACTAATCCTATTTTTGCAGAAAGAGAGATGAAAAACCATGAAATGAATGTTATTACCTACTTAGGAAGTAAAAATCATCTACTCAAGCTATTTCTACAAGGAAATGAGAAAAAAACATCTTTTTGGATTTTTATGTATTTTTTGGTGAAATTTTCATGCATGTAATTGATTTGTTTGTGAATGTGGCAGCGATTAGGTGGCGGTGGAGGGCGACCTTGAATTTTCCAGAGGTGTAAGAAAGTGTGGAGGGGTTCTAGGAGGTCCCAAGTGGCCTTCTGGAGGCTTTCCCTGCAATCAGACTTCAAAAAGACACCTACGGGAAAATCTAGAGGAGGATGCCGAACGTTGTTTTAGAGGTTTTGAAGGTAGGAAAATGGGTGGAAAGGATAGATGATGGCTGGGAGGATGTGTTAAGGTGTCTAGGGTTCATCAAGAAGGATTAGGGAAGAAAAAGATGGTTGGAATTGTTCAAAGAAAGAGAGGAAAGTTTGTGAGAAAAGTGCAGAAAATTAAGGCAGATTTGTGAGGGACTTTGAATGACCTATGGAACATAGATCAAAGAGATATGGTGATGGCTAATTGGCTAACTTATTGTGAGTGGAGATGTACTGCCAGAGAACTAAAAATCAAACACTGAGATTAAGCAAGCAAAGAAACTAGCTACACCAAAAAAATAGAACTTTGCATCAAGCTAAGCTAAATTTTGATCTAGGAAAGTAAATGCTGAAAAATGCTATATGGAAAGGAAGTATGGAAGGAAATTTATTGCAAAGACAGAAATGAGCATGGTGAAATAGATCTACAGCAAAGCATTAACCTTCTAACAAATTGCAACACTAGAAATCCTATGGAGAAGGCAAATATGTGTTTTTTTGTGGCAGTAAGAGGGTCTTGGCCTCAATTCATGGTCCCAAAGGGAAGAAAGGAGGCCAAGGCTCTGTTTATGGCCTTTTTGTATATTTTTCCTCTCACTGTTCAACCTGCTATAGAAAACTGAAATGGAAACAACCTTCTAATCACCAAAATCAACCTATTCTTAATCAAGAAAGAAATTTATGTAACAACAACTAATTCATACACTGAAATGAAACATAAAAGTATGGGAAAAGAGGAGCTTGTCTGCTTGGATCGGGCCCTAACCCAAGAGCTTCAACCCTCTGAGAAGACTCAGTGCTAGCTCAAAAAGAATATTATCTTCCTTATCAAAATAACAGTAAGATTACATGAAACTGTCCACAAAAGTAAGCTCGAAGTTGAGCAGAGAAAAACTGCAACAAAAGTTCAAAAATTTGACTAACATCCAACAACCTAATGAGGCCCTAGGCCTCTCTACTTATACAACTGAAGCTTCCAATAGCTTCCTTAAAATCAGGGAGGCTTGGCTCCCAAAATTTGAGATAGACAGAAGTTATCCTCCACTTACTCGACGGCCTCTTTGGTGCATTGATGTGGCTGCTTGTGCTCTGAGCTTCCTGAAGGAGAATTCAAATTAGGGAGTCAAAATGAGGGGGACACCCTCCTATAAATCCTCTCCCTTGTTTTCTTCGAATATTTGCTACCAAATGTCCATTAAATATTTGACTTTGTCTCCAAAATTGACCAAAAATATGCATTAAGCACACATTAGACTCCATGGCATAATGACTTACCCAACTCATTCTATTAGCATAAGTATAATAAAAAACATGCAAAAACTAATGATAATGGTGGATTAAGCTAAGTTAGAAGGCAAAATGAGCCCATATAATTACCCATTTATGGGGCTCATCACAAGTCAGAGGAGGCTTGTTTTTGGGATACATAAGTGACTGGTGAAGAATTATAAGGGCATGGTCTCCAAAGGTTTGACCAAACAGTCATATCACCTTAGTAGCAGTTCAAACTCGAGTCCCAAGGAAGAGATTCTGGTATACATAGACTCATGTTGCATATGATTCATAGCCGTTGATGTTGTGTATACAACCCACAACACATATCTATATATAATTCAGACAATTTCTTATAGGGTTGTATATCTAATTATGTGCAACTTCGATCTGCAAACCAAACCCCAATAAAGGCAAAGCATGCAATAATTATAACTTCCAATTGTTATTGAATATGTATAACACCCATCACAGAGATCAAACAAGGAATTGCATTATGATAATATATTCACATGCTAACATTTTTTAATTGTTTATAAAATACTAGAATTTAAAGATAAAGGTAAATAGGAGAGTATCAAACTTAATTAAACATACAATGGTAATAAAAGATATCTTCAAAAGTTCTTACAAAGTTGAGAGAAAATAGAAGGGTTAGTCAAACAAAATAGACCATGTACACACAGAGAGAGAAACTAAACTCTATGAAACTGGAAACAATGTAGTAAATTCTGCTACCTAATAACCACTTACAGGATCCGCTGATGCAGAAATACTTTGACAAAGATCTTGGCTGCAGTTAACCATAATTCAACTAGGACCAGAATGTATTTGTCTGAAAATAAAAGATTCCGATAAAAGTAAAAATTGTCATCCACACAATTTGAGAAAAAGGGGCTTTCTTACAAATCAAGAAATGATAATATTAGTCTATAAACCTTTAGGATAGGCATCAACAAAGTGAAAATACCTGATAAGATAGCTATCAAAAACTAGAATAAGAGCAGTAGACATTATTCAACCACTATCACAAAGCATGATTTCCGATATGACCAAAAAAAAAAGGATTGTACCAGCCCATTTTGACTAGAGAGGGTGGAACTCTTTAAAACATTAGCTTTACAATAGGATCACCTTTGGCTTTGAAGCAACCACTAAGGTGCCAAAATGCTGAACTAGTCTGTGAGAAAAATAAAGAAAAATTTCAATATAAAAAACAAGAGAAAATTAAATAATCAGGTAGTTATAACAAAGCTTGAACAAGAAGAATGCATTAAATTACCAAAATAAAAGCATACAGACCTTTTGAAATGCACGTAAATCATAAAGAGCAATGTATTCTTGCATAAGGTTAAACACATGAGACTGAAAGAATGGTGGGCCATGATGGGTCCATGTGGAGGAGACACGAGCCCCAAATTTCTGCAGCACCAAAAATAAGAGGACTTGTGGGCTATTGGTTTGTGGGTGATGAATGACACATGGCCTTTCCCTCTGACATTGTGAGATCATCCCAAATGCCATAACCACCCATGAAACCACGCATGCCAATGAATCATACAAGGTTTTATCATACAGTCCATGAATGTTTTAAGATGTGATGCGCTTGGTGGGTCCTTCCCTCATTTAATCAAAAGTGCATGACCATTTTGCTTAATCTCTTGGACCAACATTTATTTATTACTAAAACAGAAGAAACTCCTAGAAGTGAATTGTATTTCGTTACTTTATGATATTAAATAGTATTATAAAGTCATGAAAGGATTGAGCTTGGAATTTTTAAAGGCAAAACAGGAAAAAATTAGGGTTCAAGAATGTTGTAGTCTAATTCTTCTACATTTTGGCTATTTTATGGGAATATTTTCCAGTCAATTTTACCCAAAATCTAGCATAAATTTGTTGGAATAACAAGTTTGTGTTGGGAAATCTGCATGATTTGAGTGCTTCAAGTTTTTTTCAAGGTGCTAAATCCACTTGTGGACTCAAAAATGCATTTTAAACAACAACAAAAACCACAATTTCACCATAAATTATATTGCCAGATTGCAGCGAATAAAGCCAAGACATAGAAAAGTTATACTGCTCCTGCAAGAACACTCCAACTCTTTGACCACTAAAGCGAAAGAAGCCCTGACCAACCAATTCAAGCATGGTAGCCCTTCTTCTTAGAGAAGAAATAATATTTTAATGCTCCAATCTCCAACTGTTTCCACCTTTGAGACCAGTTTTTGAGAGGAACACGCCTATCATACCTGAAGAAATCAGTCTGTTGCGGAAGTAATTAAGGGAGGAAGGCAAGGGCACTTGAAATGATATAAATTCTCCTCATCTCAAAAAACATATTTGGGTGAGCCATTAGTGAAAACATATTTGGGTAAGCCATCAGTTCACTAGAGCCATCTTTATAAATGCTTGGAGGAACCATCTATTGTTGCACATGTTTCAGAAAAAGGGGGCTTGGTTGAAGAAAAATTAGAACAGTCAAGTTCAAAGGTTTTGGCTAGAGTTGAAGTGGGAGGGCATCTATTGAAAGGAATCGAAACCAAATTCGAATGGGAATGGTCACTATCAATGATGTGTTATTAGACAATACAGGTTGGACAGTATTGGAGTTTATGTGTACAGGTTTGTAATTAATTCACCATGCTATCAATATAAAGGGATATGTTGTACTGTCTGGTTTCATATGTTGTTTTCTATTTGTGTGATATTACTAAACTGTTGGATTATATTCTTGCAATGCCTAGTACGTTTTCATTTTTGCAACCTGTACTTCCACCTTCTCATGACTTTCTAATGAATGTATCTTCTTCAATATATTTTACACCTTCATACTCAATACTACATGTCATTTAGTCTGGGAGAAAGGTGCCTGACATGTAGGGGATTTCATGTATTTATGCTCTCTACTTACTATATCTAAATTAAAAAGTAGGATACTTTGAAAAGGCCATTTCATTCTTTACTATTCCAAGTCCTACCTTGGCCCATGATCATAAGTAACTTGTCTCCAAAGGCCAATGGTTTGCCCACCAATCCATTTGAATTTAGTCCTCCTAAGTTTCTTTCCGATGTCGTCTCACTACTCAACTACCAACCATTTTATATATGGATGAGCCTCAATTCCAAATTTGATATAGAAAAGAGTTGTTGTCGTTACCTATTGTGGTGATAATAGGCAGCAGGCTCTGCTTAAATTTAAGGGTCACCCCTTTGGTTGGATGATTCTCCTACCAAGCCTAGGGCGGGGAGGTTTCATCCCTCTAGTAAATGCCCTGGCATTGTTTCCTGCAAAGGATATATCTCAGGGGACAACACACTGGTTAATCCTTTAAGGGTCATTTCACTTGTCCAAGAAAGCTGCTTCTACAACCCAGAATCTTCAGGCTAGTTGTAATGTCTTTCTTGAGTTAAAGGAAGCACTTAACAACATATCAAAGCCTCCCCGTTACATGAAAGTTCAAACAGGTCAGATAATAGTAAGTTCCATTTAAGATGAATTCTCTAGACTAATTATATGAGGGTTCTGAATTGAATTTATAAAATAACAATGAAACAATCATTCTCAGTGCAACTACCAACTACATTGAATTTTTCACTGGGAATTTGTATTTGACTGCAACTGAAATCAAACTCCTATACCAAATCAATAGTCTTGGTCACTTATCTTAGTCCATCCACAAGAATGAAGCAACATGTCAAGTTAATTGTCTTTGCCAGTGAATTTTAAACTATAAAGTTAGAACACAATCAAGGAGGTTGATTTCTAAATGATTAAGCCCAGCTCTGTATTGCAAGAAGGCCAACATGGATTTTCTCTCCAATACATTTTGGCCATGGAATTCGTTATTCAATTCCCAGGAGTCACCGATGGAATTGACTACGTAAGAAGGATGTAAGTGAAGAACTGGAACTCCATGGGTTGAATTTCTCCCAATGACGTGGATTCCTTGCCAAATGCCACAATTGGGCAATTTGGTTAAGAACCCATACCTACAAGAAGTAGTTGGTCTTGAATGATAAGTTCAATTTTGACAGGAAGCTTGCTCCATTTTTTAATTTCACTACAGACGTACATTGGGAGAGCATTAGAACCTTACCAATGATATCGATCAAAGAAAAGAACAACCAAAGGATTGAGATCACGAAACACGACATCTTCCGAATCCTTAGTAGTGATATCCTTGACTGGAAGATGTGTTTCAGTATCATTGTCCCAATCCAGTTCATCCTCGATTAGATAGTCTACATCATCATCATCTTTCTCATTCTTAACCTTCATTTTATCAAAAAACTGGGAGAGCTGAATCCCCCAGCCATCCTCTTCCTCTTCGAGTCAATCAGGGTCTTCTTCATCCACGTAAAGGGGATAATCAAAAACTTCGTCGTCATTGTTGTCCGTAACATCCTCTTTCATGCAAACTAAATCCCTCTTATTTTCGTTGTGAATGTCAGAGGCTCTGGCTCTGTTCCTATTTTGCCTACCATTGCTCTGAAAAAAAAAGCCTTAGATGCTCTCAAAACTGAAGCCCCTAAGAGAATACTTCTCCATTGAATTTTTTATAAGAGGTTTTAAGATGATTGTACAATTGTAATGTGTTTCTTAATTTTTAATAGACTTGGACATATGGAGTTCACAGAGAATGGTTTTTCTCCCTATGAAGAAGCATTGGATTCAACTACGGTTCTACGAATAACTACGATAAGGTTTAGAAAAAATTGCAGAGTAAGTATAGAAATGTAAGTCAGCAATATAAAATGTACCTTATATTGTAGGGTTTGGAGCCTTTGGGAAGGACTAAAGCAAGCACTAGTTATCCATTGATTACTTGAAGAATTGGGAATACAAGGGTAGCAGTGAATATAAATATGTTTTACCGTAGCAATATTTTTCTGATCCCTTTCGATGAGATTTGCTGCACTAAGTCACCACCCGCGGAGGTATGCATACAGTGTAAGCATCCAAAAATGCTCCTTCGTCTTGAGATTTGTGAAGAAACGAGACCAGAGAAATCCCCTGCTTGACCTTGCTTGGACTTATTGATTGAACTAAGGTAGGCAGGTGAGTTAGTGTGGAAACACATAGATTGCTCTCTGATCTATAGATTCAATAAAAAAAAAAAATTGACATATGTAAGAATGTATGAGAATGTTAAAAAATAAAAATAATAAAGTGAATTAAATTAAATTAAAAAGATACGTTGCCACGCCAAGAGAATTCTTCCCGGGTGTCAGAGGTATGGATTTACAAGTTCCAATGTGCAAGTGTGTAAGGGTCACAGCTCCCACCAATGTCCTTAGCGGGGATATCTTTGGCCTTCACGACCAGAACATACAATACTGCATATGCTCTACCAGATAATAAGCACTGCTTGTCTTATCTTGAATCATGGTTCCTACATAACCACCACCAAGCTGAGGATACATTTGCTTCAGTGCAAATTTCATCAGCGAACCAGGACCCAGGAACAAAACACATACCAGGACCATGACTACTCATATGCATCACTGCAGGACTCACTTCCAATTTCTTCTCTTGCACAGACTTCGCCGTTGTCTGAGCCTCCTGAGCTGCCTCATGCATTACATTCGTAATGATGCTTGGTTTACCTGCAACTTATTTCTCCAGCGGGAACCTCTGAAAACTCTCGTCCCTAGCTAACTCAATGCCTGACAGAAACCCCCTACGCATATGACCAGTAATCCATTTGAGATGCGGATTCTGAAAATGATAGATGCGGGTTCTCAACACTACAAACCAGTGATTCATGTAACTCAAGTGCAAGCCAACCTTTCCTTCTCGTCTAAGCTAAGCAATCCAGAATGATTTCCCAAGCACGTCCTCAAGCCAGCCATTCATTCCAAATTCCTTCCTTCCTTTCCGGGCTGTTCAGATGATGAGTGGGCAACCATTAATGTAAGCTTGAGGAGATAAGAAGCAAATGCGGGTTCTTGTCCGTAGAAGTGTTATTCCATGAAGAAATATTCCATGAAGGGATAGGGGACCAATGTATCAGCAATTGCAATAGATTTAGGGAGAACGAGAGTTCAGAGCATAAAGTATTCGTAAAAGCAAGCAAGATTGGAGCGCTGCAAGAGTTTTAGAGCCAACACTGTACTAGTCAAAGTTGTAGAGCTTTAGAAGGATGACACCATTAGATGAATGCTTATTCCAGGGCTGCAGGATGGATAATACAACAATATTATAGAAGCGTTCAGCAATTGAGAAGGGTCAATCACATAGCATTAGCGATGCATAGAAGTAGGAGGTCTTTACACTTATGTAACTTCCGTATTTTTTCTTCATGAATCATTTCCTCATTCCCTTGTATGTTGAGGGTAACTTCTATATTTTTTCTTCATGAATCATTTCCCTTTCTTCATGAATCATTCTCCTTGTATGGCGAGTTTCCAGTGCTGCCAGTCCTGCAATAAGATTTGTTACATAGGAGGTGTTTGTGCCTAGTTCGACATGAACGATCTTCATCCATTCAATGGACACCTGGTTAAATGAAAACATAAGATATGGCACCTAGAAGTTCTGGCAGGCACCAGTGGCAGGCGTACAAGCAGTGATAAGCAATGGTGGTAGGCTTACCCTGGTGTACAAGCAGGGGTGATGATTCCTCTATTATACCATGCATTCCATGCAAATCCAAAATACGAGCATGTTCCTAAGCTCAATTGAGCTAACATTTAACGCCGTCAATTAATGCCAACATTAGATTAGGTAGTATTTTTACGAGTTTCAAAATATCAAGCGCTTCGGATTAGCTTCAGTCCTCGAGAAAAGGCCAAATAACATGATAAATCAATATGTGTCTACGAAATTTGTTTATAGTTGATAAACGAGAACTAAAAGAAGCTCATATAATACTAAAGTGCTCATTTCTGATTACTATAGTCCCATGCCGGGACAACAAGGACTAAAAATAAGACACTCTGTGCACTTATCCCACTCTTGCGTAGAACCGTATGAACTAGGTGACACAGAAGGACTTCATTTTGTCCTGTGGTGTGGTCCAACCTATCGACCATTAAAATCCATATAGATATATTGCTTTCTCTCCTATCGTTCTCCTTACGTAAATGTCAACATCACTAATGTTTCAATGGACAATTTGGATGGTCCTTGCTCTCGTGCCCCTTCATCAATTTGAATCTCATTGCAGGCCTCTAGGGACTCTGATCAATCCCCAGCGTGAATACTCTTTGATATGAATATAATACACGAGTTTGGCCGTAAAGACAGTAATCTGCCATAGAAGGGTTAGCTAGAGAACTATTTTTCATGAGAATGCATTGAAAATTGGCTCTCACAATTTCGACCAATGGAAGGAAAAAACAATCTTATTACAATTTTAATAGCGGAATTACTAATTAGTGCGAATAAGAATCTGAGAACCTGTACAGATTCATTTTAAGTATGTTCAAAGGAATCAAATTTATAAATGCAAACTTCTTTAGAGTGCAAAATACAATATGTATTTTTTCATTTTTTAAATTGTATTTTTAAATGCTATATAAAAAATTTAGGACCAAACAAAAGTTTTAATCATAAAAACCTTTTTTCCATGATATATACATAAGTTTTTTTTAAATGATATATAATATATACATAGTTGATGTTAAAATATTTTACATAACACATTCAAATTCAAACAGTAACTTAGCATAATTAAAGTAATGAGAATCAGATACAAATAACAAAGCAAAATCACACCCAAATAACAATACACCTTCTCTTAAAGTTTTCAAAAATATGAAAATAACTCTGAATTTGAGAGTAATTTAAAAGTTCGAAGTGGACCCAATGAAAACTTAATCATAGATACAACACTCCCACTCCCACTCTTAAACTTTTCAAAAATGTGGAAATAAGTCTGAGATTGAGAATATTTTAAACGTTCAAAGTGGACACAATGGGACCTTAGTCATAGGCACAACAATCCCACTTAAATTTTTACCAATGTGGAATGTAAATTGTTGAAATGGGTGTAAATGGTTAAATGATCGAAATTATATTAGGCGTATAGGCCTTTGCACGGATGGATTATTATGAAATTTGTGAATTTTAAGATAATGTGCCACAGATAAATTATAAAATGGGAAATATATTTGTATTATATTATATAAAATGGGAAATATATTTGTATTATATTATATAAAATGGGAACTATATTTCTATTTATTAATTAGATTTAATAATATAATTTTCAATATTGTGATGGGAGTATTTTTAATAATGTTATTATATATTTTAATGGTTAAAAGTATGTGGTTTTTTATAAAATTAAAAATAAATTTGTGTTATATTAATTAAGTTTAATAATATAATGTTTTATTATAATATAATATTTTTAATGATGTTATTATATTTTTTAATGGTTAAAAATATGTGGTTTTTAAAACAAATTTAAGATTAAATTTAAAATGGAGTAAACTATGTACAACTCTGTAATTATTGAGGTTAGTTGGTGCTCACTCTAATATCTCTCATCTCTTACAAGATCAAAGTTCCAAAGTTAAATGTTGGAAACATTGGATTATGTTTATTGTTAATCAGAATATTAATGTAAATGGAAAATCCGTCTAAAGTAAAACTCTTTTTAATTGCACTAAAATAGTGGTGATTTTAAATTGAGATCTATGTATGGATTTTATATGGTGTTACATCACTTATGTGTGGTAATGATAATAAAAATTAAAGAAAAAATAATTTAAAGTTAATGTATAACTTTTTTTAATCATATAATGTATAAAATGTATCTTAATTTTTTTTTATCTATTTCATTAATTTTCATAATATTAAAAAAAATATTAATATAAATTTATGTGAATGCTAAACATTATAATATATAGAAAGTAATAAGAAATAAATATTTATGACCCATTTTTTTAATTTTCATTAAAAACAAAATCCAATATAGTGATATCAGATATTTTAAGAGGTAATTGAAGTTAACATTTTGATTTTTAATTATTCTTTATATTTAATAAATTCGAGATTAAGAAGGATTTACTCTAATTATTAAGATTTTTAAGGTAAAGTAATTTCGTAACACCCCCGGATAGAAGATTAAAAACTAAAGTCACTGTGGTTAATGTTTATTTTGTTTTCTGTTATAATTTTGAAAAGAATAAGAAACAGACAATTATATTAATTAGTAATGAATTTCTTTTATAAGCTAAAGAAGTTTGGGGAAACAGTTGGAGGCAATTATTATTCAGTTTCCTTCTTCTAAAAGTCCTAGAGATAAAATGCTGCCTCAGGAAATAAGAGGGAGTTGGCTAAGGGGAACCAACTGAGGAAGAAGGATAGATGAAACTACAGAATAATTTCCAACGCTGCTTGGGGGTCAGTGGAAATTATTCCAATCAGATGGATTTCTCAAATTCCAGACTGAACTATTGTCTTGAGGTCTAGAAAGGTAACCTAGGCTAGTTATATCCAATTGTGCCAAACAAAAGGTAACCTAGGCTAGTTATATCCAATTGTGCCAAACGATTGTTTGGGGGAATATGGACGTAATGACAGTTCCGTTGGTAGGGTGAACGACCTCATTCTGTACACACTAATGCAATTGGTTTCAATAATTGCATATAAGTACAATATATGTTGTTTTAAGTCATTGTTTCTAATGGTTGGTGAAGCCGGAACTCATGGCACTTGATTCTTAAAGATACAGGCCCATAAGAAATGAACAGTGGGCGAGTAATGAAACATAATAGATTTCTTATTGTTGTCTAAATTAAAATTATATTTCTTGTTGTGACTCTTTATTTAAAGGCTACAGACTTGATGGTTTAATGTGATAATTAATGATTGTGTCAATGTGTGTACCTTTAAAATCTAAATCTGTTCGTAATAATGAGGAACTAAAGTAGAGCTGCTGGGTAATTTTTAATTACTAGAAGTTGGAGTTGGGTGGCAAATTTTTAGGTTGCAAGCGAAAATATGCAGTAGCATATAGCCATCAAAATTGTCGGCTGAATTTTCATGCCATTCCCTCGTTCATAAATATAGATCTACATATAAAAAAGTATTGAGGCCCAATGAAACTAGTGTAAATATTAGAAATACCTACTAGCAGGAAAGTGACAAGTGCATGTTGGTATCGAGTGGGGTTAAAGACAGGGTTTCTACCCAGATTTAATGCTTGACCGGGTCCTTCTGGGACAGTTAAGGGAGCAGTTCTGAGGTGGAAACGGTGTCCTATTAAGATTGAATTAGTTAATATTAGCCGTGGTGATCATATTAATGGGTCAGTCAAATCAACAAGCATAATGGGTTATCACAGAAATGCTACCCATTAAAAAAAAACACCATAAAAGAGTTACGGTTCATCTGTGTGGAATTACTTTCTATCCTAATAGCCTCCGGGGAAGTTAATAGCTGGAGTCAGACTATTCTGTAGGGGAACGTCATTCTAGCAGAGCATTAACCAAAAACAAATTTGGAGGTTCCACAAAAACATAAAAAAAACTACATTCATTAAAAATGAAGCAACGATGATGACGACATAACTGTGTTACCATAAGCATTCATAAAACTGATAAATTACTGATTAACAGAAATCATTCTTGTTGGAATTTTCTGATAAATCCCATAACAAACAGACAAAAATCGCACTCTGTTTTTACACAGAAAAACAGAAAAATTCGCTTGCTGGAAACTGTGTTTCAGCAACACAGTTTTTTTGTTCAGTTGTTGAAACAGGTGTTTCAGCAACGGTGTTTCAGCAACACAGTTTTTTTTCAGTTACTGAAACAGGTGTTTCAGCAACGGTGTTTCAGCAACGTAAAAATTTTGACGTCAAGTATTTTGAGTTACGAGCTGTTTCAGCAACGCTGATCGTCGTGTTTCAGCAACGGTGACGGTGTAACAGCAACAGGAAAAATTTAACTTGTATTTATCAAAATAAACTAACTGTTACAGATTTGTCTTCCTCATACAGAGGGAATTTCAAAACTTCTATTGCTGAACATCTACTTCAGAAATTTACTAAGGAACGATTCTGTTCCACACAGATGAACATAAAAACAAATTACATTCAAATTTCTGCACTGCTGTGCATTTCACTCTTCTGAAATTATTCTTCTTCTTCCTCTTCACGCTGCTGCGTGCTTTCCTCTGCTCTGCGTGATTCTTCAGCTGCTGCTGCTGCTTCTTCTAACATTCTAACTTTAAAACAGAACTGATGTGCGGTATTTATAAGCTGAAAAATATCTGATTAAAACAATAAACTATTACAAAATATCTTTTAATGTTTATCACTGAATTTATTGCAGCAAGGCGGTGATGCCTTTATCAAAATCAAGTCGGCTGTCTGCAGGGGAAATCAGCTGAAGCTTTAATGCATATTTATGTGCAAAAATATCAAAGGCGACTTTGCTGCACCGAACAGGCTAAAACATTTACTGCAAATCAGATTCATGTACAGCTGTTCATTGTTGCAGTTGGAATTAAATTCCAACACTCCCCCTTAATTTCAACTGCTGCATACCCAAACATTTTCTGAAATGATCAAAACCTTTCTTTGCTAATGGTTTTGTCAAGATGTCTGCAAGCTGATCCTCTGTTCTGCAGTGCTGCAAAACAATCTCACCATTGTTAACCAATTCACGTATGAAGTGATATTTGGTGTCTATGTGCTTTGTTCTTTGTTCTTTTATGAAAAACAGAGTTTTTAGACAATGCTATTGCTGAGCTATTGTCACAGTAAATGGTTGTGCCATTTTCTTGTTCATGACACAAATCTTTGAGAACTCTTCTCAGCCATACTGCTTGGCATGCTGCTGCTGTTGCTGCCACATACTCTGCCTCTGCTGTTGACAAAGCCACAACTGGTTGCTTCTTGGAAGCCCATGAGATGGCTCCCGATCCCATATGAAACACATATCCCGATGTGCTTTTCCTATCATCAACACTTCCAGCCCAGTCACTGTCAGTGTAACCTGTCAACATGAAACTTTCAGAAGAGGAGTATAAAATACCAAACCCCTTCGTTCCATTCACATACCTTAGAATTCTCTTGGCTGCGTGCCAATGAGTCTCTTTCGGTCTTTCCATAAATCTGGAGATTAAACTCACAGCGTGCATAATGTCCGGCCTAGTTGCAGTCAAGTACATAAGGCTGCCAACTATGCTCTTGTACAATTTTGGATCAAAATATTTGCTGCTGTCTTCTTTGGTTAATTTCAGCCCCACTACTGTTGGAGTCACAGCAGCCTTGCTGTTCTGCATGTTAAATCTCTTCAAAACAGCTTCTACATATTTATCTTGAGAAATGAAAACACCATTTTCACTTTGGTCTACTTCAATTCCAAGAAAATATCTTAAGAAGCCTAAGTCAGTCATTTCAAATTCACTCTTCATGACTGCTTTAAAATCAGCAATGAGAGAAGCATCATTGCTAGTAAAAATCAGATCATCTACATATAAAACAACAATAATAATCTTACCGTCATTCTGCTTTATGTAGAGTGTGGGTTCACCATCACACTTATCAAACCCATTCTCAATCAGATAAGCATCAATTCTGCTATACCATGCTCTTGGAGCTTGCTTCAGCCCATAAAGAGCCTTCTTCAGTTTACAAACTTTATGCTCTTGTCCTTCAACTTCATAGCCCGGAGGTTGATCAACATAAACCTCTTCTTTTAACACTCCATTCAGGAATGCAGATTTAACATCCATCTGATAAATCTTCCATTTGTGTTGTGCTGCAATAGACAACACTGTTCTGACTGTTTCCATCCTTGCTACTGGTGCAAAGGTTTCATCATAGTCTCTGCCTTGTTGCTGCTTGTAGCCTTTCACAACAAGCCTTGCTTTGTGCCTGTCAATCTTACCTTCGGCATTACTCTTGGTCTTATAAACCCACTTAACTCCAATGGCATCTTTGCCTTTAGGGAGATCCACTAACTCCCATGTTTTACTCTTCTCTATTGCACCAATTTCTTCATTCATTGCTTCAATCCATTTATCTTCATTTACAGCATCTTCAAAATGGATTGGGTCATCAATATGACAATACAAAGCGAATAATGAATTCAGACCAGTATTGTTACTTACCTCTCCTTGTTCATAAATCTCACTCAGATTTCTGAATCTTGGTCTTCTTGGTGTGCTTGGAGTTCCATCCGAACTTGAGGGTGTATTTGATCCCTGTGCTGTTTCAGCAGTTGCTGTTTCAGCAGTTGCTGTTTGTGGTGTAACAGCAACTGTTCTTCCTTGACTTCTCAAGGCTGTTCGGATTCCAGCTTGTGGTGTGGTTTGTTGTACTTGCTGTGGTGTAGGAGGAGCCACCAAGGAAGGATTATTTGCTGCTGTCCCTTCCTCTTCTTCTTCATGAGACACTATTGTCTTCACATTCACTGTTTTATCCAAGCTTCCATCCCAAGCTTCATCTTCAATGAACTGCACATCTCTGCTTACTATTAACTTCTTGGTGGATGGATTATAGAGTTTATATGCCTTTGACTCATCACAATAGCCAATAAAGACACACTTCTCCCCCTTACTATCAAGCTTTTTCCTTAGCTGATCCGGTACATGTGCATATGCCACACAACCGAATACTCTCATGTGAGTGACAGTTTGCTTTTGACCACTCCATGCCTCTTCTGGTATTCTGTTCATGACAGCTTTAGTTGGGCATCTATTCAAGATGTAAACTGCGCAAGTAACAGCTTCTGCCCAATACTCATACGGCAAATGTTTTGCCTTCAGCATACTTCTGACCATGTCAAGAATGGTCCTATTCTTTCTTTCAGCAACACCGTTTTGCTGAGGTGTATACCTTGCTGTGAACTGCTTTTGTATGCCATTTTCTCTGCAAAAACGCAGAAATTCTTGGGAGATGTACTCTCCTCCTCTATCTGTTCTGAGCACTTTGATATAATGCCCACTCTGCTTTTCAACAAGAGTTTTGAAGTGGCGGAATTTCTCAAACACTTCACTCTTCTGTTTCAGCATATACACCCATGTCTTTCTGGTGTAATCATCAATAAAAGTTAAAACATATCTATTTCCAGCAAATGATGGTATTTGCATCGGTCCACACACATCAGAGTGAACTATTTCCAAGGGTGCTTTTGCCCTTATACTCTTTCCTGCTGGAAAGCTTTCCTTATGTTGCTTGCCCAAGATGCAGCCTTCACAAAGGCTGTCCGGTTTCTCAATCAACGGCAATCCCTTTACCATGCCCTTTCTGTGCAACAGATTCAGGCCTCCGAAATTGAGATGTCCAAATCTCAAATGCCACAACCAATTCACATCTTTCACCTGTTCTTGAAAGACTTCTTGTGTTACAGCCGCAATAGTTCTGCCTTCCTTCAAATCTGCCCTGAGTTTGAGAGGAAACATTCTATTGCTGGTCATCTGCACCTGTGCAATGATCTTTTTACTTGGAGGTATGTCTCTGATAGTACACAAATCATCTTTGAAGAACACGTTGTAACCTTTGTTCATGAGCTGTCCAATGCTCAAAAGATTACATTTCAGACCAGGTACATAGTATACAGCTTGCACAGTCATCTGTTCTCCATTTTTTGCTCGGATATTGACACTGCCTTTACCCTTGACAGTTATCTTATCATCAGTCCCTGTTGTTACCTCAGATTTCACATTTTCATCCAGATTGGCAAACATTGCAATATTTCCAGTCATGTGATTACTACAACCTGAGTCTAAGAACCAAAAATCATCTTGTTTGTCTTGTGCTATGTTACATGTTAACAGCACATTCTTTGGGTTCTTATCTTCTTCATTTGCAAAATTAACATTCTGCCTATTGTTCATGTCATTTTGTTTTTTCTTGCATTCATTGGCATAGTGTCCAAATTTTTTACAATAATGACATTGGACTTGGGATTTGTCATACCTTTGTCCATGAGCTTGCTGTTTGCTTGAACCTTCAGCTTGGTTCTGATTGCAGCTCCTTCCGCTTGTGCTAGCAGGGTAATTTTTGCCTCTGTTTTGGCTTCTTCCACGACCTCTGTAATTTGCTCTGCCTCTACCTCTTCTTTGGCCAAAAGACATCTGAGTCTTGAATGCTTGCTCAAAAGAGGAATCTGTTCCTCTACTCAGTCTGTGTTCATGAGACAACAGAGAAGCACTCAACTCATCTACCGTGAACTGTGAGAGATCTTTTGTTTCTTCTATTGCCACCACAATAGATTCAAACCTTGAGGGTAAACATCTCAAGATTTTCTCTACAATCCTTCTATCTTCAAGAATCTCACCATGAGATCTTATCTGGGTTATCAATCCAATAACCTTAGTGAAGAATGAATCTATTGTATCAGATTCCTTCATGCTGAGATTTTCAAAGTCTCTCCTCAACATCTGCAACTTTGCAGTCTTCACCTTCTCCATACCTTGGTAGGCAGTCTGGAGAATATCCCATGCCTCTTTGGATTTTGTTGCTGCTGCAATCCGCGGAAAAACACTTTCATGTACTGATTGGAAGAGAAAAAAGAGGGCTTTGGCATCCTTCTTTCTGTCACTCTTCAACTGGTCTCTTTCTGCTGCTGTCAAAGCAGCCAGTGCTGTTGCATCTGCAGGTTCAGCATAACCTGTTTCAACCAGCTCCCATATTCCTTGAGAAGCAAACAATGCTTTCATTGTTATGGACCAATAACTGTAATTTTTCCCATTAAACTGAGGCAGTTGGGGATTTGTCAAACCTGTTCCAGCATCTGCCATCTTAACCTGTACTGGTAAAGAAAAGATACTGACTGTATTTTGAAAAACAAGCAAAAACTTTCTCTGCTGAAAAATCTGCTCAACAAACTTCTTACAGCTCCTACAGTGAAAAACAATCTCTGTTTTTGACTCACTGAGTGCCTAGACTAGCTCTGATACCATGTTGGAATTTTCTGATAAATCCCATAACAAACAGACAAAAATCGCACTTTGTTTTTACACAGAAAAACAGAAAAATTCGCTTGCTGGAAACTGTGTTTCAGCAACACAGTTTTTTTGTTCAGTTGTTGAAACAGGTGTTTCAGCAACGGTGTTTCAGCAACACAGTTTTTTTTCAGTTGCTGAAACAGGTGTTTCAGCAACGGTGTTTCAGCAACGTAAAAATTTTGACGTCAAGTATTTTGAGTTACGAGCTGTTTCAGCAACGCTAATCGTCGTGTTTCAGCAACGGTGACGGTGTAACAGCAACAGGAAAAATTTAACTTGTATTTATCAAAATAAACTAACTGTTACAGATTTGTCTTCCTCATACAGAGGGAATTTCAAAACTTCTATTGCTGAACATCTACTTCAGAAATTTACTAAGGAACGATTCTGTTCCACACAGATGAACATAAAAACAAATTACATTCAAATTTCTGCACTGCTGTGCATTTCACTCTTCTGAAATTATTCTTCTTCTTCCTCTTCACGCTGCTGCGTGCTTTCCTCTGCTCTGCGTGATTCTTCAGCTGCTGCTGCTGCTTCTTCTAACATTCTAACTTTAAAACAGAACTGATGTGCGGTATTTATAAGCTGAAAAATATCTGATTAAAACAATAAACTATTACAAAATATCTTTTAATGTTTATCACTGAATTTATTGCAGCAAGGCGGTGATGCCTTTATCAAAATCAAGTCGGCTGTCTGCAGGGGAAATCAGCTGAAGCTTTAATGCATATTTATGTGCAAAAATATAAAAGGCGACTTTGCTGCACCGAACAGGCTAAAACATTTACTGCAAATCAGATTCATGTACAGCTGTTCATTGTTGCAGTTGGAATTAAATTCCAACAATTCTTAGAACTGATATAAATTACTGATTAACATAAATCATTCTTAGAATTCATATATATTACTCATTAATAGAGAGCATTCATAGAATTGATGTAAATTACTGTTTAACAAAGAGCATTCATAGAACTAATATAAATTATTGATTAACAGAGAGAATTTATAGAGTTGATGTAAATACTGAGAAGCCAAGAAGGAATTCACCATTTGAACATATAAATTATTGGAAATAGAGCGAAGCCCCTGTATTACAGAGGCTAATGTCTTTAAGCATCAAACATGTTTAACGTCCTCGGAGGAGATTCACAGTTCAAAATTGTGCGAAAACATAAGCAAGTAGTCCTCAAACTTGTCAAAGTTGCATACGTCTTTAAATGGATAAGAAACCCTCACAAAATTGAAATTCAACAACATCAGGTGGCTTCTAAATTCTTATAAGTTTAACCCTACAGTAAATGATTGACAATCAACAGAACTATTGTTTGATAACAGCAATAGCCAGAGACAGTGGGTCTTGGAAAGGAGCAGTATGCACCGTTGCCACGTTGTGAACTCTCTCAAAACCTAAATAACAGCATAACCCTACTTACTCATATGGAATTAACGGCGAGTACTACAATACCCAGCTCGGCATAAAAGAACTGTTGAGGTAGGCTTTGTTCATACCATTTTAACACCAGGGCTACGGCCATAGCCCCCACGATGCCACACGAAACCCAACCTTGGCAGAGACTGGAGTTTCCCCTCATTGAGTGCTATTTGTAAACAAAAACAAAACAGATTAGCAGGCACTCGAAGAATATCTTAATTTGAAATAATGACCAAACAAACTAAGTAAACAAGACTGCACCTCTGAAGCCAGAGTAATGAAATCAACTGACCGAAATCCCCTAACCGCATCATAATCCTGGGGGAAAAACAAGTTGTGGCAATGTCTGTAGAGCGGAGGGTTAAGCTTGAATGAGCAAACAGGGCAACAAAGTCACAATAGCAATCCTATGGTCGTTCGCAGAAAAGGAAAAAGGAAATAGGTAAACAAAACCCAGCACTGTGTGAGATGGGAACGCTAACCTGCAGGCGGGCTCTTTGACCAAATGGGGTTGCAGAGCCACCCCATCAGTGCCACAGCCAAATGACAAAATGAATTCCCGGGTGCCAAGGCGATGACACCAAAGCTATCACTTCACACCAGAACCATTGATTTGTTCACCCTGAGATCGACAGTGGAGGAGGCAACCATCTATTCACTGCACACGCCCATGGGAAAGGTTTTAGAGATTCGAGGTACCATTCATTAGTACGAATATACCAACCACCGCTAAGACCAAACCTCAAAAGGGGTAACACGTGTCCAACCAAGCTGGCTGACCTTAAGGCTACGGGTCTCCAGCTAAGCAAAAGGACAGTGGACTGAGTAGGAGGAGCGTAGCTCATTTAAAACATATAACATCATAGTGCTAGTGCTGCTACGGCATAAGTAATGCAGTAATTCTTGAATTAATATATGACCCTTGTTGCATTGTATTTTAAATAAATAAAAAATTCTTTATGTTTGATAGTTTTGGTTACATAGTTAGCTAGTACAAGTGGTATTAGAGATTCAGGTTTCCACAGTGAGGCCTGAATGGTAATCGTAATATAACAAAAGTGATTGTGTTGCACAAAGGAAGAATGCTGACCCATCATGAGATGAGGAGCAGGGTATACTACCTCCGAAGGGACGATCGGGCATAACCCAAAGGTGTGGGTATAGCTAGGAGAACCTCATCAGAACACCAATGATGCAATATTAGAGACAATCCAACAATTATGGCATGAGATGCTAAATTTACGAGTAGAAAACGAAAGATTACAATTGGAGCGGGAGAATATTATGAAAATTTTGTATGATAGGCAGAATAAAAAAAATCCTAATCCCAACCCAGATGAGGAAAACAACACTGAGTCACATAGAGAGCAAGAGGAACGTCCAAAGTCGGAGGGAGGGTGAACTAGCCACGAAGGAGAGTCTGATAATCTATTTGATAAAAAAGAATTTAAGTGACAGAAAACTGAGCTGGGGAATTTAAGAAGATTAAACCACTGATATATAATGGAGAGGCTAAGGAAGCAGCAGAGGCGTGGTTAATCAAGATGAACAAATACTTTCAAATATATGAATACGATGATAACTTGAAGGCAATATTAGCCATATATCAATTGCAGGGGAAGGCCACCTTGTGGTGGGAAGAAATTAAAACAGTGAGGGAGATTGATGAGCAAGAAGTTACATGGGAGCACTTCCATAAGAATTTCAAGGATAAGTACCTAACTAAGTGATTCTATGATGACAAGGCAAAAGAGATTCATGATCTACAATTGGGACAACAATCTATGGACGATTTCATAGCTAAGTTTACCTCCCTGTTGAGATATCCTCCATATATTCGAGAAGAGAAGGCTAAAGTCCAGTGCTTCATCGGCAATTTACCAAGCTATATGAAGGAGAAGTTGGAATTTGACAATCCCAAAATGATGGATGACGTGGTTAGAAAGGTTCGACTCTGCTATCAGTAAATGAAGTAGAAAGGTGAGGGTACCAAAAATTGGACTGGTAAGAAGAGGCAAAGAAATTTTCCAACCAGTAAAGGCATGAAGAATGCTAGTGCCCGATACCCAAGTTGGAAAGAAGCAGGTGGATCTGTAAACAAAAATTTGACGAAGTATAGACCCCACAGTGAGGTAAAACAAAAAGAAGTGTCCTGTAAGTTGGAAACTAATCAAATTCCTAAACCTCCCCTGCAGTGTTGGGGTTGCGAAGAACCCCATTACTACAAGATATTCCCCCATCGAGGGAGATCAGAACCAGTTACTAATGTTCAAGAAGTCTCTACGGTTGGCGATTAGGCAAGGGACATACCAAGGATTAACACAACATTACAGGATGGGTAGGCAGAATATCAACCATTGGTGGTGGAGCTAGAAGGTAAAATATTCAACCACCCTATTTCCATTTTGATAAATCTGGGTGCAAGCCTAAGTTATGTTAGCCCGAGAATCGTTGATTTATGTCATTTAACAATTATAAAGTTTAAAAATCCTAGGCTGCTCCAGTTAGCGATCAGAGCTAAGAGAAGAGTTAACGCAAAAATATATGACTGTGTAGTTGATTTGGCGGGACAAGTTAATGCCAGGTTAAATGTGTTGCCCTTATGATCCTATGATGTGATGATAGGTATGGACTGGTTAGAAAAACAATAGACTCTAGTGGACTATAAGAGAAAGACCATTAATTTCCTATCTCATAGTGGCAACAGAATATAAATTTAGGGTATTAAAAGATAAGCTAAATTCAGACCAATTATAGCCCATCAGTTAAGGAAATGTATGCGAAAATGCTGCCAATTTATGCAATCCAGGTAGGATACACTAACTCCAAAGGTAAACTGTCTATTTTGGATAGCATACTAATTGTTCAAGAATTTAAGGATGTCTTCCCAGAAGACATTTTGGGGCTGCCACCCAAAAGGAACCTGGATTTTACTATTGAATTAGTTCCCAAAGCAACGCCCATTTCCAGGGCTCCTTATAGAATCAATGTTCCAGATTTGATTGAGTTAAAAATGCAGCTTCAAGAATTATTGGACAAGGGCTACATTATACCTAGCGTGGCCCCTTGGGGGGCTCCACTTTTATTTGTGAATAAAAAGGATGGCACTATGCAGTTATGCATAGATTACAGACAACTAAACAAATTTACCATTAAGACCAAGCATCCCTTACCCTAAATCGACGGTCTATTTGACCAAGTAAAGAGTGTGGTGGTAAATTTTCAAAAATTGATTTACGGTCTGGCTATCACCAGATCCATATCAAAGATGAGGATATCTATAAAACAACATTTTGGACACGTTACGGTCATTACGAGTTTGTATTCCTACTCTTTGGACTCACTAATGCTCCAACCACCTTTATGAGTATGATGAAAGGGATATTTCACCCCCTTTTAGATAAATTTGTCCTCATTTTCATTGACGATATCTTGGTGTACTCCAGAAGTTGGGAAGAGCATAAAGAACATCTACAAATAGTGTTGCAGACCCTAAGAGAAAATCATCTATACGCCAAGTTCAGAAAATGTGACTTTTCGAGGACGAGATTCAGTACCTGGGGCATATAATTTCCTCTGCTGGTATAGCGGTAGACCTAGAGAAAATTGAGACTATCGTAAATTGGCTTGTTCCTATGAATGTAGCGGATATATGTTCTTTATTGGGTCTTGTTGGATATTATAGATGATTTATAAAAGCATTCTCCAAGGTAGCATATCCAATCACCTCATTGCAGAAAAAAGGAACAAATTTTAAATGGAAAAAGGACTTCCAAGAGAGTTTTGAAAAGCTGAAACAATTTCTTACCACTACACCTGTGTTAAAATTTGCATACCCTGAAGAGGATTTTACAGTTTGTACTGATGCTTGTAAAGAAGGTGTGGGTAGATTTCTAATGAAAAAGGATAAAGTGGTTTGTTATGAATCTCGTAAGTTAAAAGAGAATGAACAAAAGTACTCTGCTTATGACTTAGAACTAACTGTTATCGTGCACGCCTTAAAGGTGTGGCGCCACTACTTTCTGGGAAAGAGATTCTTGCTCAGAACAGATCATAGTAGCCTAAAAATTTTCTTTAGTCAACCCACCTTGAACACACGCCAAGCTAGATGGAATGTGTTCTTAAGTGAATTCGACTTGGAAATTAAATAGTTGAAGGGAAAGGAGAACTGGGTAGTAGATGCATTGAGTAGGAAATTGCACCATGTTTATGGAATTTTATTTAGTTAGGTGGAAATTAACTTTACTGATTAAATCAAGGAAGCAATTCAGAAGGACCCAGAATATGAATACCTCTGGAAACAAGCTAGAGATGTGGAGCATAACGGCAAATCTGGTGAGTACAATGTTAATGCTGAAAATCTGTTGATATTTAGAGGTAGGATATATGTTCCTAACCAGTTATCAGTGAAACAACTGATATTGGATGAATTCCATAGAAGTCCATATGTGGCTCACCCTGGTTATCAAAAATTATTTTCTGCAATCAATAAGGGTTATTATTGGCCTGGCATGGGGAAGGACATTGCAGAATACTTGGCCAAATGTTTGGAGTGTTAGCAAGTTAAAGCTAAGCATCAATATCCTACTGGGTTGTTGAATTTGTTGCCTGTACTGGAGTGGAAGTGGGACACCATAACTCTGGATTTCATAACTAGCTTACCTCAATCAAAATGACAAAATGATTCAATTATGGTGGTGGTTGACAAATTAAGAAAGGTAGCTCATTTTATTCCTGTCAAATCCACTTATCAAACCACTTAGATTGCCAACATATTCATGAGGGAAATATCTAGGCTGCATGGCATACCTTGAGTCATAATCTCTGACCGTGATGTTATGTTCACTTCTGCTTTTTGGAAAGCATTGTTCTCTGGTTTGGGCACTCATATTCACTTCAGTACTGCCTATCATCCTCAGACTGATGGGCAGACTGAACAAGTCAATAAAGTTGTAGAAGACATGTTGCGCATGTACGTCATGCATCAACCCAGAAAATGGGAGGAATATCTTCACCTAGTGGAGTTTGCCTGCAATAATGGATATCATGAATCATTAAAGATGAGTCCCTTTGAAGTACTTTATGGGAGGAGGTGTACTATTCCTGCAAATTGGAATAATCCGAAGAACAAATTAATACTTTGACTGGATATGTTAGAAGAAATGTAAAGAATAGTGAAGAAGGTTCAGCAAAGCTTGAAGGTTGCACAAGACCAAAAAAAGGCTTATGCCAATAAGAAAAAAACCTACCGGGAATTTTAGGTAGGAGACCATGTCTATGTGAGAATCAAACGAAAGAGGAGTACTCTTAGATGGGGAAAGTGTGCCAAATTGGCCCCTCGATTCTGTGGTCCCTTCTAAATCTTTGATAGGATAGGACCAGTTGCATATGAACTTGTGCTACCCAGTCATATTCAGGTGCATAATGTATTTCATGTTTCTCTTTTAAAGAAACATATATATGATCCTAGACACGTCATAGATTGGAAAGATATTTAGGTAAAATAATATTAAGATATGTATATATGTAGAGTAATTATTTTATCTTCAGTATATATATTTAAATGTGCCAAATGTGTGACAATTGGCTGATGGTAGGTCGAACTAGAAGGAGAATTCCTCGTGGAGCCCCTGTGCATACTCGATCAGAGAGAAGTAACATTGCGGAGGCGAGCTATCATCCAGGTTAAAGTGCAATGGAAATACTTAGCCCGGAGGAAGCCACTTGGGAGGACAAATATTTTATGCAAGAAGCATACTCCAGACTGTTCCAGGAGCGGCTGGAAGACTAAACACCGTGGACAGTGTTCCATTTGAGGGGGGGAGATGTAACACCCTCGGATAGGAGAGTAAAAACTAAAGTTACTGTGGTTAATGCTTATTTTGTTTTCTATTATAATTTTAAAAAGAATAAGAAAGAAACAGTTATATTAATTAGTAATTAATTTCTTTTATGTCATTCAAAAATGGTTAGAGTCAGAACATAATGATGATATCATGATTTCATGATAAGCTAAAGAAGTTTGGAGAAACAGTTGGAGGCAATTATTATTTAGTTTCCTTCTTCTAAAAGCCTTGGAGGTAAAATGCCTCTTGAGGGACCAAGAGGGGGTTGGCTACGAGAAGGCGAACCACCTAAAGAAGAAGGATAGGTGAAACTGAAAAATAATTTCCAGAGCTAGTTGGGGGCCAGTGGAAATTATTCCAATTAGATGGATTTCTAAGATTCCAAACTGGACTAGTGTCTTGAGGTCTAGAAGGGTAACCTAGGTTGGTTATATCCAGCTGTGCCAAACGATTTCTCGGGGGGGGATCTAGACATAATAGCCAGTTCTGTTGGTAGGGTGAAACAGCCTCATTCTGTACAGACTGACTCAATCAGTTTCAAGAATTGCAGATAAGTAAAATTTATGTTGTTTTAAGTCATTGTTTCTAAGTGTTGGTGAAGCCAGAAGTCATGGAACTTGATTCTTAAATATATAGGCCCACAAGAAATGAATAGTGGGCGAGTAATGAAACAAAATAGATTTCTTACTATTTTCTAAATTAAAATTATATCACTTGCTGTGACTCTTTATTTAAAGGCTACTGACTTGATGGTTTAATGTGATAATTAATGATTATGTCAATGTGTGTTTCTGTAAAATCTAAATATGTTCTTAATAATGAGGAACTAAAGTAGAGCTGCTCAGTAATTTGTAATTAATAGAAGTTAGAGTTGGGTGGCAAATGTTTAGGCTGCAAGCGCAAATATGCAGTATCGTATAGCCTTCAAAACTATCGGTTGAACTTTCATGCCATTCCCCCGTTCATATATATATATTGAGGCCCGGTGAAACTATTGTAAAGATTAGAAATTCCTGACAGCAGGAAAGTGACAAGTGCATGTTGGTATCAACTGGGGTTAAATACACGGTTTCTACCCACATTTACTCCTTGAGCGGGTAATTATGGGAGAGTTAAAGGAAAGGTTCTAAGGTGGAAACAATGCCTGATTAAGATTGAATTAGTTAATATTGGCCATGCTGATTATATTAACCGATCAGTCAAATCAACAAGCATAATGGGTTATCACAGAAATGCTAACCATTAAAAAAAAATATCATAAAAGAGTTAGGGTTCATCTGTGTGGAATTAGTTTCTATCCTAATAGCCTCTAGGGAAGCTAATAGTTGGAGTCAGACTATTCCATAAGGGAACATCGTTCTAGTATAGCATTAACCAGAAACAAATTCAGAGGTTCCGCAAAAGCATAAAAAAACTACATTCATTAAAAATGAAGAAACGATGATGACGATATAACTGTGTTACCATAAGAATTCATAGAACTGATATAAATCACTTATTAATAGAAAACATTCTTAGAAGTGATATAAATTAATGATTAACAAAAATCATTCTTAGAACTGATATAAATTACTTATTAACAGAGAGCATTCATAGAATTGATATAAATTACTGTTTAACATAGAGCATTCATAGAACTGATATAAATTACAGGTTAACACAGAGAACTTATAAAGATGATGTAAATACTCAACAACCAGGAAGGCATTCACAATATGAACATTTAAATTATTGAAAATGAAGCGAAACCCTTGTATTACACATGCTAATGTCTTTAAGCATCAAACAGGTTTAAAATCCTCATAGGAGATTCGAAGTTCAAAACTGTTCACAAACATAAACAAGTATTCCTCAAACTTGTCAAAGTTGCATACATCTTTAAACGGATAATAAACCCTCACAAAAGTGAAATTCAAATGTATCAGGAGCCTTCTAAAGTCTTAGAAATTTAATCCTACAGTAAATGATTGACAATCAACAGAACTGTTGTTTGATAACAGCAATAGACAGAGATATAGGTTCTCACAAAGGAACAATATACATCGTTGCCACATTGCGAACTCTCTTAGCACCTAAATAACAGAATAACCCTGCTTACTCATATGAAATTAACGGCAAGTAATACAGTACCCAGCTCAGCATAAAATAATTGGTGAGGTAGGGTTTGTTCATATCTTTCCAACACCAGGGCTACGACCATAGCCCTTGCGAAGCCACACGACACCCAACCTTGGCGAAGACTGGATTTTCCCCTCATTGAGTGTTATTTGTCAACAAAAACAAAACAGATTAGCAGGCATTGGAAGAATATCTTAATTTGAAAAAATGACCAAATGCACTAAGTAAACAAGACCGCACCTTTGAAGTTGGAGTAATGAAATTAGCTGACTGAAATCCCCTCATCGCATTAGAATCCGGGGGGGCGAATGAGCTATGGCAAGGTCTATAGAGTGGAGGGTTAAGCTTTAATGAGCAAACAGGGCGGCAAAGTCCCAATATCGATCCTGTGGTTGTTCACAGAAAAGGAAAACAGAAATAGGTAAACAAAACCCAGCACTGTGTGAGATGGGAACGCTAACCTGCAGGTGGGCTCTCTAACCGGGTGCGGTTGCAGAGCCTCCCCATCAGTGCCACAATAAAATGACGAAATGAATTCCTAGGTGCCAACTCGGTGACACCAAAAGCTATCACTTCACACCAGAATCATTGGATTGTTCACCCTGAGATCGATGGTGGAGGAGGCACCCATCTGTTCACTGCATAAGCGCGTTGGAAAGGTTTCAGAGATCCGAGGTACCATTCATTAGTATGAATATCCCAACCACTACTAAGACCAAACCTCCAAAGGGTTAACACGTGTCCAACCAAGTTGGCTAACCTGAAGGCTACAGGTCTCAAGCTAAGCAAAAAGACAGTGCACATTTACAACATATAACATCATAGTGCTAGTGCTGCTATGACATAAGTAATGCAGTAATTGTCGAATTAATGGATGGCCCTTGTTGCATTGTATATATATATATATATATATTATGTTAGATAGTTTGTTACATAGTTAGTTGTTACAAGTGGTATTAGAGCTTTAGGTTTCCACACTGAGGCCTGAATGGTAATCGTAGTATAAAAAAAGTGATTGTGTTGCACAGAGGAGGAATGCTGACCCATCATATGATGAGGAGCAGGGTCAGCCCCCTCTGAAGGGACGACCGGGCATAACCCAGAGGTGTGGGTACAACTCGGAGAACTACATCAGAAAACCAATGCTGCATTATTGGAGACAGTTCAGTAATTAGGGGCTAAGATGCTAAATTTACGATAAGACAACAAAAGATTATGATTGGAGCAGGAGAAGGTTATGAAAAGTTTGTCTGATAGGCAGAATCAAAAAAATCCTAATCCCAGCCTGGATGAGGAAAACAGGACTGAGTCGCATAGAGAGAAAGAGGAACGTCTGGAGTCGGAGGGAGGGTGAAATAGCCACGAAGTAGAGTCTGATAATGTATTTGATAAAAAGGAATTTAAGAGACAAAAAACTGAGCTTCAAGGGAAATTTAAGAATATTAAACCATAAATATATAATGGAGAGGTTGAGGAAGCAGCAGAAGCATGGTTAATCAACATGACCAAATACTTTCAAATATAAGAATATGATGATAAGTTGAAGGCAAAATTAGGCATATATCAGTTGTAGGGGAAGGCCACCTTGTGGTGGGAAGAAATTAAAGCAGACAGGAAGATTGATGAGTAAGAAGTTACATGGGATCACCTCCATAAGAATTTCAAGGATAAGCACCTAACAGAGCGATTCTATGATGACAAGACAAAAGAGTTTCATGACCTGAAACTGGGACAACAATCTGTGGATGAATTCATAGCTAAGTTTACCTCCCTATTGGGATATATTCCATATATTTGGGAAGAGAAGGCTAAATTCCAATGCTTCATCAGTAGTTTACCAAGTTATTTGAAGGATAAGTTGGAATTTGACTATCCGAAAACTATGGATGGTGCGGTTAGAAAGGTTGGAATCTGCTATCAGTAGATGAAGCAGAAAGGCGAGGCTACCAAAAACTGGACTGGTAAGAAGGGGCAAAGAAATTTCCCAACTAGCAAAGGCATGAAGAATTCCATTGCCTGGTACCAAAGTTAGAAAGGACTAGGTGGATATGTAAACAAAAATCAGCAGAAGTATAGACCCCACATTGAGGTAAAACAAAGTGAAGCATCCAGTAAGTTGGAAACTAATCAAATTCCTAAACCTCCTCTACAGTGTTGGGGTTGTGGAGAACCCAATTACTACAAGAACTGTCCCCATCGAGGGAGATCAAAACCAATTACAAATGTTCAATAAGCCTCTACGGTTGGCGATTTGGAAAGGAGCATACCAAGGATTAATGCGGCATTAGAGGATTGGTGAGTAGAATATCAACCATCAATGGCGGAGCTAGAAGGTAAAATATCTAACCACCCTATTTCCATTTTGATAGATACAAGTGCAAGCCTAAGTTATGTTAGCCTGAGAATCATTGATTTATGTCATTTAAAAATTATAAAGTTTAAAAATCCTTAGCTGGTCCATTTAGCGATCAGAGCTAAGAGAAGAGTTAACACAAAAATATATGACTATGCAGTTGATTTGGCGGGACAACAAATTAATGCCAGGTTAAATGTGTTGCCCTTAGGAACCTATGATGTGTTGAGAGGTATGGACTGGTTAGAACAACACTGGACTCTAGTGGACTGTAAGAGAAATATCATTAACTTCTTGTCTCATAGTGGCAACAGAATAGAAATTCAATGTATTAAAAGAGAAATTAAATCAAGATCCATTACAACCCATCAGTTAGGGAAATGTATATGAAAAGGCTACCAAATTTACGTAGTCTAGGTAGGATACACTAACTCCAAAGGTAAAGTCTATTTTGGACAGCATACCGATTGTTCAAGAATTTAGCTACCACTGAAAACGAACCTGGATTTTACTATTGAATTAGTTCCCGAAGTAACTCCCATTTCCAAGGCTCCTTATAGAATGAGTGTTCCAGAGTTGGCTGAGTTAAAAATGTAGCTTCGAGAATTATTGGACAAGGGATACATTAGACCCAGCGTGTCCCCTTGGGGACTCTAGTTTTATTTGTGAAGAAAAAGGATGGCGTTATGCGATTATGCATATATTACAAACAACTGAACAAATTGACCGTCAAGAACAAGTATGCCTTACCCCAAATCGACGATCTATTTGACCAAGTAAAGGGTGAGGTGGTATTTAAGAAAATTGATTTACGGTCTGGCTATCACCAGATCCATATCAAAGATGAGTTTATATATAAAACAACATTTCGAATGCGTTATAGTCATTATGATTTTGTAGTCCTACCCTCTAGACGCACTAATTGAAATTTGATGTTTAAATTGTATAAATTTTTTATTAATATTTAATTTTTATTAGTTTCAAGATTAAAATGAATTTAATTATTTTTATTTAGTAAGTTGTATAATGTCATTTTTGGTTTCAATAATTAAAAATAATTAATATTCAATACATACTATTTATAAACCTATTATTTTTTCATGAATTTAATTGAAATTTGAAGTTTAAATTGAATAATTTTTTTTCTTTTCTTTCTTTGTTAAGCTTGGCAGGTTCTTTTGTTTTCTATTTATAGTCAGCAAATTTACACCACATATGATTTCTAGGTGGCCTCAACTTTCCCTATGGGAAACCAAGTCTGTTGGCCACCTATCCTCATTGTAAGCCATCCAAAAACAATATAGTTTCAATCTTTCTAACCAAGCTAAGTATGTCTATGTTTCATGACCAGACTTTATATGTCTAGCTATCCTTAAACATGCATGAAGTAAAGTAAATTCTGACCACATATAAAACAAAATGAAACAATCTAAACTGACTAGCCCTTCTCCTCTTCCGATGTTGATTCCACGGGTGTTGGATCCTTGACCGTTGTTCCACGCATCTTAGCCAATTCTACGATGTATGAGACGTGCGTTTGAATTCTGTCCAATCTAATGTCCTGCTTGTGTAGTTGAAACTGGATTCTTTATAGATCTTGTTTGTAATTTAGCATGCCTTGGAGCGAGAGAGCATTCCCCACCGAGATCTGTTCCATGGCCTTCCCCAACAAGTTTTTCATTAGCTAGTAGAGGTATAGAGTCTGCTTGAATTGGGTTATCCTTCCTCTGGTATTCCCTGGATCTGTGATTAATGTCCTTCAATTCTCCATCTCCCCCTCTGTCTCACTGCCCTGCTTAATTTCTTCCTCCCATTCTTCTAACAAATTTTGAATGCCTTCATCCATTCCTTCCGAGTATGTCGCGGTTGCTTTGCTAATAAGGTGCTCCACTGATTTTCTTCCTTTGTGGGGTTCTGACGTGCTCAGGTCCTTAGCCTTTCCAAGCTTCCGACCTCATCTTCCACGACCCCATCCTCTTGCTGGCTGAGCCATATCATCACGGTTCGATACCTATTCACAAGAAAGAGATGTTATCCGCAAGCATTGTAGCATATTATTGTCATGTGTGGGATTTTCATTGCCATAATTCTCTCTGTTCTTGGTCTTGTCCCATTTACGAATAGGACAGGGGGCAGGGTGGGCGATGGGCTAATCTTGAGACATGATCGGTCTCCATATCCCTTCTGGCTTTTCACTCCTCCCTCTTTGCTACCTCACATACCTAGAGTGGGTGACAGGCCCCTGTCGAGGCCATGCAAATGGGCTTATCTTTAGCCCAAACAATTTTCTTCCATGGTATGTCATCCCATTCCCCTCTTCCCAGTAAGAAAGAGCCATTCATCTACCTTGTCATGCCCGTCCTCTCCCACAGGGATCCTAGCTGGTTTCTTAGCGTGGTTATTACTCCCAGTTCCCCATAGCTCGTCGTGGTTGCAACCACTGGTCCATTCGCCAACCCAACATGTTAGCTACCCTTAGCCTCCAATGTCAAGCGGCTACCTATCCTTCCCCAGCAATCAGCCCCCATCAGCCACAAGAATGTGAATAACGAGGTCCCAATGCCACCCATAATAAGGTCCTCACTGCCATAGGCCAAATCAAATCCCAGCAGGCTCAAAACAAAGACGCAAAGTGAAACGAAGAAAACGCGATGCCTCCGCCAATTTCCCCTGCATTTCCCCCAATTCCCTTCCTAGGTATCTCCCTCTCCCCCTAGCAAGAATCAAACCAGGTCAACATTGCAAAGGAGGCGAAGAGCCAAGATACATACCTATTTATGCTCCAAGGTTGTTGTCACTATTGTCGTCGCCTTCCTTCTCTGCTGTTCTAGCTCCTTACTCCACAAACCATATTACAATTCTTACACACCTGTCTTACCTTAATTACTATGCATATCACCTCGCCCCTACAATCTTTGCCACCTTTCCCACCACCCTTACATGTAGTCATGCCAAGGGCCACTGCACCCATCGTGTTGAGTGTGTGGGGGGCGATGGGACGTACCTCTCCTCTACTCATCATTATTTTCTGCGAGCACCACCATCCTCTGGTATGCACCACGATCAGGATGAATAAATTTTTTATTAATCCCTAATTTTGATTGAAATACATTCAAATTAAAATGTTAATGTTCTTACAAGGTTTTAATGCTTATCAACTATATGATATGATTGTTAATTATTGTTAATTAATTTGTAAAGTTTCAAATTAGAATGGAATATAATGAATTAAACTAAAGTTTTAGTTAAAAATTAAAATATATTATTTATTCTAAATTGAAATTCTAAAATTTTATTCATACTTGATTTTAGATTACTATTAAAATATTCTAATAAATTTATAGGGTTGGTATGCCATAGGGAAGACCATGAAGGGAAAACCTGGTGATAAGAGGGCGGGGAGCATCTAGGAGAGGGTGGAATCATAGGTTAGAGTGGGAATCCAATTATCACTAATTTTCCAGCCCTCGTTGTGGTTAAGGTTGTTAGGGTGTTTCCCTATTTCGATAGCTTCTCTAAAGTTCCTATGGTGATAATGATCAATTTTGGCCACAACACAAGAGTTATCAATACAAATATGATGATTGGTTTTGTTAGAGTGCTCTACGAAAGCTGAGGTTTTGGAATGGTTATGTTTAATGTCAGTGGCATGCTCTTGAATCCTAGTGGAGAATGATCGCTCGGTCTCACCAATGTAGGATCTGCCACATGAACAAGGAACTAAATAAACTCCTTTGTGGCATTTAGGATCAATAAGATATTTTACCAATTTTAGGCATCTACTAATGGTGTTCATAGGCTTGAAGGTGGTTTTTATATTGTTCTTCTTTAAAATATGTCAAATTTTATCAGTGGTGCCCAATATGTAGGGGAGGTGGACCTTACCAGCACAATCATCCATTGGTTTTTTGCTTTTGGGATTCTGTGCTTTCTTGAAATATTTGATTCCTTGGTGTCTTCTATAACCATTCTTTTCAAAAACATCCATGAGATGGTTCTTCTCTTGTTCAAAATGATCATGATCTGAAATGTGAACATCCTTGGTTGCTAGAGTGTTGAGAACCCCTAGTTTCTGAGCAGGATGATGGTGAGAGTTGACATGAAGATAATGCTTAGTGTGGGTTTTCTTACGATAGACCTGGTGATATATTAAGGCATCTTGGCTTCTCTTGATTAGGATGTCAAGAAAGGGAAGGCTACCATTCTCTTCTACTTCTGTTGTAAACTTTATAGAATTAGATTGACTGTTAAGGTGCTTCAGCAAATTTTTTAATGGGCAAGAATCAATGAATTTAGCTTCAAAATGTTCCATAAACATATTGGCAATGATGGGAGACAGAGGTGATCCCATAGCTACACCGTAAGTCTTCTCATATATATCATCTTTGAAGTTGAAAATGGTTGATTTCAAACAAACTTCTACTAATTTAGCTGTGTCACGATTAGTAACTTTATGGACGACTTCCATGGCTTCATCTATGGGAATGTTAGTGTAGAGATATTTTACATCAAAACTCACCAAGATGTCATGCTGGTCAAGTTTTATCTGTTTGATCTCATTGACGAAGTGATTGGAATCTTTGACAAAGGAACTGGTGTTCCCCACCATGGGTTTTAGTTTTTTAGCAAGATATTTCGCGATATGGTAAGTGGGACCTCCAATGGTGTTGACATTGGGTCTTATGGGGATACCTTCTTTGTGAATTTTAGGGGCTCCATAGATCCCGGGCTGTGGGGATTGGTTACAATAAGATTTTTAAGGTTGTGATCCTTGCTTGATTAGATCAAATTATTAATATCCCTGGAGATATTTTTTGTGGGATTCTTTTTTAATTTAATGTAACAACCACTATTGGCTTATAAGAAAGTAATAAAAATAATAGTTTAATGTATCAACATTAATAAATATTAGGAATAACTAAAATAAAATAAAAAAATTCAAGCATGAACAATTATACCTAGTAATAGAAATTTAAAAGAAAAAAATTTAATACTGAAAAAGGAAACTAAACATTAAATAAAAATCTAAAACTAAAATCATTAACAAAATTAAAAATAAAAACAAAATAAATATTAAAAACTGTGTTAAAGCATTACCATTCTCGTTGGCTACCATTCATTCCCAACCCTACCCTCACTATTATTTGTTTACACAATTGAGTTTTGACTTTTTCACTCATGGATCTATCCTGATGATGAACCACAGAGGATGGTTCGAAACGTCGATTCCAAAAAACATGAATGTGATGACTCCAGAAGATAACACCACACAATATTAAAATTATTATTATATATTAATTAATGTAATATCAAATAAGAACTTATTAATCGATAGTATTAAATTATTATGTAGCAAGGAAGCATCACATTGCAAAATTAGCCATTAAAAACTCGTTGTTAGGAAATTAGTTATTTAATTAATAAATTAATATATTTTTAATTTTTAAATTCCAATTAAAACTAGCTGTTATAAACTAGTCGTTAATTGTTTATATAAATATTTAATTATTTATTTATAATATATATAATATATATAGATAGATATAATATCAAACAAGAACTTATTTATTAATAGTATTAAATTATTATATATGTACTATTGATTATATTACCTTATTTTTATTTATAACCTGTCGAATTAAAAACATTAATAATACAAACTAACCCTATTTCTATTTCATAAATAACTAAATAGATTAATAAAAATAGAATAATTTATCAGTAATATTAAATTATTATATATTATTTATTATAATGGGCAGATAAGAAATTATTTATTAATGATATTAAATTAATTTATTATTAATAATAAATAATTATATATGAATTATTGATTTTAATAACCATTTTTATTTATAAAATGACCAAAGACAATTCCAAAATGAATTAATAATACATAATAACCTTATTTCTATTCCTTAAATAAGTAAATCAATAAATAGAATAATAAAAATATAATAAAATATTTACTCATTATTTTGAATAAAAAGGTGGGGAATAATAAGATAAAAGAGTTGGAATCCAACTCTTATTTAATTTCCACCCATCATCCCTATTGAGATCCACAGTGTGTTTCTCAATATCAATAGCCTCTCTTAGCTTCCTATGGTGGAAATGATCAACCCTTGCAATGAACTTCAAATCTTCAATGCAAACGTGGTGCTTATATTTCTTTACATATTCTGCAAGAGCTGAGGAGTGAGGTCAGTTGTGCCTGGTGTCTGCAACATGCTCTTGGATTCTTTGTTTAATAGAGTAGTTGATATCCCCAATGTAGGGAACCCCACATGAACATGGGATTGAGTAGACTCCTTTCATGTCCTTGGGGTCAATAGTGTCTTTAACGGATCTAAGAGAATTTCTAATGATATTAAGGGGCTTGAAAGAAGAGGAGAGATTATTCTTCTTCATAATATGGGAAATCCTATCAGTGGTCCCCTGGATAAACGGGAGTTTCACCTTAGATATTGAGCATCACTCGAAGGCTTAACCCTTGACTCTTTATTGGCTATTTGGAAAGCCTTGATACCTTGAGATCTGCTATAGCCATTAGTTTTAAAAACTTTAAGAAGATGAGACTTTTCCTCTTCTAGGTGCATCTCATTCGAAATTCTTAATTCACGGGTGGCTAGAGTACTTAGAACCCTGAATTTTAGTGCCATAAAATGATGAGAACTGGAATGAAGATATGGAATGAAGATATTGTTTTTTGTGAGTTTTCTTGCAAAAGACTCGGTGAGAAATAGAACTATCACTCATTCTGGAGAGAAGGATGTCTAAGAAAGGAAGACACCCATTCTCTTCAAACTCCGTTGTGAATTTGATGGGGTTTGATTGAGAATTAATATGGTTAAGAAACAAATCATATATAGTTCATATCTTAATCATATATACATGTTCTTAAATTTACATTTCATTGTAAAACTATTCTTTTATCAATTTTTTTTTGTAATATTATGGTCGTGTTCAAGAATAATATCCCAATATCCCAATAACACAGAGAATTGAACTAGTGACTTAACATCTATGCGTTAATAAAGCACCTATCCAAAACCATAACTAGTGACTTAACATCTATGCGTTAATAAAGCACCTATCCAAAACCATATATACAAAACTGTTTCTTTATCATTATATAAAACATATATTTTCTTTCTAAATTAACCATTTAAAAGTCTAATCTATATTAACTAGATTTTAATGTAAATAAATTTTATCAATATTTAAAAATAAGTAAATGTTGAAAATGAAGTGATATGAGTAACCCATAACATATGGATTATTTATTTATTTTTTCCAAAAATAACGTAAATAAATTTTATTAATATTTAAGTTATTTTATTTTACTTAATTTAGTTATAAATTAGTAGAACCATTTTAAAAATATTAAGAAAAAATGAGTTATAAATGAATGTTATAAATAATAATGAGGAACTTATCATGGAAGGACTTATTAGAATTAGAATAATCTCAAATACTTAGGAAATTGGTGCACGAATATAATTTTCTAAAAGTCTTCTCACTGCATATATGATTATATTCAACATCTAAATTTAGAGAAACCATTGAAATTGAGAGGAGATCGAGTAATCTAAACACGGATGATGGATAGAAAATTAGTAATTGTTGGATCCGTGCGCTTTCCTCTTAGTTTTTTTCCTTTTTTCTCCTTTTTCTTGTGATTGATCTTGGGATTTTATTGATTCCCTTGTTTTCTCCTGGATTTTGGTTTATTATGTTTTCGTTTCCTTTTCCTTTTTATTTATTTTTTTAATTTTATGTGCATCTTAACTTAATTTATATTCTTCCTTTATTTCAAATATTTATATTTGAGTTGATTTTCTTATTTATTTAATTTTTAATAAGTTTCCCTTTATTTTAATAACCATTCCTAACATCATTTTATTATTATTATATATATATATTATTTGAAGAAAGTCTTAATTTATATTCTTCCTTTATTTCAAATATTTATGTTTGAGTTGATTTTCCTATTTATTTAATTTTTAATAAGTTTCCCTTTATTTTAATAACTATCCCTAACATCATTTTATTATTATTATATATATATATTATTGGAAGAAAGTCATAAGTTAGTGTGTAATCTAGGAATTTAATTTATATTTTGATATATAATTTATATTTTTATATATATTTATACATATTTATTTATTTAAATTTTCAAACCAAAATATAGATCATAGTTGAATTTGATTATAATTGAAAGATTCAATTTTTTAGTTTAGTTAAAATTAATGGAGTTGTCTTTAGTGAGACTTTTTGGAAGCTTTTTCGATCAAATTTCTCTAAAATCCGATAGCAATTTATTGAAATCACAAGTTTGTAGCTAATTTCTGCACAATCAAAGCTTCCTAGGGGTTTTTCAGGGTGCTGAATCCAACTATGCAGTTAAAAAACCATTTTAAATAATACAAATCAAGATTTAACCTCAATTTTTTCCACCAGATTCCGTCACCGAATCTCCAAAAAGTCGCACTAAAGACAACTCCAAAATTAACTTCTAATTTATGGTAAAATAATATTAATATTTATTGCTATTTTATTTGACTTTATTATTTAAATAATATTTAGAAAAAAATGAATTTAGACTTCTGTGATCGATATTAATTATAACAACATTTTTTTGGTAAAAATCACATAGAAGATAATCTCGTCTAGGCATTTGGAACCAACCAATGTGGTTCATCTTTAGGACAAGATGAGGAATCATATCTAAGCAATGAAATAAATAGATGAAGAGCGCAACTAACTAGCTCGTTTGTTTATGAACCACACTGGTTGATTTTCTTATAATAATGAGGAACTTATCATGGAAAAACTTATTAGAATTGGAATAATCTCAAATCACTAGGAAATTGGTGAGCCAGAGCGAGGTGACATGAATATAATTTTTTAAATCTATTAAAAGTCAATGCAACCTAACAAACTCTTTAATACACTACAACAATTGATGAACATTAAGACTAAGCATTTTCCGTTAAAAATCAATCTAAACCTTTACTTAAAAAAATAAAATAAAAATCAACAAATTCTCACCGACTTTAAATTGAAATAAAAACCTTATGCAATAAAATTAAACAATATTACATATTAAAAACAAAATAATCAAAATAATTTGAATATTTAATTTAAAAAAATTAGTTTACTAAACTTCTATCTAACTTCATTTTTTTCCAATATTTACTTCTATCTAACTTCATTTTATCCAATATGTATCCAATAATTATATTAGTTAAAAAAAATTAAAATCCAAGATTGATAAAACAAAATCTTTCACTGACGATTAGAAAATGAAACTGAAACTTTCAGCATAACCAAATTTTAAAAGAAAACACGACTACGACCAACAAAAAAATTAATACGCATTTGTGCTTATTAAAAAAAACAACAGATTTTGAGTGCTTTGATTGGACGGTTAATGAGCTTGACTATTGATTTCATTAGACGAGATTGCGAAGTGGAATTTCAAATTTATTTTGCTCAGGTTGCTTATTTCTTTATTTGTGTCTATGGCTTTATGTTTTATATATATTTATATATGTTTTAATTATATTTATAAAAATGAATCTTATAAGTGCAATAACTCATTGGTTTAACTCTATGACACTGGGATGAAATAATCGGATTGCCAACAGTGAAATAATCCTCCACTTCTTTAGTTAAATAAAAAAATTCTGTGAAGAAATAGTATTCCAAAATAAAATACATTCTCATTTATAATTTTTTCCAAATAAAACATATTATCATAAATTCTAAATTCTGATTTTGAGAACTTCTAAATAAAAAAATTATTAAATTAAAAATTTAACATTTTCCAAATAAAATACATTATTATAATTTAAAATTCTACCTTTAAAAACTCCTAAATATTAAACAAATAATTTAACATTTTCCAAAGACACATTACCCTAATTTGAATTTCTACCTTCAGAACTTCGAGATGAAAAAATTCTGCTTCGTACAGAAAAGTTTAAATGTGAGGCATAACTTCATCTTAGAGGCATTTTTCATGTAATCATCTCCATCCTTCTATTCCTTGAAGGTATAATATTGACATTGAATTATCTAAGATTTAATAGTTTTTTATATATTTCTAACCTTGCAAAGCAAAAAGCAATTTAATACGAAGAAGATTTAATAGCTTTTTTATATATTTCTAACATTGCAAAGCAAAAAGCAATTTAATACGAATAAGTGATTTATTTAAAACAATCACTTCTTCAATATTGTCATGAACTTCTTAAACTTTAGTCGTTGATAGTTAGGGTTAGTGTCAACAGCAAATAGCGGTGCATCTTTTCTAACAGGAGATAGGGAGCTAATAACGCAGGTCTTATATTTGGGAAGCAGAATTTAGTAGTCAAACTCATGTTTTAATGCTGAGATGCTACTCCTCAGGAAGCTAATTTGGGAAGCAGAATTTAGTAGTCAAACTCATGTTTTAATGCTGAGATGCTACTCCTCAGGAAGCTACTCTTGAGACATACTAATGCGAATATGATTTATGTTTGTAATTTATCAAATGTTTAGATTATTGAATTTTCTGTAATCAAATTTATAAATTATCAAATTTATAACAGTGACTCAAATGTTTACACGGTCAAATTTAAGGTTTTAAATTTTTCCACAAACAACTTTTCACGTTAAAAATTTTTCCCTCACCGTGAAATACGATATGTTACAATGCCAGCCGCCGCTATGTTTGGACTTGACTTGTTAGGCCATCATAACCATCCAATCCATTGCATGATCATTGAACCACTTTTAATAGTTCCGTCCTGGGACCAGTCTATCCACATTGAATGGTTCATCCATAATACAGACACTCCTTGCAGAGCCGTAGAAACTAAGTGACAGAAAGGGCGTCATTTCGTCAGCGTTGAGCAGTGTGATCCAGCCTACCCACCCAATAAAGCAGCAGGAATATGTTGCTTTCCCTCCTATCGTTCTCCTGAGCTAAATGTCAACATCACCAATGCTTCCGTCGGCAATTTCGATGCTCCTACCTCTGCCTCTAGGCTCTAGGGACTCTGATCATTCGCCACCAGTAATACTCTTCGATAAGAATAGAATACATGAGCTTGGCCATCAAAACAGTAATCTGCCACTGATGCAGACAACTCTTTTCCATGTGCATGTACTGAAAACTGGCTCTCACAATTTCGGCCAACAGAAGGAAAAGAGAGTTCTAACAAAGGGGGATTAAGAACCGGAGAATAACCAGAATTAGAATCTGTCGTACACGCTGCAAGAGAATTACGAAGAATACTTGCAGCATGATCAAATGCTTAATAATACAACAATAGTTTGACTGACAAGAAATAACAATAGCTTAATAATACAACAAATGAATTAATATTTGTGCGGCGGGTCTTTGAGCTGTCTGAAATGAAAAGAGTGATTAAACAATCTACATACCATTAATTCCCATCTATTTTCATTAATATCAATTCACTTTCACATACTGATTTTTTTTTTAAAGCGCCGTTGTGTACGGCCACAAAGTTATTTTTAATTTAATGGGAATCTTGTCTTTTTTTTGGAAAATCAGTTCATAAGAGAGCTTGAATATTTTTTAATAGTAAAAATAGATTTAACACGATCAAAAACTTCTTGTACCAAAAAAAATCAAAACATAAATTCCACGAACGCTGTTTGTACCATTGTCCTGGACGATAAAAGTTCCTTTAAAACTTTAACTCCCACTGTTACTGACCATTGATCTAATTTTCGTTCATTGTTACTTGTTCTCAACTTATATTTTTGAGCTACAACTGGCGGTTATCATTGCTTCCCTACCACTACCGTCAACATGCATTCCCCCCACGATAGAGCCGAAACAGTGCATCTGATCTATTGCCGGCTCCCGACCACTACAATCTGGAATCTAGTATGGGTTGAAGTAGCACCTCTGCCAGGCTTGGTTGCTGCTTCTTTTCAGATCCGTTGCAATGGCCAACTGAGGTGTTATTTCAACCCCTACCAGACTCCAGTTGGGTTGAGATCAAACAAATTTGCTGCAAGCTGGAGAGTTGAAGGGTGGAAAACAGGTGCATTCAGTATGGATTTCAAATTTCTGTTTTTCATTCATAACCTTTTTGTTCCGATCTTTAACTTCATTTCCTCGCCATATATAATCACCAATGGATTTCAAATTTCTGCTTTTGTTTCATAGTCATTTTGTTACAGTCTTTAAATTCTTCTCCAAATACCTGGTTTCGTTTCATAGTCATTACGGTAAAATCTGTAAATTCATCTCCTTGCCAGATTTAATCCCCAACCCCGTTATAGAGAAGTTGTTCTAATAAGGATTTTGTGGGGATGGGGATTAAAATGCTCAGAAATAGAAATTGGACTTGCAGTGTTTTATTTACAGAGGCATTCTTTTCTTATGTTGGATCGAATTTGAACTCCAATGGAGCGGCTGTGTGAGAAGAAGAATATTGCTAATTGCCATTGTAACGATTTCAGTGTTAGATCAAAACCCCTTACAATTAGTTCTTCTCTCCTGTTATAACTTCAATCAAACCAATTGTTTGCTGTAGGTGAGGTGTAATTCTTAGGACCAGTAACATTGAGTTTTCTGAGCTAAAGCCCATACATGAATGCCATGAGAATCAAGCATATTGATATGGGAATATAATAGTTATATTGAGTGCACCCTTTACTTACGGTATGATAACACTCCCTTAAAATATGCAAGGGGGTGCCCATGATTCTTCCTATCACGCTACTATATGGGCTACAAGTAACAATATTTTTTTTCTTTTATTTAAATTTTGGGCTGCATTAAGGTTGATCATCTTGTTTCAGGTAGAGCTATACCAAATGCGCGGTAAACTCTCACTTACTTATAACCTAACGAATCACAAACCAGCATTATTGTTTCTCCACTGCCAATACCACTACTATCAACATGCATGCATTCTCTTGGAGAGGCAAAACCCGACATGTTCTGAGGGATCGCTCCCAACCACAGCAAAGTTTGCCAAACATTGTAAATCTGGCTGGCTTGGCTGCAGTAGCACCTCTGTCTAGCTTGGCCGCTGCTGCTTATAGCTGTATGCTGCAATAGACAAATGAGACGTCCTTAAACCCTTACCACACTCCTATGTTATTCAGCTAGAGAGCTGGGTAGCTTCTGTGCCTGGTGTGCATTGGTGTGCATTGAGGGTAGATTTCTAATCATGCTTGTGATTCATAGTCATACTGCTATATGAAAGCGGGGAAAGAATTTCCTAGCATAAAGTATGGAGAATTTGAAGATTACCAGATGCTTGAATTCTAGGAAAAGTAAGAGCGGACCTGCCTTCCCTCCATCATGTCCAAAATTTGGAGATGAAAATAAATCCTCTTCCCAAAAGATAAGGTGTTAGATATGCCCTTTCCATCGAGCCTGCCCAACACCAGAAGAGATCGAGGAATGGATCCCCAAAATTGGGCTCTGATTAACCTTACGATATCACTTTGTCTGCATGGCCAACTCCGAGAGAGATCAAGGTCCAGATCCCTAGAATTCTGCTGCTTCGTCTTGTAGGCAGATATAACCCCATCCTGTACATAATGGCAATAACAATTTTGTAGGGATGGGGATTAAACTACTCGGAAGTTTCCCTTGCAGGATGTTATTTAAAAAAAAAAAACTTCTGATATTCACCGAAGCACAAGCGATGAGCGCGGTCTTTTATTAGCAAGTTTTGAGGGCCAGCCATGTGGCGAGAAGAATTTAGAAAATAATGCCCATCTCCAGTGTTTCACCAAAGAAATATTCTCTATCTTCCTTGGTTTTTGACAGTGATTTGCTATCTTTAATCATTGTCAAAATTGTAAGTACTCTCTTACACGCATCCAAGGTTGGGATGATATCTCAATATTTATCATCACTGGATGAGACAACACTAACACTAAATAATTATCCGTGTGGAATGCAAGGCATAAATTATAGAGTTTGGCTATTAGGAAGAAGATTTAACTAATTGCATTTACATCTCCGATAACTCAAATCATTAGCAAATTGTTAGATATGGTGTAAATGGATAAATGATCGATATCGCTGTCTTCGAGGCATAGAGGCTTTTTGTATGGAATGTCTTTTATCAAATTTGTAAATTTTATGATTTTAAGATGATGGGTCAAAGATTGTCACCCATAACGTATTTGGAACTTTGTTAAAGCTTTCTTGAATTAATTAAGGTTCGGTAACATAATATTAAAATACCATGGAGGGAGATTTTTAACATTGTCATTATACTTCAGTATTTCAATTTAAAAGATTCCATAACATTATGATATAGAAAATATCAAATTAAATTAGAAAAAACTTATTTTATAAATATTATTATAAAAATACAAAATATAAATATCAAATCAAATTAAAATAGAAAAAACTTATTTTATAAATATTATTATAAAAATACAAAATATAATTTATCAATTATATTATCATAAGAAGAAAGTTTAAAGTTAGATGATGAAGATATAAAATTGTCAACATGGTTGAAGAAATTGCGAATGCTATAGGAAAATCTACTTCAAACAAATTTCATTTTAATTGTACTAAACAAGTGAAGCTATTTTATAATTTAGGATGGGTAAAATTGATGTATGTATTTTATGTGGTGTTATATTATTTATATGTGATATTAATAAAATGAAATTAAGGAAAAAATTATAATTAACATAATTGCATCAATAAAATGATTAATATGTTTTAATAAATTACATTTTTTACTTATAAGAATATAAATTCATAAATGAAATGTGGAAAATGGTACTATGTGAAGTGGAAAAAAGACTGATGGAATGAGAAAAAAAAGAGGGAATGGCAGCCTTCACTTGCCTTTTCTGGGAAACATGCCTACTCTAAGAAGGCATGCTTATATGTCTGGCATTATTTTGACATGGCATATTGATGATGATAGGAATTTTTTTTAATAATTGTATTTTTCAATAAATATATTTACAGAAAGAAAAAGGAAAAAACTGTATTTAGAGAAAAACAGAGGAGAAGATGGGAATCAAAGGTCGAAGATGTTGAAAATATATAACACTTCTCTTAAATCTTGTAATAGATAGTCTATAATTGAATGCTAAACATTTAAATCATTTAATTTCTTTGGTAGACTATCTATCTATCTACATAGTTAGCTGACTCTAAATAAACTATTCAACTTCTTTGGTAGACTATCTCTCTATGTTGGCCCACTCTAAATAAACTATTCAACCTGTGCACTATGAACAGAAACACCAAAAAGATGGTCTCATTTTCAACTCGAAAACCATGTATGCAAGTGAGAGACTGTATACATTGTACACCAACAAACAAAGGAACACCATAAATCATCCAGATTTAGTTTGTAGATACCTTAAACGTTGTACAACAAAGGTCTTCCCTCATGGCCGGAAAGGCTCACTTTGTTTTGTGGTGTTAATTCCTCATTAAACTCTAGGCTTCACTCACTATGAATGGTTTAATATCCATATACAAATGATCACAAAATTTAAAATAATAAAATTATTAAGTTTTGAGAGTAAACGCAGAGGACCCAGCTTATGACACTAGCCGGCAGGTTAAAGGCAAGATAAATTTCAACTGACAATAAAAAGACAGAGTTGAACTCCAGAACCAATAAAAAGACAGTTGAACTCCAAAAATAATCCGCGTGCAGCCCAGTTCAAAATAAAACTGTGTAAAATAAAACATACTGTAAATTAAAAAAATTACGTTCAATATGAAACAGAGTAAAACAAAGTGTTTGCGCAGTAAAAGTCAGAAATGAAATTCTAGAATACTTCGATTTATAATTCCATGAGGACAACAAAACATTCACCACATAAAATGGAGACTTCAACAACTTTACGACTGTAAACCAAGATTTTTACATAGATTTACAACTCTCTCTATTTACACAGCAAAAACACAATAAAACTCTGTTTTACGCGCCCCCCTAGTATCGCTCCTCAAATTTAGCTTCAGACATTCAAACTGGTTCGCTGCAAATTCTAAAAATTCATACCTAATGAATTAACCAAAAAACATATATTGGTACATTAATTTCATGATAAGACACACATTAAAACTAAACATGGGTGTGCACATACTTAAAAAAATAATTTTCTGAACTTTTATACACTGCCTGGTACATTGGTACATACTGTAGTTGCGCAGTAAAAGCCTCACGTTTACTATTTACCAATTCTGCATATATATTTCTTTCATCTTAATTGTTTGATGTATTGGAAGAATGGGGAGTTTGTGCCCTGCTTCAAAAACTCATTTACGCTCACATCCTTTAAAATGAAACCAACATTAATTTGATTGATTGATTTTGATTTGATAGGTGTGATTAATTTCAACATTTTCCCTTGATTTGATAGGTGTGATTAATTTCAACATTCCCCCTTAAGTATAACTATTGAGATTGACAATTCCCAAACACTCTAGATGTCTCTTGTCAATAGGTTGGTGAAGATGTCTGCAAATTACTCTTGTGACTTGCAATGTTGCAAAACAATTTCTCCATTGTTGACTAGCTCCTAATAAAATGGTTCTTTGTGTCAATGTGCTTATTTCTTTTGTGAAACACAGTGCGTAATTGCAAAATTGTTGTCGTCCCTTCTTGTTCATGCCACAAATCTTTCAACATTCTTCTCATTCAAATGGCTTGACATGCCGCCCTTGTTGCTATGGCATATTCAGCTTTCGTTGTCGACAGTGACACTATTGGTTTGTTTTGGAAGCCCACAAAATGGCTACCAAACCCATCTAGAAAACATAGCCTAATTTTTTCTTTCTGCCATCGACACTTCTTACCCAGTCACTGTCAGTGTAGCCAACCAACGCGAATCATGTGTTGTAGTGTATAAAATATTATATCTTTTAGTTCCATTAAAATATCTTAAAATTATTTTGGTTGTCTACCAAAGTGTTTCTTTTGGTGTCTCCATGAATCTTGAAACTAAACTTACTGCATACATTAATTCCGGTCTACTTGCAATCAAATACATCAAATTGCCAATCATACTTTTGTATAGTGTCAGACTGACATTGTTGCTACAATCTTCTTTACTCAGTTTCAAACGCATCATAGTTGGAGTCGGTGCATGCTTCTTGTCATGCATTTTGAACCTCTTCAAAATGTGTGAAGCATACTTTTTTTGAGAAATAAAAATGACATTTTTGTTTTCTTCATTTCTACGCCTAGAAAATACTTTAACAACCCCAAATCTATCATTTCAAACTCACTTTTCATGACCTCTTTGAAATCAACAATGAGGAGATCATCACTCTATGTAAAAATAAAATCATCTACATGTAAAAGAACAATAAGAAGCTTACCATCTCTCTATTTGATGTAGAGAGAAGGTTCACCATCAAATTTTCTAAATCCATTGTCCAACAGGCAATTGTTTATCCTACTCTACCATGCCCGTGGTGCTTGTTTCAAGCAATATAGAGCTTTCTTCAATACACACATTGTCTTCTTGGCCTTGAACTTCATAACCACGTGGTTGCACCAAATATACTTCATTTTACAATACTCCATTCAAAAATGTTGATTTCATGTCCATTTGATATACCTTCCATATGTGTTCCATTTATGTTGCACTGTAATTGACAACATTGTCCACACTATCTCCATTCGTGCGACTGGCACAAATGTCTTTGCATAATCTTTTCCATATTGCTGCTTGTTTTCGTTGACAACCAACCTTGCTTTATGGCTTTCAATCCTTCCTTCAATGTTGTTTTTGGTCCTATAGACCCACTTTACACCTATGACTTCTTTTCCTTATGGAAGATTCACTAATTCCCAAGTGTTATTCTTTTCTATCGCCTCTATTTCTTCATCCATTATTGCTACCCATTTTCGTTCATTGAATGCATCTTCAAAGTGGATTGGATCATCTACATGACAAAATTAAGAAAAAAGTGATTTCATACTTATGTTGTTGTCACCTTCATTTTTCTCATAAATTTCACTCAGATTTCTAAATTTGTGTCTTCTCATGCTTTCTAGAGATGGACTTGATATGTCAATTGAAGTTGAACTTGGAAAAGATGGAGTTGTTGATATATGTTGCGCACTTGGAGGGGTATTACCTTGATTGCACGACACTTTCCTATTGCTTGTTCATGGTGTCACTTAATGAATGATTTGTTGAGCTTGAATATGTGTAGGAAGAGTTGCCACTGAGGAATTACTTCATGTTTTCAATTCCTCTTTGTTTTCTTAAGGTAGACTTGTTACCAGATTAATTGTCTTCTCCAAAATTCCATCACATGCTTCCTTTTCTATGAAATTCACATCTCTGTAGATTATTACCTTGTTGGTTAATGGATTATAGAGTTTATATGCATTGGATTTATCACTATTGCCAACAAATATGCATTTCTCCCCCTTGTTGTTTAACTTTTTTCTTAATTCATCCGGGACAAGTGCATACGCCACACATCCAAACACTCTCATATGAGTGAAAATATGTTTTCTTCCACTCCATGCTTCTTCAGGAACCATATTCTTGACACTTTTGGACACTTATTTATAATATATGTTGCACAAATGACATCTTCATCCCAATAATCATTTGGAAAATGATTTTCCTTCAACGTACTCCTTTCCATTTCAATAACAGTCCTATTTTTCCTTTCTATGACACCATTTTGCTGAGGTGTATACCTTGTTGGAAATTGTTTGCGAATTTCATGCTCCCTGCAAAAACAAAGGAACTCATTTGAGATGTAAATGTCAAGAAATAATAATTTCCACCAATTGGTGGTGTCAGCATTGGACCACATAAATATGAATGAACAATATCCAAAGGTGTTTTTTCCCTTATTTACTTTCCTGCTGAAAATTACTCTCAACGTTGTTTTCCCAAGATGCATCCTTTACGCAATCTTTCCAGTTTTTCTATTAGTGGCAACCCCTTTACCATGCATTTCCTATGTAGCAAATTTATACCTCCAATGTTAAGATGCCAAAATCTTAGATGTCATCACCAATTTTGATCTTTGACCTCTACTTGAAAGTTTGTTTTTTTGGAAGTTGCAAGTTTTCTTTCATCTTTATGTCAATTTATTGACACTTGTGCTTGCGCGCCTTCTTCCTTCAAATCTTGTCTTATCTTGATGGGAAACATTCTATTTCTTGTCATTTGAACTTTTTTAATCAACTATTTTATCAAGGATTTATCCAAAATTGTGCATTTTCCATTTTTGAAAAAGATATTGTATCATTTTTTCATAAGATGTCCAATAATTATGAGAATGTGCTTCAAACCAAGAACAAAATATACATGTGAAATATACTTCTTCTTCCTTTTCTTGTCTAGAATATTAACTTTTATTTTACCTATCACTAACACTTTGTTATTTGTCCCTAATGTAACTTCATATTTTACACTTTCATCCAAATTAGAAAATATTTCTATGCTACTTGTCATATGATTGCTACATCGTGAGTCTAAAACCCAAACTTCCTTTTTCTTTTCTTGTGCTACATTACATGCTAAAAACATAATGTCTTGGTTTTGATTTTCTTTTGTGAAGTTTGCATTTCATTTATTGATTGGATCATGTTGTTTTCTTCTATATTCACTTATAAAATGTCCATACTTCTTACAATTATGACATTGAACATGAGATTTGTCATATTTTTTCTTTTCTTGTGCTACATTACATGCTAAAAACATAAAGTCTTGGTTTTTCTTTTCTTTTGCCAAGTTTGCATTTCATTTATTAAAAAGATCATGTTGTTTTTCTTCCACATTCACTTACACAATGTCCATAATTCTTACAATAATGACATTGAACATGAGATTTATCATACCTCTGGCCTTGTGCTTGATTTTGACTTCAATTTTGACTTGGATTTTGATTGTTTCCTCTTCCACCATTGAAGTACTACTTCTTCCTCTTCCTCTAGCATTGATTTTCCTCTCCCTATACCTTGACCAATCGAGACTTGTGTCTTGAAAACATACTCCATTGAAGAGTTTGTTGCTCTACTCAACCTATGTTTATGAGAAATCAATGATACATGAAGCTCATCCACTAAAAATTGTGAGAGATCCTTTGTCTCCTCTATGGCTACAACAATAGGATCAAATGTTGTTGGTAAACTTCTTAAAAAAAAATAACTATTTTTCTTTCTTCAATTGTTTCACCATGAGATCTTATTTGAGTAACCAGTGGAATAACATGTGTAATAAATGAGTCTATTGTCTCAAAATTCTTCATACATATAGTTTCAAAATCCGCTCAACATTTGGAACTTTATTGTCTTCACTTTTTTCATTCCTTTATATTTTGTCTTAAGAATATTCCATGATTGCTTGGACTTTGTTGCTGCTGCAATCCTTGTAAATATACTCTCATGCACTGCTTGAAAAATGTGGAAGAGCGCTTTAGATATCGTCCTATTGTCTCTCCATAAATCTCTTTCTACTTGTGTCAATGCATTGTATGTTGTTGTATATGGTGGTTCTTAGAACCCCTTTTCTACCAGATCTTATATATCTTGAGAAGAAAATAAAGACTTCATTGTGATTCTCCAATAATCATTTTTATTACCATTAAATTAAAAAAATTGTGGATTTGTCACTTTTGCTGGAAGATGTCATTTTTGACGAGTTAAAAACTTATCTTCTTACTAATAAATGTGCTTTGGTAAAATTTGTTGTCAAATGAGAACTTTGACACCTTATTTTATTTGACAGTAAAAGAAGAGAGCCCAACTTATGAAATTCCCAAATAGGTTAAAGGAAAAACAAATTTCAACTGATAGTAAAAAGACAGCTAAAAGAGTGTAAATTCTAGAAATTATGGGCAATATGAAACCTAGTAAAATAGAGTGCTCAGGAAGTTACTAAAACTCAGAATTGAAATTCCAGAACATGGTGCATAACAAAATGAGGGAAACAAAACATTCACCACATAAAATGGCTACTTCTAGAAATTATGCGCAATATGAAACCTACTAAAATAGAGTGCTCAGGAAGTTACTAAAATTCAGAATTGAAATTCCAGAACATGGTGCATAACAAAATGAGGGAAACAAAACATTCACGACATAAAATGGCTACTTCATCTCTTTACGACCGTAAAACCAAGCTGTTTACAGAGATTTACAACTTTGGGAGACTTCAACTCTTTACTACTGTAAAACCAAAATGTTTGCAGAGATTTACAACTCTTTGTATTTACCTAGAAAAAAATGCAATAAAACTCTATTTTATGCCCTACCTATTTTCTCTCCTCATATTTAGCTTAAGATATTTAAACTTGTTGGCTGCAAAACTAAAACTTCATATCTAATGACATAACCAAAAACATACATTGGTACATTAATTTCATGACAAGAGCTACATTAAAACTAGACATGGGCGCACACACTTAAAATTTTAAACATGTGCACACATACTTAAAAAGAGTTGTATTTAAAAAGAGTTGTTTTTAGTTCGATTTTTTGGAAGTTTTTACCGTGGGGTTTTCCGGTCTAATTTCTCTAAAATCCCACAGGAATTTACTGAAATCACAAGCTTGATAGGTAATCATGTGCAATCAAAGTGCTCTAAAAGTTTAAAAGTCGCAATAAAGACAACTCCCTTAAAAAAACTAATTTTTTGAACTTTGGTTGGTACATACTCTTTAACATTTTAAGCAGTAAAAGTTTGACATTTACTATTTATCAATTCTTTATTTATAAAAAGTTTGAATCCTTTTATTAATATATATATATATATATCTATATCTATATCTATATCTATATATAGATATATATATAGATATAGATATATATATATATATATATATATATATATATATATATATATATATATATATATATATATATATATATATATATATATATATATATATATATATATATATATATATAGATATATATATATAGATATTTGAAAGGAAAAAGTAAAGAGAAATGTGCAATTCATTTAATTTTTAATAATAATAAAAAATTATTCAAAAATATTAATTAAATTATGCAAAATTATTCATGATGTATATAAAGAAACAAAAAACTATTATAGATCCATCAAGTATTAAAAAAGATTAAATCTCCATCAAGCATTAAAAATATTAAATCTTTTGACATGCAATTTTGTGTTCAAATTTTTCATTATAAAAAAGAAAAAAAGTTTACATATAATGACATTTAATCCCTCTGCATTCTTCATAAATTGTAATTAAAATAAATTTATATTAATTATAATTTCAAAAATTCATAACATTATAACACAATATAATCATACATGTATGTTACTATCATAACTCTCTAAAACATCTTGCTATTATAGAATTAAATTTATAATTATAAACAATGACATTGTAATATATTATTAGGTTTTTATTTAATCAATCTATATTTTAATAATTGTTTTTTAAATTTATTTAAAAAAATCTAATTTTACTGGATATTAAAAAGGAAAAAAATTCAAAAATATACTTTTCAAAATTTTATTTTTGTTGAATCCTATCATTCAATACATCATTTAAAAAGATAACTTCTATAAATATTTTTTATGTTATTTAATATTTTATATAAATTTTTAATAAAAAATATAATTTTATATATAAAATAAACCAATTTAAAAATAATAATAATAATATTTTTTTTTCAAAAATTTCTATTAACATATTTTTTCAAAAATGTCTGTTAACCAGAATTTTACGCATAGATTTATTTATTCTTCCATTAACCCGAATTTTGCTCTAAATTATTATTCATAGATTTATTTATTCCTACCACCAACTAGGGTGACATTCATCGTATCACGTTGTCATTGCTTAACACTCAGTTTTTCAATCAACGTCATCAAATTTTTATTTATGAAAGCGAATCAACACTATATGCAAATGTCTAATTAATACATGAACGGATTTTTATTTTGGGTGTGTTTGTGGTGACTTATTAGATGTGAAAGAGGTTGTGGGTGGAGTGAATATCACTTGTGGTAATATGAACCTGTGTTATATAGATTTCTGTTTTATATATATATATATATATATATATATTTTTGGTATATAGCGTTAATATTTTATGATGTTTGAATTTTGGTTGGTACATATATTTTAACATTTTAAGCAGTAAAAGTTTGATATTTACTATTTATCAATTCTTTATTTATAAAAGGTTTGAATCTATTTATTAATTAATATATATATATTTGAAAGGAAAAAGTAAAGAGAAATGTGCAATTTATTTAATTTTTAATAATAATAATAAATTATTCAAAAATATTAATTAAACTATGAAAAATTATTCATGATGTATGTAAAGAAACAAAAAACCGTTATAGATCCATCAAGTATTAAAAAAGATTAAATCTCCATCAAGCATTAAAAATATTAAATCTTTTGACATGCAATTTTGTGTTCAAATTTTTCATTATAAAAAAGAAAAAAAGTTTACATATAATGAGATTTAATCCCTCTCCATTCTTCATAAATTGTAATTAAAATAAATTTATATTAATTATAATTTCAAAAATTCATAACATTATAACACAATATAATCATACATGTATGTTACTATCATAACTCTCTAAAACATCTTGTTATTATAGAATTAAATTTATAATTATAAATAATGACATTGTAATATATTATTGGGTTTTTATTTAATCAATCTATATTTTAGTAATTGTTTTTTAAATTTATTAAAAAAAGTCTAATTTTAATGAATATTAAAAAGGAAAAAAATTCAAAAATATACTTTTCAAAATTTTATTTTTGTTGAATCCTATCATTCAATACATCATTTAAAAAGATAACTTCTATAAATAATTTTTTTTATGTTATTTAATATTTTATATAAATTTTTAATAAAAAATATAATTTTATATATAAAATAAACCAATTTAAAAATAATAATAATAATATTTTTTTTTCAAAAATTTCTATTAACATATTTTTTTAAAAATGTCTGTTAACCAGAATTTTACGCATAGATTTATTTATTCTTCCATTAACCCGAATTTTTCTCTAAATTATTATTCATAGATTTATTTATTCCTACCACCAACTAGGGTGACATTCATCGTATCACGTTGTCATTGCTTAACACTCAGTTTTTCAATCAACGTCATCAAATTTTTATTTATGAAAGCGAATCAACACTATATGAAAATGTCTAATTAATACATGAACGGATTTTTATTTTGGGTGTGTTTGTGGTGACTTATTAGATGTGAAAGAGGTTGTGGGTGGAGTGAATATCACTTGTGGTAATATGAACCTGTGCTATATGGATTTCTGTTATAGTTTAGTTGTTTTTTTTTTTTGTTTTGTGTGTGGGGGTATATAGTGTTAATATTTTATGATGTTGTTGTGTGGTATTGTAAAAAAAATTATTTATAGATTAAGAAATTTAGTTAAAAATTTTGTTACTCAATACTAAAGTATAAAGTATATTTGTATATTTGTAAGTTAAGAAGATCCATGTTAAAGTGAGAGTGAATCTCTACCATTTTAAAACTCTCCTTAAGTATTTATATATGTATAACTCCTATATTAATTTCTATTGAATAATATTTAAAATAAAGTTATGATTACTATGATAAACATGCTTATTTTTAAATATAGATAGATCTTTATAATTAAAAATATTATTATATATTCTAATATATAAAATATCATTATATATTTTCTAATATATTTATATATATTTTATAATTAACCATTATAATTTAAGACTTAGTAATATTTCTTTTTTTATATTTTAAAACTTATTTTATTTTTAAAATTTATTATAAAATAAGTGTTTATTATAAATTTATAAACTCTTGACTTGTTACGCAATTACAACTTTCCATTACATGACCTTTGAACCACTTTTCAATAGTTTGGTTGAAGAACATGTTTATCCTCTTTGAATGGTTCATTTGTAATGAAGACACTCGGTGAAATTTACTCATGTTCAGAGCCATCTTAACTACGTGACAAAGGACTGATGGGATTGCAACTGATTCATGTAAGAAGAGGGTATGCGGCAGCGGGGTAAGAGCGGGAGAGGGACTATATTGAGTGAACTTTTCTTTATCTACATTTTGCGTAAGGTTAATTTAACACTGTAATAAAAATTGGACTATATTGAGTGAACTTTTCTTTATCTATATTTTGCGTAAGGTTAATTTAACACTGTAATAAAAATTTAATTAGCAAAAAGAAAGTATTCAGAGAATGTCATATTTCAATTTAATTAGCAAAAAGAAAGTATTCAGAGAATGTCATATTTCAATTCAGATCATATTATGAGTAATGTTAAAATGCTTGTATTAAAACGTGGAACAAGTAACATTGATACATCTTGCAGAGTGCTTAAAAGTTATATAGATATTTAATACAAATATTTGTATCAAAAGAACTAGATATCGTATATTTGAAAGAGGGGCATCATATTGTAGACCTTGTTATTTCACTTAACAAGCGGGTTCACAACTCAACACTCACTATAGATAGATGCGCTACCAGTGTAGAGTGAAGGATCTGGGGTGAAAGGGTATGTGTCGAGATAAGAGAGTGTGGAGAAACAACTTCGAAGCAGGTTTCAGATAACTAAAAGACTGGAGAACATTATTATTTACTGCGAAAACATAGGGAATCGAACAATTAATGCATGTGTCACTGCTACATAGATTGTGCATGATTTATTTTAGGGATTAAATAGAAAATGTAGTTAAAAAAAAATACAAAGTTGTATAATGTAATAATAATCAAATGAAAATAAATTAAAAAAACGCACTTCTTAGGGAAGTTATCATTATTTTAATTGAAACCATTATAAATATTAAATATACTTAAACAATTATGATTAGAAAATACTCATTATCTTAATTGAAACAATTATAAACCATAAATATATTTATAAAATAATGATTAGAAAGATACCAAGTGATAATGAGTGTGGTTCTCGCTCTTTACCTCAAATATTTTTCTCATGTACTATTTTTCTTCATTTTCACTTTTTTATGGTATTTCAAACTAGCATTATGTACAAGGTAGCGAGCCTTGATTGTGAGGAGTACTGAGGAAGCACAATGAATGTTTTATTTATATTTTTGTATTATGTAAAATGAAATTTGTTAAATTTTAAAAACTTGGTGTTAACATTGTATTTTCCATGATCTATCTTTGAGATATAAAACTATTTTCAAATGTTCATTTTTATTTTGATCAATAATGCAACATTAAATATAATACAAAGTCTTAAAGCATATGTTCGAAAACCTATAGAATGCATTATTATCAAAATTGATGGAGACACAGATTCAACATATAATTGTATCCAAATTCAAATGTAAATTACCATAGTTATAATTTAGATATATAGAAGATCATATTCAAAACATAGGCATAAAAAATAAACATGCTGAACAAAATAAAAAAAAAGTAATATCGAGAACTATTGCGTTGTACACAGGAAGGTTATGCGAGAAGTGTGGGTGTAGGGACTATACTCAGTCAAGTTGTTTTCTTATTAGTACAATTGTCTGTTTTGTTTGATATATGAAAAGCAACTGAATATAGTAGATTCAAAGGAGACAGGACAAGTTTTGGAGTGGTAAGACTTTTTTCAGTTTTCTGGAAACATAATTAATTAATATGCATATCCATAATTATAGAGAGCTTTGATTGTGCGGGAGTGAAGAGGAGCTACAATGAAATATTTCTTCAGAATTTCGTATTCCACATAATGAAATTTATCCAATTATAAAGACATGGTGCTAGAATTGTATTATTCAAAAATGTATGCTTGATATTCAAAACTATTATCAAAAGTTAATTTTCATTTTAATCAACAAAACAACATTAGATATAATACAAAGGCTCAAAGCATATGTTTGAAAAATTATAGAAAAAATTATCATAAAATTGATATAAACTGAGATTCAATAACAACAATTGTATCCATTCAAATTCCAATCACCATAGCCATAATTCATATATATATACGAGATCATAATCAAAACACAGTGATAAAAAAAATATCTGAAAAAAAATTCAAAACTATAGTAAACCGTAAAAGTAAATGCATTTGTGCCAATGGGAACTCAGATTGGGCTCTTGGGCTCTTGTGAACCATAATACGAAAAAGAAATCTGTAATGAAAAAAAAGAATTTGAGTATAGTAATTAGCTAAGGTCATCATAACATAATCAACAAAGTTGAAGTATCTAATTTTAGTAAACAGAAAAGAAAAATTTGAAGGATTGGAGAACATTTAGAATATGTAAAAGTGTTCACCATGACTGTGTTTATGTTAGATGTCTATTGGGTTCATGATTTGTTTAGCATATTTGTTCACCATATTTTTTTAATGAAATCTATGTCAGGAGAAATTGTTATCTCGATTTTGACATTTTTCTTAAATGTCTCATTTTCAAATTTTCAACTTCTTCTTGCAACTGCATATCCAAGACAAAGTTCTCGTTATTGATTCTAACAAAAGGAATTAACCATTTGGTAATTTCTTCTGCATTAAGGTCCAATTTAGCTTTTAGTGTGTCTCTTGAAATTAATTCAGAATTATGTATGATGCATGGACTATGTAAGTGTTTTACAATTTGTATTATTGTCAGATAGGAATCACCTCTTCTACTGCCATCACATTCAGAAATGATTTCCTCAAGTTTCTAATTTTCTTAGACCATCCAACTTCTAGGTTCTTTATTCAATTAGCACTTGGATCCCCTTTCTTATTTTTCTCTATGTTAAAAATTAATCTAAGCCTCTAACTAAAAGTAACTAAATCATTGTCAACAAATTTCTTGTCCAACTGAAGATTACTATTAACCAAACTTACAAATGTCTTAATTTCCAGTTGAAGCATGTTAAATCAAAAGTTTATTGCCATGTGTGATCAATAGTTTCTAACCTTTGAAATATGCCCTTGATGATATATGATTTGATTGCATTAAGAAAATTGGAAGCTTTATTAGATTTGTGCGGTGTTTTAGCAAAAAAAAATTGACAATGGTGGTGTCTTTGTTTCCACTGGAGTCATTAACAAAGGACCTAGATTTAGAGTTTCCTCTAGTTCTTTTAATATTTTTTTTAGTCTCTGATTTTCTGCAATATGTTCGTCAATGAACTGTGCAAGTTCATGATCGACAGATTGATGGAATACCATGAGCCTCTTGGCTCCAATTCCAGAAATATCAATATCTACTTGTTCTTGATCAATGAACTTTTTATTATGAACTTTCACTTTTTCAATTCCGATTTTTTTGCTACTTTGTCATATTTTTCATTTTGCAATGTGACAAGATGTTCATAAAAAATAATGACCTTTTTTACAATCTACTCCATTATTTGTTGATTCTCTACCAGAAAAGAAGTAACCCAATCAGGTGGTGCAACATTGTCATTTTCCACATCTATAGCTTATTCAATGCCTTCTCTATTTGTGAAACTTTTAGATTTGGTTGTTTGAACTGTAGGCGCTTTGTATGGAGTTAATCTCTGAAGAGACTCTTCGTTATTTCAGTGACCTGATAACTTAGCTTGAACTAGTTTTCCAGTTCCATGAGTTTTCTCTTGCCTAGACTAGAGGATGAGGTTGCACTAGTACCAGGTATTGAAGCTGGAGATTTTTGTCTAGGATTTACGCCTCTTTGCTTCTATTTTTCTTCCCTGTTAATGTTGGTTTCTTGAGTAACTTTTTCAGCATCGATTACCAGTATTTGATTTTTAGTTCTCTGTAGGTCTTGTAAATGATCAGTTGTGAAAACATATTTAGAATTAGACAAAGATTTAAATAAATTATTTGATTTCACACTATGAGATACAAAAATTACATTGGTTCTTTGTTCAAATGAAGGTTAGGTTATTAGGGCAAGTTGTCAAAGATATGGCATCATAATAAATCTATTATTGGTGGACAAATTGACTAACTATAAAGAAACTTGATTGAAAATGAGATCAGCTTACTCGATTATACAATTCGTTTTGTATAACTATGAAAGAAATAGAGAATGGATTTTGAAACATTTGTTGTAGTTCCCGTGTTCATCAGACATGAAAAGAGCTAATAAAAATCCTTAGATTACTGTGTAAAGAAAGAAATATCTTGGAGAGAAAGATGGGAAAGATCCTGAGCAGTTTAGAAAATGAATTGTTGAATAATATTAACTTCGCCCAATTGTGAGCTGAGGAAAATATTTTCTTCGCACAATTTCAAGCACTTATTCACTACAACATTTGTTAATCAAATGTTGCAAATGTCATTGTTTTGTTTCTTTTATGCTGACAGATTCAGATACTGCAGATACGCAAACAACTAGTCAAATTTATTTTATATATATATATATATATATATATATATATATATATATATATATATATATATATATATATATATATATATATAAGTGAATTGGTTCATTGTATGAGCACAAATAGGTTGTTTCCTTTATCTACTACCTATTTTCGCTGTCAATCCCACTTAACTTCATAATTCTCCGCTACAATCCCAATTACCAATTATTACTATTTCGCTTGTGGAAATTGCTACATATGACACTCTCAATAAATAGCAATTAAAGATATCAAAGCCAATGTTTACAGGAAGTAATGAAAATAAACTTGATATTCTAAAACCATTTTGTCCACTTATTCCACATTTTTCTCTTGTTTTAATATTATTGAAATGCGTGTCATTAGAAGAAGAAATTTATGATATAAAATAAGTATAAATTATTTGTGATTATGACAATTAGCCTAGAAACTGTCAAGAATATATGTAAATAGAAAATTGTCTAACGATAATTTCAAATAAATATTTTGCACAAACGTGCTCACCTACCTCTACCATGAATAGATTTGGTGCCTAAGTTGGCTCCCAATACTATGTTGATTTCAATTCGTTTTATTTGATATTGAAGTAGGAAAAATGTTGAACCAAATTTGGTTTATGAATAACCTGACACACAATTTTGAAGATCGTGGTACAAAGCTAACTATCATAACATATTCTAGGTTGTTGTGTACACATTTCCCCATGATTTATGATAAAAATATCTCCAACTAATGCTACAAGTCATTGAAATTTGTTAATATTGTTGAGGTGATTGCACGTGCTTCCTCATATTTATCAGTGAATGGTGTTATTTCAGAGTATTGCATGGTATATTAGTTGCTGGTTGAATACTGGTTGGCATATCAGCTCATAAATTAGAAATGCAATATTAGTTAGTTCTGGTTTATTTGCATTGGTGAAAGGTGCTTCTTGTCATTGTATGGTGTATATCAGAATTGTATCTTTGGCTGAAGTCTAATATTAAGGTTGTCCTACTATTTGAAAAATGTTTGGGCATGAATACAACATTATGTTTTCTAATCTGAAATAAAAAATAAGAAACAACCACCTATAGCCATAAGACATTAAATTGTTTGACGAAAACTCTCACCGAGGACTTCAATAAAAACTCAAAGATTTAAGGGAAAAATTAAGGTGTTTCCAAAGGGAATCTTACATAGGAAAGGCCATAATTAGCTTAGAAATGAGAACATAAGAATCTATTTAGAAACAAATATGGGAAGGCGTGAGAAACATTACCTTCTGTCACATTATATCAGTTAATTGTTGTTCTGCATGTTGGTTTCATTTTCTTGTAGTTTCCATCAATGAGGTTTTTAACAAATACAAACAAAAAAGCACAAACACGATGTTGGTAGGATGGTCATCAGATAGCTGTCGATACAAACTTGTATTTAGAAGCTGTAGTTTCCATCAGATGAGGTTGATACAAACTTGTATTAGAAGAACCTGCAAGTATTCTACAAGATGCACACTCTGCAGGGCTGGAAATATTTGCTGCTAATTTTGCCAAATTATAGCTATGACCCAGTAAGGGAATATCTTAAGTTTGTGGACAACAAGAATTTCACATTTAATGGCATCCTAACCGATTCCTCTGTAACAACATCAGAGGCTATAGGTATGAATTTCTTTCTACTTAACCTCCACCAATTTTTGAAATTCCTTATCCATGCCCACTTGGCCAAAGAGGTATTAGTTTATTTCTTTAAACTTGCAGACAATGCAAACATCAATCATCATAATAGTTATATTAGTGCAATATTTAGCAGCCTGTGTCCAAGCCCTTTTTTTATGGTGCCAATCCATTTCTGCCATCAAAACAAGGATTTAAACACTCCCACGGATTTCCCCAAAATTTTCTCACAAGATTTTGTCCAGAAATTCATGGTGTGGACAAAATTTTGGGGTCATGAGACAACACCCAAAAGTTTTGAATTGCAAATTCTGGGAACATCTAGGCCGGACAACAGCAAAGTCAAACAATTTATGTTTTGTACTGCAGATTCTGCAAACATCCAAGATGGACATCAACCAAGCTAAACAATTTATGTTTTGGATTGCAGATTCTGCTAGCACACATGATTTGACTTCATAGATTGGAAACATTTAGCACACATGATTTGACTTCCTGGATATTGCCTCTTGTTGATGGTGATCTAGATAAGCATAGGAGTGTTCTCTCTATTTGGAACCCTCCACCCAATGCAATCCCTCTTTCAAGATGTGAGCAATAGCTCTGGAAAACACTAACAGTGAACTGCAATTGGAATCACTGGATATAGCAATGTTTTTGAAAATGTAACAGGAAAAATCGTTTTATAGGGTTTCTTTTGTCAATCTTACTAATACTTGATATTTTGAAGTCCTTAGAATCCTTGATAGCATGACAAGGTTTGTCTTAAATGATTCATTTCTTCTTGTCATGCTACATCCTCATTTTCATGAGCATGCATGCATTATTAACTCTTTATGCCCAAAGTCTTATCACTGATATTTGATTTTCTGTTATTTTTCAAGGATGTGCATTCAAACTTGAGGTAGCATAAAAATAATCAATTTCAATCAGGATATTTTGTCATATTAAAGTATTCTAACATGAATCTATTTTGTTGTTGTCACTATGCAGTGCTTCTAAGCTCACGGAATGGTGGAAAAGTGGACACTGTGCATTGAAGTATCATGCCGCCCAAATCCGGGTCGAGCATCTTTAAAATTTGTCCTTCACAATGCGGCAAAAAATCATGTGATTTATAGAATATGGGAAGTGCAGGGAAAGACAACCAATAACGAAGCATACTACATTACACTTGTTGCGGGGTTAAAAGAGGCAAAACACAATGGGGTGAATAACATAACAGTACTGACAAACTCAGATTTAATCTGTAATCACATGGAAGGCATCTACAATGTTCGCGCAGACAATTTGAAGCCCCTCTACAGAGGCAAAAATCTGGAGTGCTCGATTTAATTCTTTTACAATAAAGCACCTTGCAGAGATCCATAAAATGTCTACTAATCTAATGGTTGGAGCAATCTCAAGTGTAGATGCAGGTGCCAGAGATGATTCAGGATCATCATTCATTCCACTGGCAAACATTGATCAGCATCATTATAGGTCTCGACTATGTGTATACACCATGGTTGTCATTTTTCTTGGGATTCTCATACCGTGGTTCTTTCAGTAAAGAACTCGTTAATGTACTTTTTTTTCGTTTTGTAATATCATTCACCTTAGATGTCCAATCATGTTATAACTGAATTCATGTGTCCAATTATGTACATTATATTTGAGGTGAACTAATTATTCTTAACCTACTAGTGGTTCAACGAAGATTATTGTAGCTCTGTTTGAATTTAATTTTAATTTCAAGTTTCAGATGCTACCTCTTTAATACAGTGTTGATTTCCACCTGGATGGATGCCATGGGAATAAATGAAAGTAACAAAATAGGGTTATTTACATCTGGTTTGTTGGTTTTCACAACATTTAAGAAGTATAAGTCATTTCTGATGCAAACCCTAGCTATATCCATATCTATATGATGACAAGCCGAAAATAGTTGATGCGTGATCTAATGTGAGATGAAGAATTTCATACCATGAAACCCTCCTAGGAACATTGATGCATAATAATGACAAACTCTAACCTAGTATGAAGTGAATTTTCTTAGGTACATGGTTTGCCCTAGAATGATGCAATGTACGCATATATCAATGAAGCCCTACATGCCCATGATGCCTTTGAAGATGCCATAATCTTAATAAATAAAGAACACAAGTGAAGAAATGCTCATCTTTTAAAATTACCTAAAAGATTAAAAATATGGAGTCCCTAAACTTTGTCAAAATCATAATGATAAATTATGCTTCAAAAAGCTTAATCCCCCATTTTCTTGACATTTGTTTTTCTTGACATGTCCCTTGTTCGTCACACCCACACTAATCTTCCAACTAGGACACCTTTCTTACAAGCACAAGAAATGCTCTAGAGTCTAGTGTCGCATGTTTCTAGCACCAGAACCAAAAACTAAGGCTTTGGAATTTGCAAGAATGACACCAACAATAACAACTAGAAAGTTAAAGCGTAATGCCCCATAATATTGGCCATCTTGTTACCACAGGTCTAACTCAACTAATGGCCATAGCTCATCATCTAATCAAGAACACTCACTATTGACTTTACACCAGAATGATGTGCGACCATAAAAAGCATGCCATAAACCATAACAGGGAAGTACATCATCACCATCCATATTCATCAAAGTGTAACAAAATATCATGCTTATTAACATATACACAACAACTACAAGAATCCTGATGGAATAGAGTAGGTTATCAAACATTTAGAACAATGCTCCATTCAATATCCACACAATATGGCAAGAACCCTTCAATAGCATGCCAAAACTAAACAATGTTACCACTTGTAACAACCTAAAACTAGCAACAACCCTAAACTATTCAGAGCTCAAGTACTTGTACACCACTACTTGCTCAATGGCAATTTAGGTAATCTTTATAGCATTCCATTACCCTGATGTACATGCATCTTTCACATCCAAACTAGTAAGTAAAGCAGAGTCGTTTCCAAAGAAACGTTACAATGAGTTCAAAGCTCTCTTAAAACTTCCAAGTTTAAAATGAATATCACTTTACATTTGACCAAGTCAAATAATATATCTAAAATGGGGATTAATAACTCATCAACCAAGTCAAATAATATATCTAAAAGGAGGATTACTCGCTGTACCATATAATTCATCTTTAGATCCTGTGTAATGCATAAAGAGGTGGAATACTATGTTATGGAGCCCATGTACTATTATCACAAGCATCACTTTCACTTATATCAAGGTGTCAAGGTTATTTCTATATTATATGTTAATTAGAGTCTAGCAGTGAGCAGCTTGATTAATTCATATATCCTGAAGCCTTATGAATAATTGTGTAGCTATGTTTTTATAGAGATGTAAAATTGGTTGTGTGAATGGCCTAGAGATGGCCTGTGCTCATGGTTTTTTTGGAGCCAAGGCTAGTTTACATATGACATCACTATGTTTTCATAATCATAACAGATTATATCAGTTCATTTATTAAATGAACTAAATTATGGTGCATCCAGAAACCAGATTAGTGTGGTATTAGAAATTTTATTCATTAGATTTTAAATCCAGAATGTTTTAGTGTAATGCCTTCTGGACCTATTTTCACAATCATAACAGATTAAATCAGTTCATTTACTAAATGAATTAAATTATGGTGCACCCAAAGACTAGATTAGTATGATACTAGAGCTTTTGTTCATTAGATTTAAATCCAGTGTAATGCCTTTTGGACCCTCTTTGGTATATGGGTTGTTATCTATGTAATGTCCATAATAATTGCAACTTTTACAATAATATTGTCTTTCCTCCTCCTCACTGATTGAAGAACAAGGATCCATTAAGCTGCCAATATCCTCCATAGACAAGATAACCGCTTAGCCGTATGGCTAGTTACACAGATCAAACTTTACAAAAAAAACTCGTTGAAAAACCATGGTGCTTTACAGGCCTTATCTTCCCAAGCATATACTAAAAGAATACAATTTTGTATAAATATAGTGAAATATGCTACAAATTACAATGACATTTGAAAAACTCCATCACTAACTCTGCTTTCCAAAGCAATGGGTGTCTCACTTGGAGGAGGCTCACAACACAAATAGCCATGGAACTGCTATTATAGCTCTGTTCCGAAGAATAGATAACTCTTGATACATAATATAGCCGAAAAGGTATAACAATAACCAGATCGTTCTGCAGGAAAGTGATCTAAGGTTAGACTAAACATCTGAAAACAAATCTAATATATTCTTAGTGTGAACAGGACTTTATTAGTTATGACTTCCACCTGTTGCACCTTGTCACCATCCTATACGAACCAGCTGACTCCCTGATCAGAGAATCTGTGAGATGGCTTTCCAAACAAACTTGGAAAGGCTGATTTTATTCAATTTCATGGACATCAAAAGACAACTATAACTGTAAGGAGATGATGATTCTGCAATAAAAAATTAATAATCAGCTCAAGATTGCGGTCGATTGCCACGAAAACTGCTAGGTGATGCCTGGCGATTAAGTTCCTAGAAACATGAAGCACAAAACAATTTAGGGAACTGATATTGTAGCATGTACTCTTTGCTTGAGTTTAAGTGTTGTTTGAGAATTCTAGGGGGCAGCTGCAAACTTTCAAAATTTTGAGTGCATTCTTTAACTCAAAAATTCAAGAACAGAAAAAGCCCAAAGCAGAAAAATATCAAGGTCAAATGTCACAATTTGGAATGAGCTTGATTAGCATATCTCTGAAAAACGCAGGTGTCCAGGTTGTGTATAGGTTGACTTCACAATGGTTTCCCACAGTAAGCCAGTCTCTTCTGCTCTCACAAAATTCAATATCTTTCCAGCATAGCTCTTGAAATTAAATCCCTGCGGTCTCTAATACTATACAATGAGACCCTGTCTGTTTAATAGAGCAGCTGATCATTTCATGCCAACATCACTATGCAAGCAATCCTTAGAGGTGTTTTGTTGCAACTATAAAACCCATGAAAATGTTTTAATCTAATTACATTTATTTTCTGTCACTCTGAATGCTGCTCTTAGATCTTATTTATATGCTACTCATACGAATGGCAACAATCTCCCCGTAAACTGTAAATTTTTTGATGAAGTTATGGATGTTCCAAAGTTTTCCTCATGTGAAATTTTCTTAAAGCTGACAAATTGACTTCTGGGAAATGAACAGAGCTATGAAATAAATTCAAGAGGGTTAGAAATTTTTTCTAAAAGCTGGCTTCCAGAGTCTGGTACGGTCAAGGCTATTGTCTGTTTTTGTCATGGATATGGAGATACTTGCACCTTTTTCTTTGAAGGTGATATTCATATTCTTGGAAGTTATGCGGAAATTTGATTTTTCTTTTTAATGTGTTAGAGAAGTTGGTTATTATAGTAATTATTTAATACAGGGAATTTATGGTGTTAATACTTGAGATATTGCAAAACTTGCAAGAATTGCTAAGAAAATTGCAGCCTTTGGATACGGTGTGTTTGCAATGGATTATCCAGGATTGGGCCTTTCAAAGTGATGATTCTACTCTGCTATTTTCACGACTACTGTGAGCTTTCATATGCATCATGCTTATTTGGTGCTTGTTGTATGCAGCGATAACAAGCAAAGAATAGCAGATTATCTAAACTGCATAATTAGAATGTGAGAATAACTGGATAGCAGATTATTTTAACATGCGTTTGAGTAAAGAATGACTTGTCTCCGCATCATAAGTCCCCATTTAATAGGTATTTTTAATTTACCTCACGCCCGGGATTGCCTGCGAGGTGGGTGCAACTGTGAGTGCGGGCGGTGTTTCCTCCGGACGGGTTGCAGAGGCCGTGTTTCCTCCAGACGTTGCAGAGGCAGAGTAGAGCAAGTTCGAATGGGAGCGAATGTTCGAAAATGAAAAATGGTCTTTTGGCGCGAGGGGAGGTTTGAAAATGGTTCCGGGTGCGAACTCGGGGTGGTGGGTCCCGCATTCCCGGAAACGGAAAGCTCGCTGCCAGATTAACGATGTATGGAAGATGGATGCACCCATGACCCCTCGACATCCATGGTAGAGCCGGCCTCCATACGGGCATTTAATGCCCTATGGCAGGCTGGTTAGCTCTTGCCAAATTCCAGGCCCGATGTTTGTACTTGACTTGCTATGCGGTGACAACTATCCAATCCATTAAACCACTCTGAATACGGGTAGTGGTGAAAAGCCTTTGTAGAACATCAAATTCCAGGCCCGGTGTGTGTACTTGACTTGCTATTCGGTGACAACTATCCAATCCATTAAACAACTCTGAATACGGGTAGCGTAATCAGGTTACATTTCGGCCAGAAAATAACTGAAATTCTAGTATGTTTTTGACAAAATCTCCCGAAATATTTTAGAAATTTAGATTTAGATTAGGGTTTTAGTATTTTGTTTGCAAATAGGTTTTTGATGTGGTTCTTGCATTTATTTTCATTTTTTTTTTAGAAATATTCCAACATTCATATATTTTTGAAAAAAAAAACCAAATTCCCAAAAAAAAAAAAATAAATAGCCGTGGAGACAAACTTGTCACCTCGACAACAACGCCCATCGAATACAAAAATACCGACACCATGTGCACTCATTCCACTCTTCCGTACTTCCGCACAGCTGTATAAACTAAGTGGCAGATGCATTCCACTATTCCGCAGAGCCGTATAAATTAAGTGACAGAGAAGGGCGTCATTTCATCCACGGGTATGATCGAACGTATCCACCCACTGGAATAGGTCGCTTTCCTTCCTATCGTGTACGTCACCAATGCTTCAGTGGGCAATGTAATCGATATGAATTCTCCTTGCAGGCCTCTAGGGACTCTGATCATTCCTCACCAGTAATACTCTTCGACAATAATAGAATACATTAAAACAGTAAATCTGCCACAGCAGGTTGATCCAGAACTGTCTTCCATGGGCATGCATTGAAAATTGCCTCTCACAATTTCGAGCAACAAAAGGAAAAGAGTCCTAATAAGGGGGAATTACCAACCAGTGCACACCAGAATAACAGAGCATGCAGGAATAAGCGGACTGAGAATTCCCCGAACACGCTCCCAAAAAACTACGTAAACGCTTAATAATATAACAATGATTTGACTGACATGCATTAAAAACACATCGAGGAGTATTACATCTCTGACACGATAAATTTTCATTCATTTTTACGTGCTTAATTTTAAAACAAGTTCAATCCTTGGTTGTAGAATGAGCTCTAAGCCATGTTAAATTATCATATATCTATATATATATATATTATTTTACGTAACAATCTTGCATTCGTTGCGATTTTTAACGCGATATTTTATTTTCGGATTGTTAACGCGATATTTTATTTTCAATTTTCACGTATTTCAATTTTAGTAATTTTTAGTCACAATTTTTCATTGTTTATGGTTTTTTCTTAATGTTGTTCTGTTTATATTTATAGGGATATTACTGTTCAGTTGTTTAAATTACAATATTGTATCAAAATAGATTTACTCTTACAATTAAGTTTTCATACTTTATATTCATAATTAATGTTTCAGTCGTTTAACGAGGTGGAGGAATGCCCCGGACTACTAAAAATGGCTGGAATCCGAACAAAAAAGATTCAAAAAATCTTGTAAAGGCAGTTTTTTAATCGTGTTTTTGATGGTGGAAATAGATTCAGCACCATCAAAAATGTCTAAGACACCTAAAATTTTGAAGTTTAACCACTATAACTTGGATTTACAAAAATCCTTACCGGATTTTCTCTAAATATGACCAGAATTTCTATTACTTTCCGGCTCCACCTAATTAGACTACCCAGGATGAAATAATCGGATTGCCAACAGTGAAATAATCCTCCACTTCTTTAACTGAATAATACTGTGAAGAAATAGTATTTCAAAATAAAATACATTCACATTTATAATATTTTCCAAATAAAACATATTATCATAAATTCTAAATTATATTTTTGAAAACTTTTAAATAAAAATATTATTAAAATAAAATGTTTAACATTTTCTAAATAAAATAAATTATTATAATTTAAAATTCTACCTTTAATAACTCCTAAATAATTAACAAATAATTTAACATTGTCCAAAGACACATTACCCTAATTTGAATTTCTACCATGATAACTTCGAGATGAAAAAATTCTGCTGCTGAAAGAGAGCTCGTTAGTCTACGATCTTGGCCACAAAAAGAGAGCTCGTTAGATTACGAGAGGGTAATGTGTCTTTGGAAAATGTTAAATTATTTGTTTAATATTTAGGAGTTATTAAAGGTAGAATTTTAAATTATAATAATGTATTTTATTTGATAAATGTTACACCAACGATTTTTTCAACTGGAAGGCAGAATTTTAAATTATAATAATCTATTTTATTTTGAAAATGTTAAACTCTTTATTTAATAACTTTTTTATCTAGAAATTTTCAAAAACAGAATTTAGAATGGATGATAATGTGTTTTATATGGAAAATATTATAAATGCGAATGTATTTTATTTTGGAATATTATTTCTTTACAGTTTTTTTTTTATTTAGCTAAAAAAGTGGAGGATTGGATGAAATAATCGGATTAATAAGCTCATTTTTAGCCGATCCACTAAAGAATAGTGACTAGAAATAAGTGTTATAAGTAAACCGATGGTCTAAATTAGTCTCTTTCTAAGTCACTCGTTAAAATTTATAATAGTGACTTAAATGTTTACACGGTCAAATTTAAGGTTTTAAATTTTTCCACAAACTACTTTTCCCTCACCGTGAAATACGATATGTTACAATGCCAGCCGCCGCTATGTTTGGACTTGAGTTGTTAGGCCGTCATAACCATCCAATCCATTGCATGACGATTGAACCACTTCTAATAGTTCCGTCTTGGGACCTGTCTATCCACATTAAATGGTTGAACCACTTCTAATACAGACACCCCTTGCAGAGCCGTAGGAACTAAGTGACAGAAAGGGCGTCATTTCGTGAGCGCTGAGCAGTGTGATCCAGCCTAATCACCCAATAAAGCAGCAGGAATATGTTGCTTTCCCTCCTATCGTTCTCTTGAGGTAAATGTCAATATCACCAATGCTTCAGTGGGCAATTTGGATGCTCCTTCCTCTGGCCCTTCACCGATATGAATTCTCCTTGCACGCCTCTAGGGACTCTGATCCTTCTACGCCTTGAATGCTCTTTCGCTATCAAAACAGTAATCTGCCACAGCAGGGTGATGCAGACAACTGTTTTCCATGTGCATGAACTGAAAACTGGCTCTCACAAATTCGGCCAACAGAAGGAAAAGACAGTTCTAACAAAGGGGAATTAAGAACCGGAGAATAACCAGACTTAGAATCTGTCGTACACGCTGCAAAAGAATTACGAAGAATACTTGCAGCACGATCAAATGCTTAATAATACAACAATACTTTGACGGAGAAGAAACAACAATAGCGGCAGTTCTTTGAGCTGTCTGAAATGAAAAGAGTGATTAAACAATCGACATGCATTAAAAACACTTCGACATGTATTACATCTCTGACACGATTAATTTCCATTAATATCAATTTTCATTAATATCAATTTCCATTAATATTAATTTTCATTAATATCAATTTACTTTCACATACTACCTTTTTTTTTAAAACGGCGTTGTGTACGGCGACACAGTTATTTTTAATTTAATTGGAATCTCGTCTTTCTTTCTTTTTTTTTTTTTGGGAAAAATCAGTTCATAAGAGAGTTTGAATATTTTTTTAATAGTAAAAATAGATTTAACACGATCAAAAACAACCTCTTGTAACAAAAAAAAATCAAAATATAAATTCCACGAACGCTGTTTGAACCATTGTCCTGGACGATAAAAGTTCCTTTAAAACTTCAACTCCCACGGTTACTGACCATTGATCTAATTTCCATTTATGGTTACTTCTTGTCAACTTACATTTTTGAGCTACAACTGGCGTTTATCATTGCTTCCCTACCACTACCGTCAACATGCATCCCCCCACGATAGAGCCGAAACAGTGCATCTGATCTATTGCCCGCTCCCGACCACTACAATCTGGAATCTTGGCCGAAACAGTGCATCTGATCTATTGCCCGCTCCCGACCAGTAGCACCTCTCCCAGGCTTGGTTGCTGCTTCTTTTCAGATCCATCGCAATGGCCGACTGAGGTGTTATTTCAACCCCTACTAGACTCCAGTTGGGTTGAGATCAAACAAATTTGCTGCAAGCTGGAGAGTTGAAGGGTGGAAAACTTACAGGTGCATTCAGTATGGATTTCAAATTCCTGTTTTTCATTCGTATCCATTTTGTTCTGATCTTTAACTTCATTTCCTCGCCATATACAATCACCAATGGATTTCAAATTTCTGCTTTTGTTTCATAGTCATTTTGTTAGAGTCTTTAAATTCTTCTCCAAACACCTGGTTTCGTTTCATAGTCATTGCGGTAAAATCTGTAAATTCATCTCCTTGCCAGATTTAATCCCCAACCCCGTTATAGAGAAGCTTTTCTAATAAGGATTTTGTGGGGATGGGGATTAAAATGCTCAGAAATAGAAATTGGACTTGCAGTGTTTTATTTACAGAGGAATTCTTTTCTTATGTTGGATCGAATTTGAACTCCAACGGAACGGCTGTGTGAGAAGAAGAATAATGCTAATTGCCATTGTAACGATTTCAGTGTTAGATCAAAAACCATTACAATTAGTTTCTTCGCTCCTGTTATAACTTCAATCAAACCAATTGTTTGCTGTAGGTGAGGTGTAATTCTTAGGACCAGTAGCATTGAGTTTTCTGAGCTAAAGCCCATACATGAATGCCATGAGAATCAAGCATATTGATATGGGAATATAATAGTTATATTGAGTGCACCCTTTACTTACGGTAGGATAACACTCCCTTAAAATGCAAGTGGGTGCCCATGATTCTCCCTATCACGCTACTATATGAGCTATAAGTAACAATATTTATTTTCTTTTATTTAAATTTTCGGCTGCATTAAGGTTGATCATCTTGTTTCATGTAGAGCCATACCAAATGCGTAGTAAACTCTCACTTACTTATAACCTAATGAATCACAAACCAGCGTTATTATTTCTCCACTGCCAATACCACTACTATCAACATGCATGCATTCTCTTGGAGAGGCAAAACCCGACCTGTTATGAGGGATCGCCAACCATTGTAAATCTGGCTGGCTTGGCTGAAGTAGCACCTCTGGCTAGCTTGGCTCTGCTGCTTATAGCTGTATGCTGCAATAGACAAATGAGACGTCCTTAGACCCTTACCACACTCCTATGTTATTCAGCTAGAGAGCTGGGTAGCTTCCGTGCCTGGTGTGCATTGAGGGTAGATTTCTAATCATGCTTGTGATTCATAGGGATACTGGTATATGAAAGAGGGGTCAGAATTTCCTAGCATAAAGTTTAGAGAATTTGAAGCTTACCAGATACTTGAATTCTACGAAAAGTAAGAGGTACCTGCCTTCCCTCCATCATGTCCAAAATGTGGAGATGAAAATAAATCCTCTTCCCAAAAGATAAGGTGTTAGATATGCCCTTTCCATCGAGCCTGGCCAACACCAGAAGAGATCAAGGAATGGATCCCGAAAATTGGGCTCTGATTAACCTTGCGATATCACTTTGTCTGCATGGCCAGCGATATCACTTTGTCTCTGCATGGCCAACTCGGAGAGAGATCAAGGTCCAGATCCCTAGAATTCTGCTGCTTCGTCTTGTAGGCAGATGTAATCCCATCCTGTACATAATGGCAATAACAATTTTGTAGGGATGGGGATTAAACTACTCGGAAGTTTACCTTGCTGGTTGTTTCTTTTTAAGAAGAAATCTTCTGATATTAGATGGAATGTTGAATTCACCGAAGCATAAGTGATGAACGCGGTCTTTTATTAGCAAGTTTTGAGCGCCAGCCATGTGCCGAGAAGAATTAAGAAAAATTGCGTACCGCCAGTGTTTCAGCAAAGCAATATCATCTATCTTCCTTGGTTTGTGACATTGATTTGCTATCTTTAATCATTGTCAAATTGTAAGTACTGTCTTGTATGAGACAACACTGACACTAAATATTTATCCGAGTGTGGAATTTAAGGCATAAATTATAGAGTTTCTATCTTCCTTGGTTTGTGACATTGATTTGCTATCTTTAATCATTGTCAAATTGAAAGTACTGTCTTGTATGAGACAACACTGACACTGCTTAATATTTATCCGAGTGTGGAATTTAAGGCATAAATTATAGAGTTTCTATCTTCCTTGGTTTGTGACATTGATTTGCTATCTTTAATCATTGTCAAATTGGAAGTACTCTCTTGTATGAGACAACATGATACTACTTAATATTTATCCGAGTGTGGAATTTAAGGCATAAATTATAGAGTTTCTCTTTCGCTTAAGTATTAGGAAGAAGATTTAACTCATTGCATTTATACCTTCAATAACTTAGCAAACTGTTGGAAATGGTGTAAATGGATAAATGATCGATATCGTTGTCTTCTCTTCCAGGCATAGGGGCTTTTTGCATGGAATGTCTTTTTATCAAATTTGTAAATTTTTTGATTTTAAGATGATGGGTCGAAGATTATGGCCCTTAACGTATTTGGAACTTTGTCAAAGCTGTCTTCAGTTAATGAAGTTTTGATAACATAATATTAAAATACCATGGGCGGAGATTTTTAACATTATTATTATATTTCAATATTTCAAATTAAAAGATTTCATAACACTATGATAATGAGTGGAGAAAATACCAAATTAAAATATAAAAAATTTGATTTTATAAATATTATTATAAGAATACATAACATATTTTATAAATTATATTATGGTAAGAATATATGGATGTCTAAAAATCATATTTGTTAAATATTATTATAATAATATATGGATATGAATATGAAGGAAGTAATAGAGTTTAAAGTTAGATGATGAAGATATAAAATTGTCAACATGGTTGAAGAAATTGCCAATGTTAGAGGAAAATTTACTTAAAATATATTTCATTTTAATTGTACTAAATAAGTGAAGCTATTTTATAGTTTAGGATGGGTAAAATTGATGTGTGTATTATATATGGTGTTATAATATTTGTATGTGATATTAATAAAATAAAATTAAAAAAACAAATTATAATTAGCATAATTATATTAATAAAGTGATTAATAAAATAAGTTATGTTTCAATAGACCATATATTCTATTTATAAGAATACAAATTCACAAATGAAATGCAGAAAATGGTACCATGTGATGTCAAAAGAGACTGATGGAATGAGAAAGGAGAGGGAATTGCAACCTTCACTCTCTCTCTCTTGGAAACATGCCTACTCTAAAAAGGCATGCTTATATGTTTGGAATTACTCTGACATGGCATATTGATGATGATATGAATATTTTTTTAATCATTGTATTTTTCAATAAATATATTTATAGAAGATAAAAGAAAATATTATATTTACAGAAAGATGTTAAAATAATATAATTACTTTGGTATGAGGAGTTAACTAAACATAGAGAGTCAGTTAATTGAGTGATTGAGTGGTTGAGTGTTGAGTGAAGTCGAGTTAAGTGATAGATAACTTTGCATGATTGCATGTAGTTGCATATCAAAATATTTTAAGCAATTAGCTAATTGGAAAATGTTTACATACCCTTCACTGGGTTCATTCTAATCATCATATTTTGTGTGATCAATAGAAGCGCAGCAACTCATGTTTTATGTGAATTCATGCTTTGTCTTTTCAATGTTTTTAACAAAATGGTACCAGAACGAGAGAAAACCTATCAAAAATTTTGTAAGGGCAACCTGCAGATTCCCAAGTAAAGGGTCAAAAGTTTCAGCGTAGCCGTTGAGTGATAAGTCGTAGCTTGTTGATTGTTGAGCAATCAGGTCGAATTATTCTGGATAGGAGGAGGGTCGCAGCCCACGCCGCCAGCTGAAACCGTAATTGCGTCAACCACAATCGCCGCACCTGTTGTAGCAGGAAGGAACGAGAGAAAAAGTCTTTCATACATCACATGCAGCGCTTTAAAAATTCAGAAGCCGTTAAAAATTCAAAAGTTTGTTAAGCTTTTTCAAAGGAGAAATGTAAGACTTCATACGACTAACGTGAAGGTTTTTTTAAGAGTAAAGTGAAGGTTTTTATGAGACATTTTTTAAAAAGTGTGAACGTGAATTTTTAATTAAAGTTTTATAACCTTGTAGTGAAGTTTTTTTGTTTTTATATCTACAGAATTTTTTTATAAAAATATCTTTTTATATAAAAATAAATAAGGTGTTTGGGAGGAAAAAAAAAAAAATTAAATTAAAAAAAAAAAATTTAAAACTTGGGTTAAAAAATAAGAAAAGAAATCTAGGGTTTTTTCTTTTTGCAGAGAAATTTTTGTGGAAAGATGGCTTTCTCAAATTTTCAGCGCCAATTCCCATTGTTTAATAAGAAAAAATTATGATGTGTGGGCCATTAATATGGCGACCACATTGCAAGCACATGATGTTTGTGATTATATCAAGTTTGGGTTTTCATAACCTAATAACGAAGAAAAAGAACAAGCTCTCAGTAATATAGAAAGGGAACAATGGAAGAAAGACATGAAGAAGAATGCACATGCATTGCAGCTTATTCAACAGGGAGTGGACCGAGCAGTGTTCCAGGCGATTATGATTACGTCTTCAACAAAAGTAGCATTTGATACTTTGGCGACAAACTATAAAGGTATGGCCAAAGTCAATTTTATTAAGTTGCAAAATACTAGGAGAGATTTTGAAAGTCTGTAGATGAAGAAGACAGACGACATTGATTCTTTCATGAATCAGATCATAACTATCGTAAATCGGTTAAAGATTTATGGTGAAGATATAAACGATCAAAGAGTGGTTGAGAAGGTCCTCCAATCCTTGTCTACAAAATTTGATGTTGTGGTAGCAGCCATAGAAGAAGCCAAGGATTTGGCATCATTGACCATTGATGAGCTAATGGGATCACTTCTATTGCATGAGGCAAAGATAGATAAAAATAAGGATTCCAATTAGAGACCGCTTTCAAAAGTCAGGTTTCTATTTCAAGAGACAGAGGTCAAGGCAGAAGTAGAAGGAGAGGCAGAGGACGAAGCGAAAGATATGGTGGCTAGAGAGATGACCGAGAAAAGCATGAACATGCGAGTGGAAGCAACTACAAAAGCTTCAACAATAATCAAAGAGTTGACAAATCAAAGATGAGATGTTATTACTGCAATAAATTTGGTCATTATGCTCATGATTGCAAGAAGAAAATAACTGATCAAGGGAACCAGAGAGCTAATCTCACTACAGAGAGTATTAACTCCATGTTCCTAGCTCCCCATACCATGCATGAACCTTCTACTAGTGTGTGGCTATTAGACATTGGTTGCAGTAACCACTTGACAGGCAACAAGGATTTGGTTGCAAATTTCGATCACTCTGTGAAAACAAAGATAAATCTGGGGACTCACAAGACTGTGGAAGTAGATGGAAAAGGAGTGGTCAACATTCTGACCCAGCAGAGGGAGCCGAAGACAATCTCAGAGGTATATTATGTTACTAGCCTCAAACATAATTTGTTAAGTGTTGGTCAATTAACACAGAAAGGATACAGAGTTATCTTTCAAGGTCAAGAAGTTGTTATATATGACAAGCCCTCAAGAAAACAACTGATAGGAAAGGTGCAGATGATGAGGAACATACTCTTTCCTCTAATTTTGAATTACAGTGGTCAGGTGAGTTCTTTTACAGTTGCATGTTCTAATGATTATTAGTTATGACACTTTTGATTTGGACACTTGGACTTTTCTGGTTTAAGATTGTTGCAGCAGGAACAGATGGTCAGAGGATTACCTCCCATTAAAGAGCCTGCTAGTACTTGTGAGTGTTGCATCTTGAGAAAACAACACCGTGATAGTTTTCCAAAGGGAGTTGCATACAGAGCAAAGCAACCTCTTGAGCTAATGCATACAGACATGTGTGGACCTATGAGGACACAGTTGATTAGTGGAATTTGCTACTTCCTCACTTTCATCGATGACTACAGCAGAAAGACTTGGGTTTACTTCTTGAAACAGAAGTTTGAAACTTTTGTAAAGTTGAAAGAATTCAAAGCCTTAGTAGAGAGCCAAAGTGACCAACAGATCAAGGTATTGAGGTCAGATCATGGTGGAGAATATGACTCAAAGGCATTCCATGATTACTGCAAACAACATGGAATCAGAAGACAATTTACAACTAGGTACACATTGCAGCAGAATGGTGTAGAAGAGAGAAAGAACAGGACAATTATAAACATGGTAAGAAGCATGTTGAAAGGAAGAAACTTGTCTAATGAGTATTGGGCAGAAGCAGTGGCATGTGCTATTTATGTGATCAACAAATCTCCTACAAAGAGTGTAATGAACAAAGTACCAGAACAAGCATGGTCAGGTATGTATTGAAGTGTATCTCATCTTAGAGTATTTGGATCTGTAGCTTATGCACATGTGCCTAAGGAACGTAAGGGCAAATTGGATGATAAAAGTGAAAAATGCATATTCATTGGTTATAGTGAGCAATCAAAAGCTTACAAATTATATAACCCTGTCACAAAGAAGACCATAATAAACAGAGATTTTGTGTTCAAGGAACAAGAGTCATAGAATGGAATTGTAGACAAAACAATTGATGCACAAGTGCCACTGATGGAAGAAGATGATGTAGCAGAAAAGAAGCAGCAAGAATCACAGGTGAAAACACCAAACAGAAACACACCAACAAGGACTCCAATATTTTCAGAGCAACATGGATCTTTAAGAAGATCAACAGATGAATATTCTCTCAACAATCAATCAGGTGATGAATCAAACAATGGTAAGAGAAAGATGAGAAGTTTAAAAGATATTTATGATGATTTGAATGTTAGTTCAAATTTTGCATTGTTATCATTCCAACCTTCTTTGTTTGAAGAAGCAATCAGAGATGAAAATTGGGTGCAAGCCATGGATGAAGAAATTGAAGGTATTAAAAAGAATGATACATGGGATTTGGTTGATTTACCAAAGGAAAAAAATCTCATTGGTGTGAAGTGGGTGTACAAGACAAAGGTGAATGAGAAAGGTGAAATTGACAGATTTAAAGCAAGACTTGTAGCAAAAGGATTCTCGCAGCAATCGAGAATAGACTTTGGAGAAACATTTGCTTCGGTAGCTAGATTGAATATTGTAAGAGCAATTCTAGCCACAGCAGCTCAGAACAAGTGGAAAGTATATAGAATGGATGTGAAACCAGCCTTCTTGAATGGAATTATAGAAGAAGAAATTTATGTGCAGCAACCTCCAGGATATGAAGTTGAAAGTAACGAAGACAAAGTTTATAGGTTGAAGAAAGCGCTGTATGGACTGAAGCAAGCGCCTAGAGCTTGGCATAGAAGAATTGACAGTTACATGATCAAGAATGGATTTTGCAGAAGCAACATTGAGCCTACCTTATACACAAAGGTAAATGAGCATGGACAGATTTTGATTGTTTTCTTATATGTTGATGACTTGATTTTTACAGGTGATTTTGACATAGATGAATTTAAAGTAGCCATGATGAAATAATTTGAGATGACAGATCTTGGTCTCATGAAATATTTTATTGGCATAGAAGTTGAGCAATCTGAAAAAGGAATTTTTATATGTCAAAATAAATATGCCAAATATTTGTTGAAAATATTCAGGATGGAAAATTGCAAACCTGTCCCTACACCAGTTGCAACAGGTACAAAGTTAAGCAAGGATGATGAAGGTTTAGATGTCAATCCAACTATATTCAAAAGATTGGTTGGCAGCCTCATGTATCTCACAGCGACAAGACCACATATCATGCAAAGAGTGAGTTTGATTTCCATATTTATGGAGACTCCAAAAGACACACATTGGAGTGCAAGAAAACGAATTCTGGGATACATAGCAGGAACTAGAGATTGTGGCATAATGTATGCAAGCACAAAAAACAAGGATTTGATTGGATACACAGATAGTGATTTTGCAGGAAGTTTGGATGATAGGAAGAGCACTTCTGGTTTTGTGTTCCACCTTGGTTCAGATGTGATTTCATGGTCATTTAAGAAGTAGCCCATTGTGACACTCTCATCAGCAGAACTAGAATATGTAGCAACAACATCAACATCATGTCAAGCAATGTGGTTAAGAAGCGTACTTGATGGACTCAAGAAGAAACAACAAGGATCAACAACAATATTGTGAAAACACCTCAGTGATTGAACTATCCAAGAATAGTGTGTTTCATCAGAAGAGCAAGCATATTGATACTAGATATCACTTTATTAGAGAACTTGTGAGCAATGGAGAAGTTCACTAGAAGCCTTGTAAATCTAGTGATCAATTGGTTGATATATTTACTAAGTCATTAGCACAATATGTGTTTGAGTTTCATAGAAGAAACTTGGGTGTTGTAAGCCTAGCTGAGACATAGATCACGAAGCATGTTTGAGTTGTCATGAGTCATGTTTTTAGTTTACCAGTCATAATTAAGGAGGAGTGTTAAAATAAGATAATTACTCCTGCACGAGGAGTTAGCTAAACATAGAGAATCAGTTAATTGAGTGATTGAGTGGTTGAGTGTTTGAGTGTTGAGTCAAGTCGAGTTAAGTGATAGACAACTTTGAGTGTGTGATTGCATGTACTTGCATGTCAAGATATTTTAGGCAATTAGCTAGTTGGAAAATGTTAAATACCCTTCACCGAGTTCATTGTAATCATCATGTTTTGTGTGATCAATAGAAGAGAAGCAACTCGTGTTTTATGTGAATTCATGCTTTGTCTCTTCCATCTTTCCAACAAAAAACAAAAAACAAAAAATATCAAAAGTCAAAAATGTTGAAAATATATAACAATTCTCTTAAATTATGTACTAGATAGTCTACAATTAAATGCAAAAAATTTACATCATTTCATTTCTTTGTTAGACTATGTATGTCTACTGACTCTAAATAAACTATTCAACACAGTACAATATGAACAAAAACTTGAAAAATAAACTATAAAACACCAAAAAAATGCTCTCATTTCAACCTGAAAACCATGTATGCAAGTGAGAGACTGTATACATTGTACAGAAATAAACAAAGAAAGACCATAAATTATCCAGCTGTAGTTGGTAGATACATTAAATGTCCTCCTCCATTGCCGGAAAGGGTCGCTTTGTATTGGGGTGTTAATAGTTTCGGAGACTCAAAGTGCGTGAGTCTGATAAATTCCTCATTGAGCTCTAGGCTTTACTCACCATGAATGGTTTAATATCCATGTACAAATGATCACAAATTTTAAAATAATAAAATTATTAATTTTTGAGAGTAAAGGTAGAGGACCCAGGTTATGACACTACCCTGCATGTTAAAAGAAATACACATTTCAACTGACCATAAAAACACAGTTGAACCCCAGAACCAATAAAAAGACATAGTTGAACTCCAAAACTAATGCCCGCGGCAGCCCATGTCAAAATAAAGTTGTCTAAAATAAAACATAGTGTAAATTCCAAAAAGTGCACTAAATACGAAACAGAGTAAAACAAAGTGTTTGTGCAGTAAGAGTCAGAAATGAAATTTTAGAATGTGGTGCACAACAAAATACTTCGATTTACAATTCCATGGGACAACTCCCTTATGATCGTAAACCAAGATGTTTACATAGATTTACAACTTTCTCTATTTACACAGTAAAACTCTGTTTTGCGAGCCCAACTATCTTCGTTCCTCAAATTTAGCTTCAGACATTCGAACTGGTTTGCTGAAAATTCCACCTATCTTTGCTCCTCAAATTTAACTTCAGACATTCGAACTGGTTTGTTGCAAATTCTAAAATTTCATATCTCATGAAGTAACCAAAATACATATATTGGTACATTAATTTCATGATAGGACATACATTAAAACTAAACATGGGTGCACATAAAAAAATTATGAACTTTCATTCACTGCGTGGTACATACTCTAGTTGCGCAGTAAAAGCCTCATACACTGCGCACGTGGTACGTACTCAAGTTGCGCAGTAAAAGCCTCGCGTTTAATATTTACGAACTCTACACAGATATTTCTTTGATCTTAATTGTTTGATGCAGGCCTGGAATTTCAAATTCCTTTCTCCTGTCAAATTAAAATTTGATGACGTTTTTGTATTTTTTTTACTCTTGGTTTTACGTTTTAATCAAATATGTGAGTGTCACAAAAAACTCTATTTTAACAATTTTTGTAAATTTATTCCACAACACACAATAAGTCATCAAATTGGAGGCAGATAATGACTGTTATTTATAATGATTCTTGTTAGATTGACATTGCATATTTGTAGTCTATCAGATTTATAGCTCAGATTTATGGTGGGACCATTTAAACAATAAAATCTTTGCAAAACTTACAATCCGTGGACTATAAATAAATTATCTAGTGAGACTATAAATAAATCGTGGACTATAAATAAATCATCTAGAGAAAATACAGAAAATTTATGCAATAATAAACAGTGATTATACTTCATTAAAAGTCAAACTTTCTGGAGAAACTACAAAAAAAATTATCAATAGGAATATCTCAATACACAGATCCTCTATTAAACATAAACTAGAAGAATTTTCAAAGCTCAAGGATCCTTCTTGACTTTGTATCTATCCATATCTCATATACTGCATGCCAATCAACATTAGATGATTTAGGTCCATTCAAAGATACTCTCATTAGAGCATCTAGTGTATCCAACCCAAGCCTCGATTTTCTAATGTCCTTGATGATGTTTTGCTTAGAAAATCCCCTTTCACAATCCATTGTACTTGCAGGAATAGTGAGGACAGCTTGCCATAATTTCATCATATTAGGATAAGTTTTGTGCCATTGTTTTGTGTTACGAAAGACTTTCCATGCTTCTTTCATAGAAAACCCCTCACAAGCTAGATTTAATGAATCAACAAAAGGGTGCAACTCTCTTTTACAAGCTTTAACATCAAATAAAGCTACAAATCCAACATCACTTGATATGGTATGTTGCAAATGTTGAAAAAGCTTTAAAAACCAACGCTTTGATTTTTTCTCACGACTATGACGCTCTTCTAAATAATAACAAGGGCTGGACAATTTCGCTGCATTAAAAAGATGAAGATGTGGAAATCTTTCATTCAAAGAGTCTATGAGAGTCTCTATATAACCTTCAGTGAGTTGCTGACAACTCTCTTGTGTACCTTCAATACAAGGTTTCATAGATTGTTTCCTTTCTTCATTGGATTCAATATCCATGGCTGAGATAGAGATGTATCGTAACTCATGTCTATCTACAACTTTGCCTTCATCTTTAATATCAATGTATCCATTTTGAGAACCATTTAAAAACTTTGAAAGATAAGTTGTGCCTTCTGCAAATGTCTCTTTTCTCAAAAACCATCAAAATAATGTGCTTATAGTTACTTCAACAGCCAACCCAATAGTTGTAATGTCTACATTTTCTTCTTGAAAAATCACATTCAACTTGTTCAATTCCCCTAGCACATCAACAAGCATATGTAAACAAAATTGCATAGAATATATTCTCGTCTTATCATACCAAGATGAAGTTTTTTTTTCATTTTTCCACAAAGTTAAAATTGCTGGCATAAGCTTCACAAGCCTTATAATAACTTCCCCCCTGGATAACCATCTCACTGAATGTATTTGTAGAACATCAAGAACATCAATTTGCATGACTCTAAGCAAATCATTAAGTTCGTTATTTCTCTTTGGAGAGTTTTGAACCCATGAATACACTTTGTTTGCAATTTTTTCAACAAATAATAACTCAGGTAATTTCTTAGAAGCATCTGCTGCTGCGAAAGACTCACGATGAGCCACACAATGAACTGTAATAAGGTTTGGATTGTTCTAAAAATGAAACAAAGCCATTTTCATGTCCAATCATTGCTGAAGCTCCATCTGTAGAAACAATGATCAAATCTTTATGTTGAAGGCCTCTAACATCTATTAATTGATTGACACTATCATATATTGTTTTTCCTTTTCCATCTACTACATATTTGAGCTTCATAAACTGTGAGATAGGTGGCCCGAGACCCTTTGAGTCTAAATATGTTGCATAAATAACAAGGTGTTGCTCTAAGGTTCAATCAGTGCTTTCATCAACCATCAATGAGAAGAAAGGACTTTCCAACATTTTTTTTATCTGAATCTGTTCAAGATGTTTTGATATGCAATATATAAAATCATTTGCAGACTTACGATCAGTGTATGAAGAGTACTCTTGAGACTTTGGCATATTTGGAGTTTTTGCATCCATTAGAAATTTGCAAAGCTTCTCATACTTTGATAGAGATAAATATTCTTAACAAATGAAATATGATATTTTCATTGTAGAAATCACTCTTTCCTTGTTAGCATCTCTCACCTGTCTAATATGATCTGGAATTGGTTTCATCTTTCCCTCTAATGCATTAATCCATCTTTCCTTAGCATCTTTATGCACTCGTGATTTTTCATGAGTAACAAGAGCATCATGTTGTAATGTGGTGCAACCATTCCCTAAACCCCATGGTCCATTCATCCTATACTTCTCACAATAGTTACACTTCATAGTTATTTTATCATCAAACCTCACATAATTCAACCAAACAAACTTATCTAACCATTCCATGCGAACATGTCTTTTTGTTTGCAATTTCATTTCTGAATTATCACCAACCTCTTCTTCAACTTCATTTGTTTCTTCATCTGCATCATGTTCAGAAGAACTTCCAAAAATTTCATGGAATTGTTGTTCCACATGGGAATTATGGGTTTCTTCAAGTGTTTCTGAATTCTGTTGAGTCTTAGAACTTTTCCCTTTTGTCCATCCATACATTTCCCCAATTGTAACTTGTATCTTTCTCTTTTGAGACATTTGTAGGTTTGTGACCACCTGTATAATATATATATATATATATATATATATATATATATATATGAAAACTAAAATCCATTAAATCAAAAGTGAATATAATAGTTGACAACATTGTAGAATAAATAAGCAGAACGTAAATATACCTGAAAATGAACTTCAGCCTACTAAAATTTGCATCCCAAATATGCAACACACCAAACAGAGACTCCAACACTAAATATAAACAAAAGCAATAACTAAACTGAAACTAGTAAGAACTTTCAGGACCTTATCTGACTGAGAATGGTCGTTGGAACTTGGGGTCAACCCTATAAGACTAGCTTTCCCATTTTGTTTGAAACAGGTATATTGCCTATTTATATTTATGTATATTGGATCATGGATGTCAATCATCAAACTGCATTTCACGCATCACAAAGCTAATGAAGTATGTCATCCTGGTACGTATTTTGGTACTAATTCACAATTCTAGATGGTTTTGTCTGCACAAATTTCCATAATAGTGACTCCTAGAGGGCCGGGATTACCATGCTTTAAATATACCCAGGATTACCATGATTAAAATAGCAAGAGTGGAGATAAAAATTAGTAAATTGGATATTAATATCGACATTAAATACAATAAACATTGAACACTATACAATAAGTTAATTTGGCTCATTACTTTTTTAACAAATAATGAGCAAGAACAAATATTAAATACTACCCAATAAATCAATCTGAATCATTGCCTTTCCATTTTATCTTATAAATAAAATAATATTCAATGAACAAAATAAAATAATAATAAAATAAATATTAATTTAAAATTTATCCATCAAACACAACCATACGTTAAGCACCAAGAGTGGAATAAAAACCCTTATCCTTAGATGCCAAGCATGGCCATACAATATGATACACCATTACCCTCATACAAAATTAATAACAGAATTTTTTCTCTGGTATATATCAAAACAAAATGAATATTAAAGGGCCAGTTAGGCTTCACCCGACCTTCATATCGGGCCTGGGTTTAAAGGTCATAATATGCGGGTCCCCATAACAAAATTTTTTCTTTGGTATATATCAAAACAAAATGAATGTTAAAGGGCCAGTTAGGCTTCACCCGACCTTAATATCGGGCCTGGGTTTAAAGGTCATAATATGTGGGTACCCATAACATTTATCTATAGTTGTGGGCGTTGGAAGCCAACTCCATGTCTCCTCGCTTAGACTGTAAACGACTATATCCATACATCTGCCAGATGTGAAGCACATGCAATCCCCCACACCTACGCACTCAAATGAAACAAAATACGATTTCCTCTTAAAAACTTGGCACAAAGATGAAGGCATCCTCGCAAATTGAAACCCTTTTCTTTGAAAAATTTCTATTATGCACTTGTTTTCATGATGTTAATATTTAAGGAGTTTTTCAAGGTAATATGAGAAAAAAAATCACCATATTTGGTAGTCAACGCATATCTGTAATGGTTTGGTGCTTTATCCAAAAAGGTTTTTACCATTAAAATGTTGCTGACACATGATTGCTCTGACTCATTCAGATCCGAGCAGAGTTTGAAGAATTGTAGTTAGTTAAACACGCAATGGAAGCCTACTTGGAGATTGGAAATGGTTGGCAGAGCCCACGCATGTCATTTACTCTCGACCTCTCGCAGACGAACACTAAAAGTGACGATAAAAAGAGCCCTAGAATTTCATTCTCCCTCGATCTCTCGCAGATGGACGGGATTTCACCGGAGAAATGGAAAAGAGAAGATGCTGCAAATGTTAGTTATGGGCCATGATGCCTTGGTGAGTTAAAGCCCATATTTTAGGTAGAAGATGATAAAGAAGAAACGAAAGTTAAACGAACAACTGATGGAGGCAAACTGGGCAGTATTGGAATTCCACCATAGAGAATGAGAGGGAGTAAGAGTGGTCAATGAACTACTAGAAGAGTTGGTGGGAATGGGAGATTCATGGTTCAAAACATGGAGAGGTGCAGTAGTAATGCCGCAAAGGCTGCCAGCTTGGACTCCCCACTAAGAAAGCAGATGGCCAAGGGATCATTGCTCCCCAAGGCTAACAACTCCATGGGAGTTGAAGGAATGAAGGTGAGTCCGATGGTGAATGTGTCTGTGTGCATTGGCTATGGAGGAGGTGGGTGGATTGGCGGCGATGGCGTCTTTGGCTTCTTCTCCAAAAGAGAAAAGAAACAACAATCAGCATATCATCTTCATCACTCTCATGCCATCATTGCCAACAGGAAGAAAGGCACTTGAATCCCATTTCTTATTATTATTCTTTATGAATCAGTTGATTTGTTTTGTTGGATATACCATACTTAAGAGAATTATTTCTGTATTTGTGAATTTGTAGCTGAAACATATCATGCCCACCATAAATATTTCTAAAATAGTATTCAACCTAACCCTATTTAACTGTCATGCTTCTGCTATGCATTACACTTAACCTCAAACTCTAGATGGGAATCAAAAGTACCAAATTATTTTATAGGAGAAAAGTATTGGAATACCTGTGAAACTTGAAGTGGAGAGTTGAGTTGTTTAGCATCCAAGTTTTCTCACAGATTCCACTCAGACACGATCAATCCGCAAGAGAGGAGCACGTTGCACCACTACACCAGAGCCAATTCCCGAATGTGCAGAAGTCGCCTAATGTGCAAAACTCGAAGACACCTTTTCTGCGACACTGCAATTTGCAACAATTCTCCAAATTAGCCAGCTGCCAGGGTGAATAGGTAAACCGTAAGCCTTAGAAGTTAGGGTGAACACTGAATAGGTAAATCGTGATTCGTAAGCACTAGCAAAATCCAGTAGATTGCGATTTGCAAATTACAAGTCTCGTCGAATTGAATTTGAGCGGCTATGAGCGGCGGATTGTAGCTGGATAATTAATGGTAAGTACTAGGTAGTACGCAGTGGGACGGTGACGCATTTAAAAGCTTTTAGTTTAAACTACGTTGTGTACTAGTACTACTGCTAGTCCGGTGGTCCCAGTCTCCAGACTCCTAAGAAATAAGGTATCCTAAATTTTTACATTTCAACAAGTGAAACGGACGCCATTTTGACGGTTCGCAGGGGTGTATCACACGTCGGATTTGATGTGGAAAATTTTTTTGCTCTTGTCAAATGCGTTCTTCAACCAAAAATACGTCCCACAGGATGTCAAATTCCAGGCCTGGTTTGATGTATTTGAGGAATGGGGAGTTTGTACCCTGCGTCAAAAACTCATTTACGTTCACCTCCATTAAAATGAAACCAACATTTGCTGATTGATTTGTTATTTACTGTATTTAATTAGATTTGTAAGTGTGATTAATTCCAACATTCCCACTTAATTATAATTGTCGATATTGATGATTCCCAAATAGTGTTTTAGATGAAACTCTTGTCAATAGTTTGGTGGAGATGCATGCAAACTAGTCTTGTGACTTGTAATGTTGCAAAACAATTTTTCCATTGTTGACTAACTCCTAATAAAATGATTCTTCTTGTTTCATGAAAAATTGAATTCTTGGACTGCGTAAGTGCAAAGTTTTTGTCACAACAAATTGTTGTCGTTCCTTCTTGTTGATGACACAAATCTTTCAACATTCTTCTCATCCAAATGGCTTGACATGCCAGCCCTGTTGTTGTAGCATATTCAACTTTAGTTGTTGATAATGACTTTATTGGTTTTTTTTGGAAAGCCATGAAATCGATCCCCAACCCATATGGGAAACCGCCTAATTTTCTCTTTTTTCATCGACACTTCCTACCTAGTCAGTCACTGTCAGTGTAGCCAACAAGTCACGTGTTGTAGTGTATAAAACACCATATCCTTTATTTCCACTAAAATATCATAGAATTATGTTGGTTCCCTGCCAAAGTCTTTCCCTTGGTGTCTCCATGAATCTTGAAACCAAACTTACTGCAGACCTTAAAGCTGGTCTACTTGCAATCAAATACATCACACTGCAAATCATATTTTTGTATAGTGTCAGACTGACATTGTTGCTACAATCTTCTTTATTTTGTTTCAAACCCATCATAGTTATAGTTGGTGCATGCTTCTTGTCCTGCATTTTGAACCTCTTCAAGATGTTTGAAACATACATTGTTTGAGAAATAAAAATGGCATTTTTGTTTGCTTCACTTCTATGCCTAGAAAATACTTTAACAACCCCAAATATATCATTTCAAACTCACTTTTCATAACTTCTTTGAAATCAACAATAAGGAGATCATCACTCTCTTTAAAAATCAAATGATCTACATATAAAACAACAATAATAAGCTTATGGTCTATCTATTCGATGTAGAGAGAAGGTTCACCATCACATTTGCTAAATCCATTGTCCAACAGACAAATGTTTATCCTACTCTACCATACGCATGGTGCTTGTTTAAGCCTATATAGAGTTTTCTTCAATACACACCTTGTCTTCTTGGCCTTGAACTTCATAACCATGTGGTTGCACCACATGTACTTCCTCTTACAACACTCCATTCAAAATATTGATTTCATGTCCATTTGATATACCTTCCATCTATGTTGGACTGTAATTGACAACACTGTCCACACTATCTCCATTCGTGTGACTAGCACACGTCTCTACATAATCTTTTTTGCATTGTTGCTTGTATCTGCTGACAACCAACCTTTCTTTATGCCTTTCAATCCTTCCTTCAACATTGTTTTTGATCCTATAGACCCACTTTAAACCTATGACTTCGTTTCCTTCTGGAAGATTGACTAATTCCCAAATGTTATTCTTTCTTATTGCCTGTATTTCTTCATCCATTATTGCTACCCATTTTCCTTCCTTGAATGCATATTCAAAATGGATTGGATCATTTACCTGACAAAATAAAGAAAAAAGTGAATTCATACTTGTGTTATTGTCACCTTCATTTTGCTCATAAATTTCACTAAGATTTCTAAATTTTTATCTTTTCATGCTTGCCAAAGATAGACTTGATATGTCAGTTGAATTTGAACTTGGAGAAGACAGAGTTGTTGATAAATGTTGTGCACTTGGAGGGGTATTTCCTTGATTGCACGAAATTTTCCTATTGCTTGTTGATGGTGTCACTTAATGAATGCTTTGCTGGCCTTGAATAGGTGTAGGAGGAGTCACCACTGAGGAATTACTTCATGTTGTCAATTCCTCTTTGTTTTCTTATGACATACTTGTTACCACATTAATTTTCTTCTCCAAACTTCCATATCATGCTTCCTCTTCTATGAAATGCACACCTCTATTGATTATTACCTTCCTTACCTTCTTGGTTAATGGATTATAGATTTCATATGCCTTGGATTCGTCACTATAGGCAACAAATATGCATTCCTCTCCTTTGTTGTGTAACTTTTTTCTCAATTCATCCAGGACAAGTGCATATTCCACACATCCAAACACTCTAATATGAGTGAACTATGTTTTCTTCCACTCCATGCATCTTCAGGAACCATATTCTTGACACTCTTGGTTGGACACTTATTTATAATATATGTTGCACTAGCGACATCTTCATCTCAATAACCATTTGGAAAATGATTTTCCTTCAACATACTTTTTTTCATTTCAATAATCACCCTATTTTTCCTTTCTCTGACACCATTTTGTTGAGTTGTACACCTTGTTGGAAATTGTTTGTGAATTTCATGCTCCCTGCAAAAACCTAGGAAGTCATTTGAGATGTATTCGCCACCTCTGTTAGTTATCAAAACTTTGATGTAGTGTCCACTTTGCTTCTCAACAAGAGCTTTGTTTTGATGGAAGATCTCAAACACTTCATTTTTCTATCTCAGGAAGTAGACGTCTTCCTTGTGTAGTCATCTATAAATGTAAAAAAATAATAGTTTCCACCAATTGATGGTGTCGTCATTGGTCCACATAAATATGAATGAACAGTGTCCAAAGGTGCTTTTTCCCTTATTTACTTTCTTGCTAGAAATTACTCTCTATGTTGTTTACCCAATATGCATCCATTACACAATATTTATGGTTTTTCTATTAGTGGCAATCCCTTTACCATGCATTTCCTATGTAGCAAATTTAAACCTCCAATGTTAAGATGCCCAAATTTTAGATGTCATCACCAATTTTGATCTTTGACCTCTACTTGAACTAGAAAGTTTGTTTGTGTGGAAGTTGCAATTTTTCTTTCATGTTCAGGTGAATTCATTGACAATTGTGCTTGCGTACCTTCTTTCTTCAAATCTCATTTTATCTTGATGGGAAACATTCTATTTCTTGTCATTTGAACTTTTGTAATCCACTGTTTTCTTGAGAATTTATCCAAAATTGTGCATTCTCCATTTTTGAAAAATACATTGTATCCTTTTTGCATAAGTTGTCCAATACTAATGAGAATGTGCTTCAAACCAAGAACAAAATATACTTCTTCTCCCCCTTCATGGTTAGAATATTAACTCTTATTTTACCCATCCTTAATGTAACTTCAGATTTTACACTTTCGTCCAAATTAGAAAATATTTCTATGTTACATGTCATATGATTGCTACATCCTAAGTCTAAAAACCACACATCCTTTTTCTTTTCTTGTTCTACATTACATGCTAAAAACATAATGTCTTGGTTCTGATTTTCTTTTGTGAAGTTTGCTTTTCATTCATTACTAAGATCATGTTGTTTTTTTCTACATTTGCTTACAAAATGTCCATGCTTCTTACAATAATGACATTGAACTTGAGATTTATCATACCTCTGACCTTGTGCTTCATTTTGACTTGGATTTTGATGGCTGCCTCTTCCACCTAAGATTGAAGAGCTACTTCTTCCACCTTTGTGTGGACTTTTTCATCTTCCTCTAGAATTTGATTTTCCTCTCCCTATGCCTTGACCAAGTGAGACTTGTGCCTTGAAGGCATGCTCCATTGAAGATTTTGTTGCTATGCTCAACCTATGTTTATGAGAAATCAATGATACATGAAAGTCATCCATTGGAAATTGTGAGAGATCCTTTGTCTCCTCTATGGCGGAAACAATAAGATCAAATCTTGTTGGTAAACTTATTAAAATATTTTTAACTATTATTCCTTCTTCAATTGCTTCACCATGAGATCTGATTTGAGTAACCGGTCGAATAAGTTGTGTGATACTGATTTGAGTAACCGGTCGAGTAACGTGTGTAATAAATGAGTCTATTGTCTCAGACTTCTTCATGCATATAGTTTCAAAAGCTTTGTTGTCTTCACCTTTTTCATTCCTTGATATGTTGTCTCAAGAATATCCCATGCTTGCTTGGAATTTATTGCTGCTGCAATCTTTGGAAATATGCTATCATGCACTGCTTGAAAAATGTATAAGTGGGCTTTGAAGTCCTTCATATTGTCCCTCAATAAATCTCTTTCTACTTGTGTCAATGCATGGTATGTTATTGCATCCTGTGGCTTGTGGAACCCCTTTTCTACCAAATATCATATATCTTGAAATGGAAATAAAACCTTCATTGTGATTCTCCAATAATCATAGTTATTACCATTAAATTAAGGAATTTGTGGATTTGTTAAGGTTTTGCCCAAAAATATCATTTTTGACTAGTTAAAAACTTATCTCCTTACTAGTAAATGTGATATGTAAAATTTGTTGTCAAATGATAACTTTGACACATGATTTGTTTTGACACTGCTAAACAAATTTCAACTTATAGTAGAAGTCTAGAGCTAAACTCCAGAAATAATGCGTAGTCCAGGTCAAAATAAAGAGTGTAAATTCTAGAAATTACGCGCAATATGAAACCTAGTAAAATAGATTGTTTGGGCAATAAAACTCAGAATTGAAATTTCAGAACATGGTGCATAACAAAATAAGGGAAACAAAACATTCACCACATAAAATGGAGACTTCAGCTCTTTACAACTGTAAACCAAGATGTTTACAGAGATTTACAACTCTTTGTATTTACATAGAAAAAACACAATAAAACTTTATTTACCTATTTTCGCTCCTCAAATTTAGCTTAACAGATTCAAAGTTGTTGGCTTCAAAACTAAAACTTCATATCTAATGAGATAACCAAAAAACATAGATTGGTACATTAATTTCATGACAAGACTTACATTAAAACTAGACATGGTTGCACAAATTTAAAGTTGTTGGCCACAAAACTAAAACTTCATATCTAATGACATAACCAAAAAACATACATTGGTACATTCATGACAAGACTTACATTAAAACTAGACATGGGCGTTTTTTACATATAATAAGATTTAATCCCTCTCCACTCTTAATAAAACATACATTAGTACATTCATGACAATACTTACACTAAAACTAGACATGAGCACTTTTTACATATAAAAAGATTTAATCTCTCTCCACTCTTAATAAATTTATAGTTAAAATAAATTTATAATAATTATAGTTTCAAAAAATCATAACATTATAACACAATATCATCATAAATGTATATTACTATCATAACTCTCCAAAACATCTTGTTATTATTGAATTAAATTTATAATTATAAACAATGACATTGCAATATATTATTGAGTTTTTATTTAATTAACTTACATTTTAGTTTTACTAAATATTTAACAAAAACAGTCGAACCATTTAATACATTATTTGAAACAAATAACTTCTATAAATATTTTTATATCTCTAACATTTTACATCTTTTTTAATAAAAAATACAATTTTATAATATAATAAAAAATATAATTTTAGTAATAATATATATATATATATATATATATATATATATATATATTTTAAATTATTAACCATAATTTTACTTTACACTATTATTCATAAATTTATTTCTTCTTCCATTAACCTAGAGATTTTACTCAAAATTATTATTGATAGATTTATTTATTATTCAATGAATGTCATCATATTTTTATTTATGAAAGCGAATCAAAACGATATGAAAATGTCTAATTAATACGGAAGGCTTTTTATTTTGGGTGTGTTTGTGGTGACTTATTATATGTGAAAGATGTTATGGGTTGAGTGAATATGAGTTATGGTAATATGAATTTGTGTTCTATGAGTTTCAGTTATAGTTTTTTAGTACGTGATGTTGTTTTATGGTATTATAATAAAATTTATTTATAAGTTAAGAGATTCCATGTTAAAGTAGAGTAAATTTTTATAGTTAAAAATCTTGTTATTCAATAATAAAGTATATAGCTAAAAATCTGTTTGATATTAAAGTGAGTAAATTTTTATCGTTTTAAAACTTTCGTTAAATGTTTATATGTGTAATTTTTATAATTAATTTTTATTCAATAATAATAATTTAAAATATAAAATAATAATTTAAAATATAAAATTATAATTACTATAGTATACAAACTATTTTTAAATATAAATAAATTCTCATAATTAAAAATATTATTATATATTTTTAATATATGTAGATATATTTTATAATTAATAATTATAATTTAAAATTATTTAATAATAATAATTATAATTTAAAATTAAGTAATAATAATTTTTATTTTTATTTTTTAAATACTTTAAAATGTACGATGAAATAAGTGTTTATTATAAATTTATAAACTCTTGACTTGTTATAGAACTTTCCATTAGATGATTTTTGAACAACTTTGAATAGTTCGGCCGCTGAACATGTTTATCCACTTTGAATGGTTCATCTGTAGTGCAAACACTCGGTGAACTCTACTCCAATTCAGAGGTGTCTTAACTACGTGATAGAGAAGGATTGATGGGATTGCAACTCATTTATGTAAGTAGGGGGGAGCTCGGTAAGAGTCCGGTAAGAGTGGGAGACAAGATTACATTGAGTGAATCTTTTTGTCACACCCAACATATATATACATACATAAATAAAAAAAAATTAAATGATACAAACGGTGACTATGTCATAACATAACGACCCCCCCCTATACCTTACTGCAAGTTAATTTATATGCTCCACAGTTATATGTTGATTATGGTTTTGGACTTATGATGAATGATATTCGACCCTATGGCTCTTTGACTTGACTGCACATGACGTGTATTGAATTGGCAAACGGTAATGTTTTGGTCCGACCCGCAGCCTCTGCCGGCGTTGAGTTATTAGCTGCATTTATGTCCTTCGTCCGCATTTCGGCAGGTGGCATGGCTCACCCGCTTGGCCATGTGACACATCGGGTTCCGCCCTCTCGGCCTTCCCGCTCCGGCTTCCCGCGCTGCATCAACGGCGGTGATCTATTCTTCAGATCGGAGGGCTGGAGTAAGTTTAAGGGTTTTGGGTTTATACTTAAGCCCATGGGAACAAGCCTGGGGTTCATTTGTTTCAAGAGGGCCGCTCGACTCCTCTCTGGTTACTCAGGCACCGGTTCGATTCCACCAGCACCGCCCTTGAACTCTGTTGACAGCACCGAGGCCGTGGGTTTGCCCCATCGAAAGCTTGCACAGGTAATTCATTTCCCGCTTGCTTGTATGTTCTTCCGCTTTTCATCTCTGTTGTTCGCGCTCAGAGTTATGGATGTTTACTTGTCTGAATGCTCATACTGATTATGGGTTTTCTTTTTGCTGTGGAAGTGTATGCAGATGGAGCTTGCTACGAGCCCCTTTACCGACGGTGGAATGTTAGCACCGGCGCCTCGGCTCTCTCGGCACCTCCCAGGTAAGAGGTCGACCCTTATTACCGGGTGCGAGGGTTCTATGGCTCCTCCGACCATAATGTATCAATAACTTGTGAATATTACCGTCTATTTCCTAATGTTTGGTTTCTTCTCGTTACGAACCAGTTGAGGTATTTCCTGAGGCGATCCTCACGACTTGCATGTATTTCTTATTCTCAGGGTTTATGTCCTCGACTGCTCTGTTGAGATATGAAATACGGGCAGATCTTCTACGTCTAAGTCTCGTTCGGCTGTTGATTTGGTTCGGGCAATCTTTCCTTCTTGGGATTTTGGGCTTTAATGCCTCTGTGTGTATATATATATATGTGCAGACTGTAGTTAGGCTGGCCGCTATGCCAAACTTGTTGGTTAACGTTTTACAATCTGGACAAGTCTACATATTTTGTTTTCGATTATATAAAAATGTTTCCCAAAGTTTATATTATCAGAACTTCATTCTAATCTTTGCGTTCTGTGTTGTTGTTTTATCTGAGCCCCTTCTGGGTCGGTTGCGTTTTGTTCATTAATGTTATTGTTCGTCCTCCGGATATGGTTAAGGCTTTGTCCGTCCCTGTGACGGCATGGTTCTTTTCGAATTCACTTATATATGTTAACAGTTTTGTTTAAATGATGTTATCGGCTCTGTTTAACTATGCCATAGAACAGATTTGCTTAAATGATGTTATCGGCTCTGTTTAACTATGCCTTAGTTAATTCCTGACATGCAGTAGCGCAATGTTTCTTTTTCAGTTGTAGAGTTGGGTTATAACCAATTTAGGAAGTTTACTTTGAGGCATGCTCATGCACATTGTTGTTGTTGTGCGGTTACTCCGGAGGGTTCCCACACAGCCGTGTTCACAGTCACGGTTGCATACCTTCCGAGATTGTAATAACCCTAACATGTTACTTATTGATGCTGTTTTCGGTTATCTGCGTTTGTTTGATTCCTCCGTTGGTTATAAGCTTGAGCAATACTCTTAACGGTGGTAGTTTGTATATGATCTGTCGTATGGTTTCACTATTTCTTTTGCAATCACAGTTTTTTTTCTAATTAATGTGCTGAACTCTGAGATTCGATAGTCACATGTTTTTCTATGATTCGCTTAGCGTACTTCTGTCGGAGTTCAATGGAAAGATTTTATAGTCTGGCATTCCTTGCACAGGAACTCGAAATGTCTCCGTCGTTTGTTCTCAGCATATTAACAGCTGGTTTACATACTACAGTGTTCTGGACCGCTTATCCTATTATGTGCTTTCTTTACTTTGGGGGCTACCCCTGTCGCTCTAGTTATTTCTTTATAATGTCTATCAAATAAATATTCTGACATTTAAAGTAGGTCTTTTCGCCTGATTTAACTATATTAGACAGCATGACAATAATGAAAGATATAGGTTACAAAGTCTATTTCTCAACTACTGTAAAACCCACTGTGTAGTCAGCATTCACTACTGAATTAACTTCTCTACAATATGAACTCGTACCTGGTTCGCCAGTGTTGTAAATAGGCACTTCAGTAAGTTCACATGCATTCCGAGTTCGTTCTTACCACCCAACCTTGAGATCCATCTCTAAGACTGGATTCTCCCAACGAGCTATCTTGCAGGCATACAGCCCTCAACAAGATATATGCACTTTGTGCCTGGTTATCTGGTCCTTACTAGACTTAACCAGTTTCTTGTGTTTTTTCTTTTTTTCCTCTTCTGGAAAATCCTTCTGTCTGTCCCAACAGCACAAAATTCCCTCCCCACTCCCAGGACTTTTCCCTGTTTGGGAGGGTGGTTTCAATCAGTTTTCATAACTGATTTTCTTTCTTTAAAATCCTCCTTTAAGAGGCTGCCAGCATTCCAAGAAATATATTTAAATTTCTCAATAAAGTAATATATTAGAGTTTTGTTTTTTTTTTGTAAAATAAAAACAACAAACTACCACTCTATCTTTTACCATAGTAAAATTCCACATTTACATTTTCCGGGGTCATCACATCTCCCCCTCCTGTGATTGGACATCGTCCCGATGTCTGTTTCCCCTAAACAAGTTCGGGTAAGCTTCTTTAAGGAGTTCCTCATCCTCCCAAGTGGCCTCATCAGGCCCATAGTGCTGCCACTGCACTTTAGCTTGGGTAATAACCCGCTTCCGCAGCCGCACTTCTCTCCGGTCGAGGATGCTCAGTGGTTCGACCAGAACCTCGCCTTCCGGCTCGACCTGCAACCAACAACAATTCTAGTTACTTTTCTGTCTGAGGTCAAAGCTTAGCTAGAACAACCAGATTAATTCTTACCCGAACATCCTGCCATTTGATCACATGTTTAGTATCGTAGACGTATTTTTTTATTATAGAAAAGTGGAAAACATTGTGGATCTTAACATGACTTGGCAGGGCGAGTTGGTAAGCTACCGGCCCCACTCTTGCCAAGATTTGAAAAGGTCCAAAATAGCGAGGAGCAAGTTTGGCACACCCACTCCACTGCAAGGTACTCCTTTTGGCTTGAATTCTTACAAAAACATGGTCTCCGACCTGAAATTCTTTGAATCTTCTTTTCCAGTCTACAAAACTTTTTTGTCTGTCCTGGGCAGCCTTTAAATTGGTACGCACCTTTTTCACCATGTCTTCCATTTCCTTGAGCATCTCTGGGCCAAATCTTAATCTATCCTCAGGTCCACCCCAACTTGAGGGTGTGCGGCATTTCCGCCCATACAAGACCTCAAAGGGACTCAACTGTGTTGACGTGTGATACCCATTATTATATGCAAATTCAACCAGGTGGAGATATTCCTCCCATTGAGTTGGTTTCAGCATTACACATGCTCTCAACATGTCCTCCACCACCTGGTTCACTCGTTCCGTTTGGCCATCGATCTGGGGATGATAGGTTGTGCTGAAGTTCAGCTGTGTTCCCAGTTCAGCAAACAATGTTCTCCAAAAAGTTGATGTGAACTTTACATCATGATCAGATATTATTATCTTCGGAAGTCCATGCAGTTTGAACACATTTTGCATGAAAATATGATCAATTTGTATAGCCTTATACGTGGATTGCACAGGTATGAAGTGTGCTGCCTTACTCAGCTTATCTACCACGACCATAATGGAATCATTGTTTTTCTTTGTCTGAGGTAACCCAGTTATAAAATCCATGGAAATAGTTTCCCATTTCCATTCTGGAATGGGTAGGGGTTGTAGCAGCCCTGCTGGATGTAAATGCTCTGCCTTAATCTGTTGACACTCCAAGCACCGTGCCAGGTATTCAGCTACATTCTTTTTCATTCCTGGCCAATAGTATTCTTTTCGAAGTGCAGTGACCATTTTTTGGTATCCTGGGTGCCCGGTATAGTGGCTGATGTGAAATTCATCCAGAATCAGATTTCTAAGACCATCTTTGTTAGGTACATACAGCCTCTTATTAAAGTACAGCATTCCGGCATCATCTAATTCATATCCCTGCTGTGTTTCCCTACTAGAAAGTTGCTGTACCTGCTGTTTAATTTGCTGATAATCAGTATCTTGATCAGCTGCTATTTTTATCTTTTCAAATAAGGTATTCTGCCATTTACTGACCGAAATTTTGCACAAGCACTGCACCTTTCGACTCAACGCATCAGCTACACGGTTCTCCTTCCCTTTTAAGTGTTTAATTTCAAAATCGAAACCACTTAGAAAATCCGCCCAACGGGCTTGCCTCGTATTTAAGGTGGGTTGGCTGAAATAGTTTGTTAGGCTATGATGGTCTGTTAACAACAGAAATTTCCTTCCCAAGAGGTAATGTCGCCACATCTTCAGTGCGTGTATAACGGCTGCCAACTCCAAGTCGTAGGCAGAGTATTTCTGCTCATGTTCCTTTAGTTTTCTTGATTCGTATGCAATTACTCTTCCTTCCTGCATCAATACTCCGCCCACACCCTCCTTACTTGCGTCAGTACATACCACGTAATCCTTATTAGGATCAGCTATACTCAAAATGGGTGCGGTGGTGAGTAAATGTTTAAGCTGCTCAAAGCTCCGCTGACACTCCGGGGTCCATTTGAATACCTTCCCTTTCTTTTGTAAGGAGGTGATAGGGTATGCTACCCTTGAAAAACCCTCCACGAACCTTCTATAATAGCCAGCTAGCCCCATAAAGGACCTAATATCTGCCACATCCTTTGGTATGGGCCATTCCATTATAGTCCTTATTTTTTCAGGGTCTACTGCAATCCCCTCCTTGGTGATTATATGGCCTAAGTATTGTATTTCTTCCCTGAAGAAATCACACTTACTAAACTTAGCATATAACTGATGTTCCCGCAGAGTTTGTAGTACCACTCTAAGATGTTCCTCATGCTCCTCCCTCGATCGGGAATAGATCAGAATATCATCAATAAATATCAACACAAATTTATCCAAGAACCTGTGAAACACACTGTTCATCAAACACATAAAGGTAGCAGGTGCATTGGTCAAACCAAAAGGTAGCACCACAAACTCGTAATGCCCATACCATGTTCTGAAATTTGTCTTAGCAATATCTTCCTCTTTGATTCTAATCTGGTGATAACCAGATCGCAAATCGATCTTAGAGAACACCGTTGCCCCCTTCACTTGATCGAAAAGTTCATCAATCCGAGGCAAAGGATATTTATTTTTTATCGTGAGCTTATTCAGCTAACGATAGTCGATACACATCCGAAGAGTTCCATCTTTCTTTTTGACAAATAACACTGGGGCTCCCCATGGTGACACGCTAAGGCGAATGTAATTTTTGTCTAGCAGCTCTTGCAGTTGCATTTTTAATTCTGTTAATTCTGGTACGCTCATTCGGTAAGGTGCCCGCGACACTGGTGCTGCCCCAGGGGTCAATTCGATGGTAAAGTCTACATTTCTTTTACGTGGCAACCCCGGTATCTCTTCTGGAAAAACATCTGTGAATTCTTGTACTACTGGAATATTGTCCAGCGTAGCTGTTTTATCCTTCTGATTTGCATAGCCCACCTGAATGGCATAAATCTGACATTTCTTTTTGATTAATTTAGCTAGCTGGGATGCTGTAATGGGTCGGATCTGCACGGGGTGCTTGATCCCTTGCAGTTCTTGCTACTCCCCAAGGTCATCTTTATAGTAGATGGTTTTAGTCTTGCAGTTTACTAATGACCAGTGTTTCTCTAGCCAATCCATCCCAATCAGGATGTCATATGAACCCAACGGTAGTACATTCAGATCTACTACTATTGGCTGTCCTGCTACGGTTAAAGAGCAATTATTTATTTTTGCCAAGACCCGTCTCTTGGCTCCCGTAGCTAATTGTACCAGCCATGGATTTCTGAATTTTTCAGATTGTAACTTACACTGTTCTACTATCTTTGGGCTAATATAACTTAAAGTAGCTCCTGGATCAATGAGAACAGCTATAGAAAGATTTGAAATTTTACCTTCAAATTCCACCATAGTCGGCTGGTATTCCGCTTGACGATCATCCAGGGCTGCGTTAATCCTTGGTACACTACGTGCCACATCCCCAACGGTCGATGCTTCGTGAATCTGGGATATCTGGTCCGTACCCTTCCGCTGTGGGCAGTTCTTGACATAGTGGGGTCCTCCACAGCCCCAGCATTGAACTGGAGGTCTGGCCATTCCTTCACCCTCCGGCCTAACAAGCTGTTCGCTTACTCTGGTCTCACTTGTTGGCCTAGCCCGGGGTGCACCTCTTGCTACAGTTCTGCTGTTCAATCCTTTGCCAGCTCCCTTACCACCATTGCTGCGACTTCCTTTGCTATTTCCGACAATCCGACTACCCCTTCTTTCATTCCATCTTTTATTTGGAGCATCCCCCTTCTGTTTATTCTGCTGGTAACAGATTCTAGCTTTGCGGATAGCTTCATCCATTGTCCTAGGATTGTCAAACTCGATCCTTTCTCTTATATATAGAGGTAAGCTGCTCACAAACCTTTGCACCTTGGCTTTTTCCTCCTTAATATAAGGTACATAACGAAGCAGAGAAGTAAAACGATTAATAAATTCGTCCATAGACTGTTGTCCCAGCCGTAAATCATGGAATTCTCTTGCTTTTTCATCGTAAAAGCGCTCGGTCAGATATCTCTCTTTGAAGTATTTCTGAAACTTCTCCCATGTGATGGTTCGTTCACTTACCCCCTTGACAATCTTGATTTCCTCCCACCACAGGGTTGCTTTACCTTGTAGCTGGAAAATAGCCAGTCGCGCCTTCAAGTTATGGTCATACTCGTACAACTGGAAATATTTGTTCATGTTAATTAACCATGCTTCAGCCGCTTCTTCCTGTTCCCCATCGAAATGTGGGGGTTTAATTTTCCGAAATTCTCCCTGCAGCTCCATCCTCTGACGTTTTGAAGTTTGCTGTTCAAGTACATTATCAGAATGGTCCTCCTTACCCTCTGAATTTTCAGGTCCAGTTTGATAGTTTTGTTCTTCTGTCATCCTCTGCTGTTCCGCACTGGGATTAGCTAAGGGTGGGTTCTGCCTATCCGACAAACTCTTCAGAATTCTCTCTTGTTCCACCGTCAAACGCGCGTTGTCCTCTCGTAACCGCGCCATCTCATTCTTCAACTCCTGAACAGTTTCCAGTATTGCGAGATTTGTACTACGTGTCTCCTCGCCAAGCTGTACCCATAGCTCTGGGTTTTCCCGAGGGGCGCTGCCGGCTCCCTGCATTTCACTGGTTTTTTTTTTAGTTGGCTATCAGCTGTTGTGTTCCTGTATCTCACCCCTAAAATAGGCAGAAACAACAGTTAGTTGGTTTATCATCTCTCTTTACATATGTATGGAATAACTTTCTGCACAGTAGAACATGTCGTTCCAGAGGCCACAGTGTTGAAACTGGGCTCTGATACCAATTTGTCACACCCAACATATATATACATACATAAATAAAAAAAAATTAAATGATACAAACGGTAACTATGTCATAAACATAACGAACCCCCCTATACCTTACTGCATGTTAATTTATATGCTCCACAGTTATATGTTGATTATGGTTTTGGACCTATGTTGAATGTTATTCGTCCATACGGCTCTTTGACTTGACTGCACATGACGTGTATTGAATTGGAAAACGGTGATGTTTTGGTCCGACCCACAGCCTCTGCCGGCGTTGAGTTATTAGCTGCATTTATGTCCTTCGTCCGCATTTCGGCAGGTGGCATGGCTCACCCGCTTGGCCATGTGACACATCGGGTTTCGCCCTCTCGGCCTTCCCGCGCTGCATCAACGGCGGTGATCTATTCTTCAGATCGGAGGGCTGGAGTAAGTTTAAGGGTTTTGGGTTTATACTTAAGCCCATGGGAACGAGCCTGGGGTTCATTTGTTTCATGAGGGCCGCTCGACTCCTCTCTGGTTACTCAGGCACCGGTTCGATTCCACCAGCGCCGCCCTTGAACTCTGTTGACAGCACCGAGGCCGTGGGTTTGCCCCATCGAAAGCTTGCACAGGTAATTCATTTCCCGCTTGCTTGTATGTTCTTCCGCCTTTCATCTCTGTTGTTCGCACTCAGAGTTATGGATGTTTACTTGTCTGAATGCTCATACTGATTATGGGTTTTCTTTTTGCTGTGGAAGTGTATGCAGATGGAGCTTGCTACGAGCCCCTTTACCGATGGCGGAATGTTAGCACCGACGCCTCGGCTCTCTCGGCACCTCCCAGGTAAGAGGTCGACCCTTATTACCGGGTGCGAGGGTTCTATGGCTCCTCTGACCATGATGTATCAATAACTTGTGAATATTACCGTCTATTTCCTAATGTTTGGTTTCTTCTCGTTACGAACCAGTTGAGGTATTTCCTGAGGGGATCCTCACGGCTTGCATGTATTTCTTATTCTCAGGGTTTATGTCCTCGACCTGCTCTGTTGAGATATGAAATACGGGCAGATCTTCTGCGTTTAAGTCTCGTTCGGCTGTTGATTTGGTTCGGGCAATCTTGCCTTCTTGGGATTTTGGGCTTTAATGCCTCTGTGTATATATATATGTGCAGACTGTAGTTAGGCTGGCCGCTATGCCGAACTTGTTGGTTAACGTTTTACAATCTGGACAAGTCTACATATTTTGTTTTCGATTATATAAATATGTTTCCCAAAGTTTATATTATCAGAACTTCATTCTAATATTTGCGTTCTGTGTTGTTGTTTTACCCAAGCCCCTTCTGGGTCGGTTGCGTTTTGTTCATTAATGTTATTGTTCGTCCTCCGGATATGGTTAAGGCTTTGTCCTTCCCTGTGACGGCATGGTTCTTTTCGAATTCACTTATATATGTTAACAGTTTTGTTTAAATGATGTTATCGGCTCTGTTTAACTATGCCATAGAACAGATTTGCTTAAATGATGTTATCGGCTCTGTTTAACTATGCCTTAGTTAATTCCCGACATGCAGTAGCGCAATGTTTCTTTTTCAGTTGTAGAGTTGGGTTATAACCAATTTAGGAAGTTTACTTTGAGGCATGCTCATGCACATTGTTGTTGTTGTGCGGTTACTCCGGAGGGTTCCCACACAGCCGTGTTCACAGTCACGGTTGCATACCTTCCGAGATTGTAATAACCTTAACATGTTACTTATTGATGCTGTTTTCGGTTATCTGCGTTTGTTTGATTCCTCCGTTGGTTATAAGCTTGAGCAATACTCTTAACGGTGGCAGTTTGTATATGGTCTGTCGTATGGTTTCACTATTTCTTTTGCAATCACAGTTTTTTTCTAATTAATGTGCTGAACTCTGAGATTCAACAGTCTCATGTGTTTCTATGATTCGCTTAGCACATTTCTGTCGGAGTTCAATGGAAAGATTTACAGTCCGGCATTCCTTGCACAGGAACTTGAAATGTCTCCGTCGCTTGTTCTCGGCATATTAACAGCTGGTTACATACTACGGTGTTCTGGACCGCTTATCCTATTATGTGTTTTCTTTACTTGGGGCTACCCCTGTCGCTCTGGTTATTCCTTTATAATGTCTATCAAATAAATATTCTGTCATTTAAAGTAGGTCTATTCGCCTGATTTAACTATATTAAACAGCATGACAATAATGAAAGATATGGGTCACAAAGTCTATTTCTCAACTACTGTAAAACCCACTGTGTAGTCAGCATTCACTACTTAATTAATTTCTCTGCAATATGAACTCGTACCTGGTTCGCCAGTGTTGTAAATAGGCACTTCAGTAAGTTCACCTGAATTCCAAATTCACTCTTACCACCCAACCTTGAGATACATCTCTAAGACTGGATTCTCCCCCCGAGCTATCTTGCAGGCCTATAGCCCTCAACAAGATATATGCACTTTGTGCCTGGTTATCTGGTCCTTACCAGACTTAACCAGTTTCTTGTGTTTTTTCTTTTTTTCCTCTTCTGGAAAATCCTTCTGTCTGTCCCAACAACACAGAATTCCCTCCCCACTCCCAGGACTTTTCCCTGTTTGGGAGGGTGGTTTCAATCAGTTTTCATAACTGATTTTCTTTCTTTAAAATCCTCCTTTAAGAGGCTGCCAGCATTCCAAGAAATATATTTAAATTTCTCAATAAAGTAATATATTAGAGTTTTGTTTTTTTTTTTTGTAAAATAAAGACAACAAACTACCACTCTATCTTTTACCATAGTAAAATTCCACATTTACATTTTCCGGGGCCATCACACTTTTTCTATCCATATTTTGTATAAGGTTAATTTAACACTGTAAAAGAAATTTAATTAGAAAGAGGAAGTGTTTAGAGAATATTATGTTTTAATTTAGAGCTTATAGTAATGTGTTTATATTAAAGTATAGAACAAGTAACAATATATTTTGTGGAGTGTTTAAAAATTATATAGATATTTAGTAAAACTAGGTGTTTTGTTTGATATATGTAAAAGAATTAGATATGGTATATTTGAAGGAGGGGCATCATATTATGGACTTTGTTATTTCATTTAACAAGGGTGTTCATAGCTCAAAACTCATTATAGATGGGCATCATATTGTGGACTTTGTCATTTCACTTAACAAGCGGGTTCACAACTCAACACTCACTATAGATAGATGCGGTGCACAATGAAGGATGTGCGGGTGAAAGGGTATGTGTCGAGATAAGAGAGTGTGGAGAAAGGGACACAAATATAACACAACTTCAAAATAGGTTTCAGAGAACTAAAACACTGGAGAATGTTATTTCTGACTATGAAAACATAGGGAATCAAACAATAGATGCTTATGTGAGAGTTGCATAGATTGTGCATGATTTATTTAGAGAGTACATAGAAAATATAGTAAAAAAATAACACAAAGTTGTACAATGCAATAATAATCAAATGAAAATAAATCAAAAAAAAATTCACGTCTTAGAAAAGTTATCATTGTCTATCATTATCTTAACTGAAACAATTATAATCACTAAATATACTTTGACAATCATGATTAGAAACATAGTTAGTAATAATGTATGTGGTTGTTGCTCTTCGTTAACTGGTTCAATACCACTTAAAATGTTTTTCTCTTGTACTATTTTTTCTCCATTTTCACCTTTTTATGGTATTTCAAATTAGCATTATGTACAAGGTAAGGAGCTTTGATTGTGAAGAATGAGAGAGTACGGAGGAAGGACAATGAAATATTTATCTACACTTTTGTACTTTGCAAAATAAAATTTATTCAATTCCAAAAGCTTGTTGTTAGCATTGTATTCTTCATAAATCTATGTGTGAGATCCAAAACTATTTTCAAATGTTCATTTTTATTTTCATCAATAACGCAACATTAGATATAATACAAAGTCTTAAAGCATATGTTCTAAAACCTATAGAATACATTATCAAAAAATTGATTGAGACTCAGATTCAGTTTCGACAATTATTTCCATATTCAAATGCAAATCACCATAATTATAATTTAGACATATACAAGATCATATTCAAAACATATGCATAAAAAAAAAACATGATGAACAAAATAAAAAAAAGTAATACTGAGAACTCTTTCATTATACACAGGAAGGTTGTGTAGGAAGTATGGGTGCATGGGTGCAAAGACTATATCGAGTCAAGTTATATTCTTATTACTACAATTATCTATTTTGTTTGATATATGCAAAGCAACTGAATATAGTAGATTCGAAGGAGATGGGGCAAGTTCTGGAGTGGAAAGGCTTTTTTCAGTTTTTTGGAAACATAATTAATTAATATGCATATGTATAATTATACCGAGCTTGCAGAGGAACTACAATGAAATATTTCCCTAGATTTTTCAGAAATGTAGTCCTGGTATCCAAAAATATTTTTAATTGTTCATTTTCAATTTAATCAACTAAAAAAATTAGAGAAAAAATTATCATAAAATTGATATAGACTCATATTCAATAACAACAATTGTATCCATTCAAATTCCAATCACCATAGCCATAATTCAGATATATACCAGATCATATTCAAAACACAGTCATTAAAAATAATTCTAAACAGATTCATAATTGTAGTAAACCTTAAAAGTAAATGCATTTGTCCCAATTGGACCTGGGATTGAGCTCTTGTGAACCATAATACGAAAAAGGAATATGTAATGAAATAAACAATTTGAATACAGTAATTAGCTAAGGTCATCATAACATAATCAACAAAGTTGAATTATATAATTTTAGTAAACAGAAAATCGAATGTTGAAGGATTTGAGAATAGTTACATTATGTAAAAGTGTCCACCATGATTGTGTTTTTCTTAGATTTATATTGGGTTCATGATTTGTTCAGCATAATTGTTCACCATATTTTTAATGAAATCTATGTTAGGAGCAACTCTTATCTCCATTTTAACATTTTTCTTAAATATCTCCTTTTCAAATTTTCTAGCTTCTTCTAGCAACTGCGCATCCAAGACAAAGTTCTTGTTCTTGACTCTAACAAAAAGAATTAACCATTTGGTAATTTCTTCTACATTAAAATCAATTATTTCATCAAACTTTATTTCCATTAATTTCTTTAGCTGGTCAAATTAAGCTTTTAGCGTGTCTCCTGAAATTAATTCACAATTATGAATGATGCATGGACTGTTTCAGTGTTGTACAATTTGTACTGTTGTCATATATGCATCACCTCTTCTACCAACATCACATTCAGAAATCATTTCCTCTAGTTACAAATTCTTTCACACCATCCAACTTCTAGTTGCTTTATTTGATTAGCATCTCGAAGTCCTTTATTATTTTTCTCTATGTTAAAAAGTAATCCAAGCCTTTGACTAAAAGTAACTAAATCATTGTCAATGAGTTTCCTCTCTAGCTGAAGATTACTATTAACCAAACTTACAAATGTCTTAATTTCCAGTTGAAGCGTGCTAAATCAAAATTTTCTTTCCATGCATGATCAATAGTTTCTAACCTTTGAAATATGCCCTTGATGATATACGATTTGATTGCATTAATCAGATTGACAACTTTATGAGATCTAACTTACAAATGTCTTAATTTCTAGTTGAAGCGTGTTAAATCAAAATTTTCTTTCCATGCATGATCAATAGTTTCTAACCTTTGAAATATGCCCTTGATGATATATGATTTGATTGCATTAAGAAGATTGGCAGCTTTATTAAATCTGTGCGGTGTTGCAGCAAGAAAAATTGACAATGGTGGTGTCTTTGTTGCCAATGGAGTCATTAACAAAGGACCTAGATTTAGAGTGTCCACTAGTTCTTTTAATATTTTTTTAGTCTCTGATTTTTTGCAATATGTTCGTCAATAAACTATGTAACTGTATAATCAATAGATTGATGGAATACCATGAGATTATTGACTCCAATTCTAGAAAGATCAATATTTGTTTGTTCTTGATTATTGATCTTTTTATTATGAACTTTCACTTTTTCAATTCTCAATTTTTTACTACCCTTGTCATATTTTTCATTATGCAATGTGACAAGATGTTCATAAAAAACAATGACCTTTTCTGCAATCTACTCCATTATTTGTTGATACTCTACTAAAAAATAAGTAACCCAATCAGGTGGTGCATCATTGTCATTTTTCACGTCTATAACTTGTTCAATGCCTTCTCTATTTGCGGAACTTTTGGATTTGGTTGTTTGAACCTATGCACTTTGTATGGAGTGAATCTTTGAAGAGACTCTTCATAATCTCAATGACCTGATAACTCAACTTGAACTAGTTTTCCAGTTCCAGGAGCTTTTCTCTTTCCTAGACTAGAGGATGAGATTGCACTAGTACCAGGTTTTGAAGCTCGAGATCGTTGTCGAGGATTTATGCCTCTTTGCTTGTATTTTTCTTCCTTGTTAATGTTGGTTTCTTGAGTAATTTTTTCAACATCCATTACTAGTATTTGATTTTTGGTTCTCTATAAGTCTTGTAAATGATTGGTTGTGAAAACATATTTTGAATTAGACAAATATTTAAATAAATTATTTTCTTTCACATTATGAGATACGAAAATTATAGTGGTTCTTTCTTTGGATGCAATTTAGGTTATTAGGGTAAGTTTTCAAAGACATGGTATCATAATAAATTTATTATTGGTGGACAAATTGACTAACTCTAAAGAAACTTGATTGAAAATGAGATTAGCTTAGTCGATTATACAATCTGTTATGTATAACTAAGAAAGAAAATAGATAATGCATTTTGAAACATTTGTTGTGGTTCCTATGTTCATCAGGCATGAAAGGAGCCAATAGAAATACTTAGATTACTATGTAAATAATAAATATCTTGGAGAGAAAGATGGGAAAGATCCTGAGAAATTTAGAAAATGAATTGTGAATAATATTGACTCTGCCCAATTGTGAGCTCAGGAAAGTATTTGCTTCGCACAATTTCAAGCACTTATTCACTACAACATTTTTCAATCAAATGTTACAAATGTCATTGTTTCTTTACTTTTATGTTGACATATTCAGATATTTCCGACATGCAAATGACTAGTGAAAGTTCTTATCTATATAAGAAAATTGGTTCATTGTACGATCACAAATAATTATCCGTTCCAATCCCAATCACCAGTTGTAACTATTTCTCTTGTGGAAATTGCTACATAATACACTCTCAATAAATAACAATTAAAGATGATGGGCCCCCTTTGGGGTTCAAAACGTCGACATAAGGAACATAATACTGTGGATAATCTGGATCATGCTACTCCAAAAAAATACCACAGAAGCTTAAAACATAACATAACTTCTCTGTATGAAGGGGATACATGGAATGAGATCTGTCTTCTCGAAATCTCAAGGATAAAGATTGAAAGAAGAACTGACGACCTGCAATAACAATGTAGAAACAATAAAATCATTCCTCCATTTATATATACTCTGGTCGGAAGATTCTTCTTTCATAAAACTATCATTCATATTCTATCAATTTTGGTCCTGATGATGGACCCCCTTTGGGGTTCGAAACGTCGACATAAGGAACATAATACTGTGGATAATCCGGATCATGCTATTCCAAAAAACTACCACGGAAGCTTAAAATCTAACATAACTTCACTGTACGGAGGGGATACATGGAATGAGATCTATCTTCTCGAAATCTCAAGGATAAAGATTGAAAGAAGAACTGCCGACATGCAATAACAATGTAGAAATAATAAAATCATTCCCCCATTTATATATACTCTGGTCGGAAGATTCTTCTTTCATAAAACTATCATTCATATTCTATCAATTTTGGTCCTGATGATGGACCCCCTTTGGGGTTCAAAACATCGACATAAGGAACATAATACTGTGGATAATCCAGATCATGCTACTCCAACAATTAAAGATATCAAAGCCAATGTTTACAGGAAGTAATGGAAATAAATATTGATATTTGGAAACCATCTTGTCCACTTACTCCACATTTTTCTCTTGTTTTAATACTATTGAAATACATGTCATTAGAAGTAGAAATTAATGATATGAAATAAGTATGAATTATTTGTGATTATGACAATTAGATTAGAAATTGTCAAGAATAATTGTAAATAGAAAAATGTCTAAGGACAACTACAAATAAATATTATTCGCAGACGTGCTCACCTACCTCTATCATGAAGCGATTTGGTGGCTAAGTTGGCTCCCACGATTATGTTGATGTCGATTTGTTTTATTTGATATTGAAGTACAAAAAATGTTGAACCAAATTTGATTTATGAATAAGTTGACACATGATTTTGAAGATCATGGTACAAAGCTAACTTTCATAATGCATTCCAGGTGGCTGTGTACAAATTTCCCCATGATTTATGAAAAACAAATTCTCCAACTAATGCTATAAATCATGAATTAATAGTTTTTTCCAATAGATCTGCGTTCTATTTTTTTATCTGTTTGTCTGAAATCAAATACTTTTGTAACACACTTCACATTTGTTACTTTGCTTCTTCAAATCTTAACATTATTCCTTTCACCCATTGTCATGTTCACATCATATCTATATGTGCCCGATTACTTAAATCCCCCATCAATAAAAGTAAGTGAATTAATCATATGAGTGCAAATAACTTATTTTGTTTAAGTATATATTTCTCGATATGTTAAATGCTCTCAATAAATAGAAATTGAAAATACCAAAGTGGAAGGTTATGAGAGGTAGTGGAAATAAATCTCAAAAGTCCATAATTATTTCATTCTTCTATTTCACTAACCGTTATTTCCTTAATTTCTTCGATATACATGTACTAAGTAGAAAAAATTTATGAACTAAAATAAATATGAATTCAATGTCAACATGACTATTGTTGTACCAGATCTTAATACAATGACACAGAAATATTGTGCACAACAACAATCAACTAGGTCTAATATAGAATGATTTCATGGTTATGTTAATGTTCTATAAGTGGTGTCACATTTAGTTCTTGCAATTTTCTTTGACAGATACTTGTCACAATATGCACAATGTACTGATTACACATCTTTTAGCCAAAGAATGCTAAATTGGCTTAAATTTAATTTTTTAATGATGAATGCAGAGTGATATTGCACATTATTGTTTTGTTTATAATTACTAATCATTACACAATGAATTAAATTAAATGTTATTAATCATTTGAATAATGTTTTGATTACGTGTCAATTAGGTGCTACTTACACTATCACAACCCTCGAGATCTAATCGAATATGTGTTGGCAGCATGCATGTTAAAAATAATCTTGATGAACACTTGGCCAATGCAACTACGAACACGTTTCTTGTTCAAAACACATTAAAAAATATTCATAAAACTGAGACGTTTTTATTTGTGCTTTGTGCTAGAGAAAAAGTGTGTGTAATAACAAACACAATCTTTCTACCATAAATTTCTGCAGCTCCGGATGCATTGTTCCTTATCACAACCCCCCGCGCACCTTCCTTCCACACAATAATTATTTTTAAATGATTGAAGGCACTTAATATTAATCATTTCACACAATGTATCAATGGAAGAAGTTATGTAGAGTACGTCAACTCTTCAATTCCCTATGGTTTCACACTTAAAAATAATGTTCACCTATCTTTTGATTCTCTAAGACCATGCAATTTTGATTTTCTTCATCCAATTACAAGTCGCCAATTCCTGCCCTTTTTCCTCTAGATAAAAATGAAAATCAAGCCTCTGTTTAGAATCACATATGTCATTTTTTACAAAATACACATCTCCTTCGAGATCATATTCAATGCACTCAACAAATGAATCAATTCTTTGCACTAAGTGGAGCAAATTGAAAGTTGCTTGCCATGCATGTTCAATAATTTATAATCATTGGCATATATTACTGTAATATATGTAGTCATCATTTTCATGATGTGGAATGGAACAGTGGAATCAAAAATTTTATTGTACAAAATGATTCTTTTCCTTCACTTATCTCCATACATAGGTTTTGTCCACACCAGTTCACTTCGCACAAGTTGCCGCCCAACAATGTGTTTTATAATTGTAGCAGAATATGAATATTTTTTTATACAATGCATGAAATGTGAACATGTGGATTCATACATTGTACTAAACATAGTTAATAGTTACGTATTAAAAGAATACTTTACCAAGTTTATTATGTTCAAAGATTTTTGTTTCTTTATACATTGTATATTATGGCTAACTAAATGAGCTAATGCATCTATAGGTATAAAATATTTAAAAAAAGGAGTTATTTTTCCTTTGGACATATTAACAAGCTGATTTTGGTTTTCTATTTAATAGAAAACGACAGCCTTTCTGACTGTATCTTTAATTCCAGTAGATAAACATGCATATCATAACATGAGCGATACAAAATTATAGTGGGCATAACTAGTGGGCCATGTTCCCTTCATGAATTGAACAAGCCGACCATTATTAAAAAAAACTGAATTGCAGTGCTGTTCAATCAGACTGACAAATTTTTGTGGAGGTGCGAGAAATGTGGAGGAAGCTCTCATTTTAATTCCCTCGCACCTCCAAGAACCTGTAATTCAGTTACTCCAAGACTGTGCAGCCATATTTTCCACTCATCTGCTCGTTATTTTTATAAATGTGAGTGTTTTCAAGCTACTTCATTCATGGGCAAGGTAACATAATGATGGATTTATGACATGTCCCTAGGTAGATCATCTATCATAGATAGATAGATAGATAAAGAAGGGAAACTCATATCGTCTCTAGAACAAGTATCCCTTACCCCGAATCAACGATCTATTTGACCAAGTAAAGGGTGTGGTGGTATTTTCAAAAATTGGTTTACGGTCTAGCTATCACTAGATATGTATCAAGGATGAGGATATATATAAAACAACATTTCGAATGCGTTACAGTCATTACGAGTTTGTAGTCCTACCCTTTGGACTCACTAATTGAAATTTGATGTTTAAATTGTATAATTTTTTATTAACATTTAATTTCTATTAATTTCAAGATTAAAATGAATTTGATTATTTCTATTTAGTAAGTTGTATAATGTCATTTTTGGTTTCAATAATTAAAAATAATTAATATTCAATACATACTATTTATAAACTTATTTTTTTTTGCATGAATTTAATTGAAATTTGAAGTTTAAATTGAATAAATTTTTTCTTTGCTAAGCTTGGCAAGACCTTTCATTTTCTATTTATAGTCGGAAAATTTACACCACATAGGTTGGCTAGGTGGCCTCAACTTTCCCAATGGGAAACCATGTCTGTTAGCCACCTATCCTCATTATAAGCCATCCAAAAATAGTATAGTTTCAATCTTTCTAAGCAAGCTAAGTATGTCTATGTTTCATGACCAGACTCTATATGTCTAGCTATCCTTAAACATGCATGAAATAAAGTAAATGCTAACCTCATATAAAACAAAAAGAAACAAGCTAAATTGACTAGCCCTTCTACTCTTCCAATGTTGATTCCATAGATGCTGGATCCTTGACAGTTGCTCCATGCATCTCAACCAATTCTATGATGCATGGGATGTGCCTTTGAATTCTGTCCAATCTAATGTCCTGCTTGTGGAGTTGAAACTAGATTCTCTACAGATCTTATTTGTAATTCAACATGCCTTGGAGCAAGAGAGCCATCCACACCGAGATCGGTTCCATGGACTTCCCCAACATGCTTTTCATTAGCCAGTAGACATATAGAGTCTGCTTGAATTAGGTTATCCTTCTTCTGGTATTCCCTGGGTCTGGGACTAATGTCCTCCAATTATCCATCTCCTCCTCTATCTCACCAACCTGCTTAATTTCCTCCTCCCATTCTTCTAACAAATTTTGAATGCCTTCATCCGTTCCTTCCCAGTATGTCGCAGCTGCTTCACTGATAAGGTGCTTCACTAATTTTCTTCCTCTACGATGTTCTGACGTGCTTGGGTCCTTAGCATTTCTAGGCTCCTGACCTCATCTTCCACGATCCCATCCTCTTGCTGGCGGAGCCATATGAGCACGGTTCGATACCTGTTCACAAGAAAGAGATGTTATCAGTGAGCATTGTAGCATAATACTATCATGTCTAGGATTTTCATTTCCATAATTCTCTTTGTTCTTGGTCTTGTCCCATTTACGATCAGGATAGGGGACAGGGTGGGCAATGGGCTAATCATGAGACATGACTGGGCTCCATATCCCTTCTAGCTTTTCACTCCTCCCTCTTTGCTACCTCACATACCCAGTGTGGGTGACGGGCCCCTATCGAGGCCATACAAATGGGCTTAGCTTCAGCCCGAACATTTTTCTTCCGTGGTGTGTCATCCCATTCCCCTCTTCCCAGTAGGAAAGAGCCATTCCTCTTCCCTTGTCATGCCCATCCTCTCCCACGGGGATCCTAGCTGGTTTCTTAGTGCGGCTATTACTCCCAGTCCCCCATAGCTTGTCGTGGTTGCAACCACTGGTCCATCCACCAACCCAACATGTTAGCTTCCCTTTGCTACCCTTAGCCTCTAATGCTAAGCGGCTACCTACCCTTCCCCAGCAACCTGCCCCCATGAACCAATAGAATGTGAAGCCCTAGGTCCCAATGCCACCCACAGTAAGGTCCTCAGTTCCATAGGCCAAATCAAATCCCAACAGGCTCAAAATAAAGACGCAAAGCCAAACTAATACAATGCGATGCCTCCGCCAATTTCCCCTACATTTCCCCCAATTTCCCTTCCTAGGTATCTCCCTCTCCCACCAGCAAGAATCAAGCCAAGTCAACATTGCAAAGGAGGCAAAGAGCCAAGCTACATACCCGTTTCCGCTCCAAGTTTGTTGTTAATGTTGTTGTCACCTGCCTTCTCTGTTGTTCTAGGTCCTTACTCCACAAACCATATTACAATTCTTACACACCTGTCTTACCTTAATTACTATGCATATCACCTCGCCCCTACCATCTCTGCCACCTTTCCCACCACCCTTGCATGTACTCATGCCAAGGGCCACCGCACCCATCGTGTTTAGTGTGTGGGGGGCGATGGGATGTATATCTCCTCTACTCATCATTACTGTTTGCGGGCACCCCCATCCTCTGGTACGCACCCTGATAGGGGCGAATAATTTTTTTATTAATCCTTAATTTTGATTGAAATAAATTGGAATTAAAATGTTAACATTCTTACAAAGTTTTAATGCTTATCAACTATATTATATCATTGTTAATTTTTATTAATTAATTTCTAAGGTTTCAAAATAGAATGGAATATAAATTTTTATTAATTAATTTCTAAGGTTTCAAAATAGAATGGAATATAATGAATTAAACTAAAGTTTTAGTTAGAAATTAAAATAAATTTATTTATTCTAAATTGAAATTATAAAATTTTATTCATACTTGATTTTAGATTACTATTGAAATATTTTAATAAATTTTTAGGGTTGGTATGCTATAGGGAAGCCCATGAAGGGAAAACTTGGTGATAAGAGGGTGGGGAGCATCTAAGAGAGGGTGGAATCAGAGGTTAGAGTGGGAATCCAATTATCATTAATTTTCCAACTCTCTTTGTGGTTAAGGTTATTAGGGTGTTTTCCTATTTCAATAGCTTCTCTAAAATTCCTATAGTGATAATGATCAATTTTGGCCACAACACAAGAGTTGTCAATACAAATATGATGATTGGTTTTGTTAGAGTGCTCTGCCAAAGCTGAGGTTTTGAAATGCTTATGTTTAATATCAGTGGCATGCTCTTGAATCCTAGTGGAGAATGATCGCCTGGTCTCACCAATGTAGGATCTACCACAAGAACAAGGAACTAAATAAACTCCTTTGTGGCATTTAGGATCAATAAGATCTTTTACCAATTTTAGGCATCTACTAATGGTGTTCATAGGCTTGAAGGTGTTTTTTATATTGTTCTTCTTTAAAATATGATAAATTTTATTAGTGGTGCCGAATATGTAGGGGAGGTGGACCTTACCAGCACAGTCATCCATTGGTTGATTGCTTCTAGGATTATGTGCCTTCTTGAAAGCTTTGATTCCTTGGTGTCTTCTATAACCATTATTTTCAAAAACATCCATGAGATGGTTCTTCTCTTGTTCAAAATGATAGTGATCTAAAATGCGAACTACCTTGGTTGCTAGAGTGTTGAGAACCCCTAGTTTCTTAGAAGGATTATGGTGAGAGATGGCATGAAGGTAATGCTCAGTGTGCGTTTTCTTATGATAGACCTGGTGAGATATTAAGCCATCTTGGTTTCTTTTGATTAGGATGTCAAGAAAGGGAAGACTACCATTCTCTTCTACTTCCATTGTAAACTTTATAGAATTAGATTTACTATTAAGGTGCTTCTGGAAATTGTCTAATTTTTCTTTACCATGAGGCCAAATAATATAGATGTCATCGACAAATATTTTCCAAATATTAGGTTTTAATGGGGAATAATCAATGGATTTAGCTTCAAAATGTTCCATAAACATATTGGCAATGATGGGAAACAAAGGTGATCCCATAGCTACACCGTAAGTCTTCTCATATATATCATCTTTGAAGCTGAAAAAAGTTGATTTCAAACAAACTTCTACTAATTTAGCTATGTAAGGATCAGTGACTTTATGGACGACTTCCATGGCTTCATCTATGGGAATGTTAGTGTAGAGATATTTTACATCAAAACTCACCAAGATGTTATGCTGGTCAAGTTTTATCTGTTTGATCTCATTGATGAAGTGATTGGAATCTTTGACAAAGGAACTAGTGTTCCCCACCATGGGTTTTAGTTTTTTAGCAAGATATTTCACGATATGGTAAGTGGGACCTCCAATGGTGTTGACAATGGGTCTTATGGGGATACCTTCTTTGTGAATTTTAGGGGCTCCATAGATCCTAGGGGTGTAGGGATTGGTTTCAATAAGATTTTTAAGGTTGTGATCCTTGCTTGATTTTATGAAATTATTAATATCCATGGAGATCTTTTTTATGTGATTCTTTTTTAATTTAATGTAACAACCGCTATTGGTTTACAAGAAAGTAAGAAAAATAATAGGTTAACGTATCAACATTAATAAATATTAGAAATAATTTAAACAAAATATTTGTATTTTCAAGCATTCAATTATACATAGTAATAGAAATTTAAAAGAAAAAATTTTAACGCTTAAAAAGGAAACTAAACATTAAATAAAAATCTAAAACTAAAATCATTAACAAAATATATATATATATATATATATATATATATATATATATATATATATATATTAAAAATTGTGTTAAAGCATTAACATTCTTGTCGGCTACCATTCATTCCCAACCCTACCCTCACTATTATTTTTGTTTACACTATTGAGTTGTGACTTTTTTCACTCATGGATCTATTCTGATGATGAACCATAGAAAATGGTTCGAAACGTTGATTCCAAAAAACATGAATGTGATGACTCTGGAAGATATCACCATACAATATTAAAATTATTATCTATATATATATATATATATGTAATATCAAATGAGAACTTATTTCTGGTTTTGTTTCATAGTCATTTTGTTACAGTCTTTAAATTCTTCTCCAAATACCTGGTTTCGTTTCATAGTCATTGCCGTAAAATCTGTAAATTCATATCCTTGCCAGATTTAATAAAATAAAATTAAGGGAAAAAATTATAATTAACATAATTGCATCAATAAAATGATTAATATGTTCTAATAAATTACATTTTTTATTTATAAGAATATAAATTTACAAATGAAATGTGGAAAATGGTACTATGTGATGTGAAAAAAAAGACTGATGGCATGAGAAAGGAAAGAGGGAATGGCAGCCTTCACTTGCATTTTCTTGGAAACATGCCTACTCTAAGAAGGCGTGTTTATATGTCTGCCATTACTTTGACATGGTATATTGATGATGATATGAATTTTTTTTAATAATTGTATTTTTCAATAAATATATTTACAGAAAGAAAAAGGAGAAAACAGTATTTAGAGAAAAACAGAGGAGAAGATGGGTATCAAAGGTTGAAGATGTTGAAAATATATAACAATTCTCTTAAATCTTGTAATAGATAGTCTATAATTGAATGCTAAAAATTTAAATCATTTAATTTCTTTGGTAAGCCATCTATCTATATTAGCTGACTCTAAATAAACTATTCAACTTCTTTGCTAGTCTATCTATCTATGTTGGCTGACTCTAAATAAACTATGCACTATGCACAAAAACACCGAAAAGATGGTCTCATTTTCAACTCGAAAACCATGAATGCAAGTGAGAGACTGTATACATTGTACATAAACAAACAAAGGAACACCATAAATCATCCAGATTTAGTCTGTAGATACCTTAAACGTTGTACAACAAAGGTCTTCCCTCATGGCCGGAAAGGCTCACTTTGTTTTGTGGTGTTAATTCCTCATTAAACTCTAGGCTTCACTCACTATGAATGGTTTAATATCGATATACAAATGATCACAAAATTTAAAATAATAAAATTATTAAGTTTTGAGAGTAAACGCAGAGGACCCAGCTTATGACACTAGCCGGCAGGTTAAAGGCAAGATAAATTTCAACTGACAATAAAAAGACACCGTTGAACTCCAAAAATAATACGCGTGCAGCCCAGTTCAAAATAAAACTGTGTAAAATAAAAGGCAAGATAAATTTCAACTGACAATAAAAAGACACCGTTGAACTCCAAAAATAATACGCGTGCAGCCCAGTTCAAAATAAAACTGTGTAAAATAAAACATAGTGTAAATTCAAAAAATTACGGTCAATATGAAACAGAGTAAAACAAAGTGTTTGCGCAGTAAAAGTAAAAGTCAGAAATGAAATTCTAGAATACTTCGATTTATAATTCCATGAGGACAACAAAACATTCACCACATAAAATGGAGACTTCAACAACTTTACGACTGTAAACAAGGATTTTTACATTTACAACTCTCTCTATTTACACAGCCAAAACACAATAAAACTCTGTTTTACGCGCCCACCTATTATCGCTCCTCAAATTTAGCTTCAGACATTCAAATTGGTTCGCTGCAAATTCTAAAAATTCATACCTAATGAATTAACCAAAAAAACATATATTGGTACATTAATTTCATGATAAGACACATTAAAACTAAACATGGGTGTGCACATACTTAAAAAAATAATTTTCTGAACTTTCATACACTGCCTGGTACATTGGTACATACTGTAGTTGCGCAGTAAAAGCCTCACGTTTACTATTTACCAATTCTGCGTATATATTTCTTCCATATTAATTGTTTGATGTATTGGAGGAATGGGGAGTTTGTACCCTGCTTCAAAAACTCATTTACGTTCACATCCTTTAAAATGAAACCAAAATTAATTTGATTGATTGATTTTGATTTGATAGGTGTGATTAATTTCAACATTTTCCCTTGATTTGATAGGTGTGATTAATTTCAACATCCCCCTTAAGTATAACTATTGAGATTGACAATTCCCAAACACTCGGTTAGATGTCTCTTGTCAATAGGTTGTTGAAGATGTCTGCAAATTACTCTTGTGACTTGCAATGTTGCAAAACAATTTCTCCATTGTTGACTAGCTCCTAATAAAATGGTTCTTTGTGTCAATGTGCTTATTTCTTTTGTGAAACACTGACTGCGCAATTGCAAAATTGTTGTCAAAACAAATTGTTGTCGTCCCTTCTTGTTCATGCCACAAATCTTTCAACATTCTTCTCATTCAAATGGCTTGACATGCCGCCCTTGTTGCTATGGCATATTCAACTTTCGTTGTCGACAGTGGCACTATTGGTTTGTTTTGGAAGCCCATGAAATGGCTCCCAAACCCATCTAGAAAACATAGCCTAATTTTCTCTTTTTGCCATCGACACTTCTTACCCAGTCACTGTCAGTGTAGCCAACCAGCCTGAATCATGTGTTGTAGTGTATAAAATACTATATCTTTTAGTTCCATTAAAATATCTTAAAATTATTTTGGTTGTCTGCCAAAGTGTTTCTTTTGGTGTTTCCATGAATCTTGAAACTAAACTTACTGCATACATTAATTCCAGTCAACTTGCAATCAAATACATCAAATTGCCAATCATACTTTTGTATAGTGTCGGACTGACATTGTTGCTACAATCTTCTTTACTCAGTTTCAAACGCATCATAGTTGGAGTTGGTGCATGCTTCTTGTCATGCATTTTGAACCTCTTCAAAATGTGTGAAGCATACTTTTTTTGAGAAATAAAAATGACATTTTTGTTTTCTTCATTTCTATGCCTAGAAAATACTTTAACAACCCCAAATCTATCATTTCAAGCTCACTTTTCATGACCTCTTTGAAATCAACAATGAGGAGATCATCACTTTGTGTAAAAATAAAATCATCTACATGTAAAAGAACAATAAGAAGCTTACCATCTCTCTATTTGATGTAGAGAGAAGGTTCACCATCAAATTTTCTAAATCCATTGTCCAACAGGCAATTGTTTATCCTACTCTACGATGCGCGTGGTGCTTGTTTCAACCCATATAGAGCTTTCTTCAATACACACATTGTCTTCTTGGCCTTGAACTTCATAACCATGTGGTTGCACCAAATATACTTCATTTTACAATACTCCATTCAAAAATGTTGATTTCATGTCCATTTGATATACCTTCCATATATGTTCCATTTATGTTGCACTGTAATTGACAACATCGTCCACACTATCTCTATTCGTGCGACTGGCACAAATGTCTCTGCATAATCTTTTCCATATTGATGCTTGTTTTCGTTGACAACCAACCTTGCTTTATGGCTTTCAATCCTTCCTTCAATGTTGTTTTTGGTCCTATAGACCCACTTTACACCTATGACTTCTTTTCCTTATGGAAGATTCACTAATTCCCAAGTGTTATTCTTTTCTATCGCCTCTATTTCTTCATCCATTATTGCTACCCATTTTCGTTCATTGAATGAATCTTCAAAGTGGATTGGATCATTTACACGACAAAATTAAGAAAAAAGTGATCTCATACGTATGTTGTTGTTACCTTCATTTTTCTCATAAATTTCACTCAGATTTCTAAATTTGTGTCTTCTCATGCTTTCCAGAGATGGACTTGATATGTCAATTGAAGTTGAACTTGGAAAAGATGGAGTTATTGATATATGTTGTGCACTTGGAGGGGTATTACCTGGATTGCACGACACTTTCCTATTGCTTGTTGATGGTGTCACTTAATGAATGATTTGTTGAGCTTGAATATGTGTAGGAAGAGTCACCACTGAGGAATTACTTCATGTTTTCAATTCCTCTCTGTTTTCTTAAGGTAGACTTGTTACCAGATTAATTGTCTTCTCCAAAATTCCATCACATGCTTCCTTTTCTATGAAATGCACATCTCTGTAGATTATTACCTTCTTGCTTAATGGATTAGAGAGTTTATATGCGTTGGATTTATCACTATAGCCAACAAATATGCATTTCTCCCCCTTGTTGTTTAACTTTTTTCTTAATTCATCCGGGACAAGTGCATACGCCACACATCCAAACACTCTCATATGAGTGACAATATATTTTCTTCCACTCCATGCTTCTTCAGGAACCATATTGTTGACACTTTTGGTTGGACACTTATTTATAATATATGTTGCGCAAATGACATCTTCATCCCAATAATCATTTGGAAAATAATTTTCCTTCAACGTACTCCTTTCCATTTCAATAACGGTCCTATTTTTCCTTTCTATGACACCATTTTTCTGAGGTGTATACCTTGTTGGAAATTGTTTGCGAATTTCGTGCTCCTTGCAAAAATAAAGGAACTCATTTGAGATGTAAATGTCAAGAAATAATAATTTCCACTAATTGATGGTGTCGGCATTGGACCACATAAATATGAATGAACAATATCCAAAGGTGTTTTTCCCCTTATTTACTTTCCTGCTGGAAATTACTCTCAAATGTTGTTTTCCCAAGATGCATCCTTTACACAATCTTTCCAGTTTTTCTACTAGTGGCAACCCCTTTACCATGCATTTCCTATGTAGCAAATTTATACCTCCAATGTTAAGATGCTGAAATCTTAGATGTCATCACCAATTTTGATCTTTGACCTCTACTTGAAAGTTTGTTTGTGTGGAAGTTGCAAGTTTTCTTTCATCTTTATGTCAATTTACTGACACTTGTGCTTGCGCACCTTCTTCCTTCAAATCTTGTCTTATCTTGATGGGAAACATTCTATTTCTTGTCATTTGAACTTTTTTAATCAACTATTTTCTCGAGAATTTATCCAAAATTGTGCATTTTCCATTTTTGAAAAAAACATTGTATCATTTTTTCATAAGTTGTCCAATAATTATGAGAATGTGCTTCAAACCAGGAACAAAATATACATGTGAAATATACTTCTTCTTTCTTTTCTTGGTTAGAATATTAACTTTTATTTTACCTATCACTAACACTTTGTTATTTGTCCCTAATGTAACTTCATATTTTACACTTTCATCCAAATTAGAAAATATTTCTATGCTACTTGTCATATGATTTCTACATGTGAGTCTAAAACCCAAACGTCCTTTTTCTTTTCTTGTGCTACATTACATGCTAAAAACATAATGTCTTGGTTTTGATTTTCTTTTGTGAAGTTTGCATTTCATTTATTAATAAGATCATGTTGTTTTCTTCTATATTCTCTTATAAAATGTCCATACTTCTTACAATAATGACATTGAACATGAGATTTATCATACTTTTGCTTTTCTTGTGCTACATTACATGCTAAAAACATAAAGTCTTGGTTTTGATTTTCTTTTGGGAAGTTTGCATTTCATTTATTAAAAAGATCATGTTGTTTTTCTTCCACATTCACTTACACAATGTCCATAATTCTTACAATAATGACATTGAACATGAGATATATCATACCTTTGGCCTTGTGCTTGATTTTGACTTCAATTTTGACTTGGATTTTGATTGTTGCCTCTTCCACCCGAGATTGAAGTACTACTTCTTCCTCTTCCTCTAGCATTTGGTTTTCCTCTCCCTATACCTTGACCAATTGAGACTTGTGTCTTGAAAACATACTCCATTGAAGAGTTTGTTGCTCTGCTCAACCTATGTTTATGAGAAATCAATGATACATGAAGCTCATCCACTAAAAATTGTGAGAGATCCTTTGTCACCTCTATGGCTACAACAATAGGATCAAATGTTGTTGGTAAACTTCTTAAAAAAAAATCAACTATTTTTCTTTCTTCAATTGTTTCACCCTGAGATCTTATTTGAGTAACCAGTGGAATAACATGTGTAATAAATGAGTCTATTTTCTCAAACTTCTTCATGCATATAGTTTCAAAATCCCTGCTCAACATTTGGAACTTTATTGTCTTCACCTTTTTCATTCCTTTATATTTTGTCTCAAGAATATTCCATGATTGCTTGGACTTTGTTGCTGCTGCAATCCTTATAAATATACTCTCATGCACTGCTTGAAAAATGTGAAAGAGCGTTTTAGATATTGTCCTATTGTCTCTCAATAAATCTCTTTCTACTTGTGTCAATGCATTGTATGTTGTTGTATATGGTGGTTCTTAGAACCTCTTTTCTACCAGATCTTATATATCTTGAGAAGAAAATAAAGACTTCATTGTGATTCTCCAATAATCATTTTTATTACCATTAAATTAAAAAAATTGTGGATTTGTCACTTTTGCTGGAAGATGTCATTTTTGACGAGTTAAAAACTTATCTTCTTACTAATATATGTGCTTTGGTAAAATTTTGACGAGTTAAAAACTTATCTTCTTACTAATAAATGTGCTTTGGTAAAATTTGTTATCAAATGAGAACTTTGACACCTTATTTTATTTGACACCATTGAAAATAAAAGAAGAGAGCCCAACTTATGAAACTCCCAGATAGGTTAAAGGAAAAACAAATTTCAACCGATAGTAAAAAGACAGCTAAAAGAGTGTAAATTCTAGAAATTATGCGCAGTATGAAACCTAGTAAAATAGAGTGCTCAGGCAGTTACTAAAACTCATAATTGGAATTCCAGAACATGGTGCATAACAAAATGAGGGAAACAAAACATTCACGACATAAAATGGCTACTTATCCTTTACGACTGTAAAACCAAGATGTTTGCAGAGATTTACAACTCTTTGTATTTACCTAGGAAAAAATGAAATAAAACTCTATTTTATGCCCTACCTATTTTCTCTCCTCAAATTTAGCTTAAGATATTTAAACTTGTTGGCTGCAAAACTAAAACTTCATATCTGATGACATAACTTTAATTTCATGACAAGAGCTACATTAAAACTAGACATGGGTGCACACACTTAAAATTTTAAACATGTGCACAAATACTTAAAACATGTGTGTACATATTTAAAAAAGGAGTTGTTTTTAGTTCGATTTTTTGGAAATTTTTACCGTGGGTTTTCCTGGTCTAATTTCTCTAAAATCCCACAAGAATTTATTGAAATCACAAACTTGATGGGTAATCATGTGCAATCAAAGTGCTCTAAAAGTTTAAAAGTCGCACTAAAGACAACTCCCTTAAAAAAACTAATTTTTTGAACTTTGGTTGGTACATACTCTTTAACATTTTAAGCAGTAAAAGTTTGACATTTACTATTTATCAATTCTTTATTTATAAAAGGTTGGAATCTTTTTGTTAACATACATATATCTATCTATCTATCTATATATATATATCATTGTTGATCTTCGTAAAATATTTCAATATTTGAAAGGAAAAAGTAAAGAGAAATGTGTAATTCATTTAATTTTTAATAATAATAACAAATTATTCAAAAATATTAATTAAACTATGAAAAATTATTCATGATGTATATATAAAGAAACAAAAAACCATTATAGATCCATCAAGTATTAAAAAAGATTAAATCTCCATAAGCATTAAAAATATTAAATCTTTTGACATGCAATTTTGTGTTCAAATTTTTCATTATAAAAAAAGAAAAAAAGTTTACATATAATGAGATTTAATCCCTCTCCATTCTTCATAAATTTGTAATTAAAATAAATTTATATTAATTATAATTTCAAAAATTCATAACATTATAACACAATATAATCATACATGTATGTTACTATCATAACTCTCTAAAACAACTTGTTATTATAGAATTAAATTTATAATTATAATCAATGACATTGTAATATATTATTGAGTTTTTATTTAATCAATCTATATTTTAGTAATTGTTTTTTAAAATTATTAAAAAAAGTCTAATTTTACTGAATATTAAAAAAAAAAAATTCAAAAATATACTTTTCAAAATTTTATTTTTGTTGAATCCTATCATTCAATACATCATTTAAAAAAATAACTTCTATACATATTTTTTTATGTTATTTAATATTTTATATAATTTTTAATAAAAAATATAATTCTATATATAAAATAAACCAATTTAAAAACAATTTTTTTCAAAAATTTCTATTAACATTTTTTTTTCAAAAATGTCTATTAACCGGAATTTTACGCATAGATTTATTTATTCTTCCATTAACCCGAATTTTGCTCTAAATTATTATTCATAGATTTATTTATTCCTACCACCAACTAAGGGTGACATTCATCGTATCACGTTGTCATTGCTTAACACTCAGTTTTTCAATCAACGTCATCAAATTTTTATTTATGAAAGCGAATCAACACTATATGAAAATGTCTAATTAATACCTAAACGGATTTTTATTTTGGGTGTGTTTGTGGTGACTTATTAGATGGGAAAGAGGTTAGGTGTCACGCCCCTACACCTGCGGTGATCTTCCAACCGCTTGTAGCGAGGTGCGGCACCACCGAACGCGCTCTTTTTAACAATACTAACTTTTGCGGACTACGCCTATTCCAACGTGAACATACTTAACTTGTGTTCTTATAACTGAGTAAAGTGTTATCCTTTATACTTTAACAAAGAACATTCTCAATCATTAACCATATATCATAAACCGAGAACATCAACCATTATCAAGTACAAAGGGAGGGGCAACTCCCAGAAAGTCTGCCCAATCAATATATTATATCAACTTCTTCAAATTTACAATACAAGTGTGCTTGACAAACTTCAAGCCAACACTTAGAATAATTTTACAACGAGGCTTAGAACAGGCTTTTACATCATTCTACACACCTTTGCATAAGAGGGAGTGCTCACCTGAGCCACTCGACCTTCCTTACCAAATCCTGCATAAAACTACACCCAAGAATTCACCCAACATACCGCACATATACCAACCATCTACCAAGACTACTTGCGCAATCTCCCAAGTCTAATGCGCATGAGAGATGCGCATTTCCTTCCTAAAACTGTGCACTCCTTGTCCTTTTATGCGAAGGTATCAACATATGTTCGAATGGTGAATAAATGAGCTCATGCTCCTTTTATTTATATGAAACTTACGTGGGTTTACATGGGGGTGTGCAACCCCATGGCCGACCCCCAAAACCACTAATACACGCCCATAAGCTTCATTAAGCAAGTCGGCTTCCATGTATCTTTACATCGCATATAAATGTCCCCATCCAACACTTAGTCGTATTAAATGTTTGCATATATTGTCGCTTCAACGTTGCATTTTTGTCGTATGTACCCACGTCGCATTATCGTCGCACTTCGCCGTTCAGCGCTCCCGCGCGCCTGTCTGCGCCCGCGTGCATGATCTTGTCCGGCACCCGTCGCACCGCAGTGCGAAGGCCTTACATCCTCCTCCACCTGAAATCGTTGTCGTCCTCGACAACATACCATCTCGGTAGCCATCCACCAAGATCATCATCATCCATGATGTCGACCTTTCTACACAAGGCAAACATCCCTGCAACATATGTAGAGACTCTTTCTCCACTATGTCCCGGCCTAGTGACCACTGCCACTAAGCTCACCATACCAAAGTATGCACCTCCATGGTATGCTCTCCATCAGATGTCATCTCGATCCATGATTACTGACCTCCCATCCTCATCATGTGTCCTCATGTGAACTGCTGCCATGATACTCCAACATAATGCCAACACATCTTTGTCCACTACGCGTCCTCATGCTTGAACTAGTCGGATGGCCAGTCCAACTTCCACGCTCAAACCATGAGAGTGAACATCCTCATGCCACCATCAGTCGTTTCTCAAAACATCCTGTCACATCCTTGACTCATTAAGAATCCATCTCCATAATCCATGCTTAGGTCCATGGAAGCTCCATCCATCTCATCTGCAACATGCTGTCCATGATGTCCCCAACATCATCATCCATGTGTGTGTCTCTTCCAAGTGAAGAGAACATCTCCTCAACATCGACTCTCAATGTGCCACATTCAGGTCCATGAAGCCTCTTCATCATCTGCAATGTGCCATCCTCAAGTCTCCATAGAAACAAGTATGCACTTGTCTCATCTATCCATGTGCTGCCCATGATCCTCGATCAAATCAGCTCCCATGTGTCGAAAGTAGTTGAGTCTCGGCTCAACCCATGCTCAAGTGTATCACCAAAGCATCATCATCATCATCGTCGTAACTCCATCACTCCAAAGTGCCTCATACCGATCCTCTACATCAAGTCACTCTTCCAAGCCATGCCCATACATGTACTTTGAAAGTATGCATCCCATACTGCATCAAAGTCACCTGACCTCAGCTCCTCAATGCATTAGATCCTCTAAGTCCACCATACATGAAGTCCCTAAAAGTCACAACAATCTCATGTCCTCATGAGCTCCATAACCCATCCCCATGTAGTAGGAATGCTCCACAGCTGCTCACAAGTCCATCCAAGTCTTCAATCTTATCAACTCTCGATGTGCCCCATTCAGGTCCATGAAGTCCTCTTCATCATCTGCAATGTGCCATCCTCAAGTCTCCAATCTTATCAACTCTTGATGTGCCCCATTCAGGTCCATGAAGTCCTCTTCATCATCTGCAATGTGCCATCCTCAAGTTCCCATGTCACACTAGCAAGTCCTCCTGCATAACATTCCTGCCCTAGCACTCCTCTTTGGATGTCCACGAGTGACACCTCTACAAGTGCTTTCACACAATGTCCCTTGCATAGGTCTGCCATGCTCCATGTCTTCAAGTCTCCAACCTGATGCCCATGACTAAGCTGCCCATGTAGTCCTACCAAGTAGACACATCACAACATCTGGCCATCTCATCCAAGTCTTCGATCTTCGGTTTAGTGAACTCGGTCACCCAACCATCTCATCATCATGTCATGAGTCCCTCCATCATAGCTCCTCCACCAAAGTGTCCATCAAGACTTGCTCTTGGTCTCGGCCATGACAAGTCCACCCAAAACATCACAAGTGTGTGCCCTCCTCAACCTGTCCATGAGTCATGCCGGGCACTTAGCCAATTCATGTGGCTAAAGCATGACTCATTCTTCCACAACGATCATCAAGTTCCACCCTTGTCCCGGGTCCTTGTACTCCCCATCACAAGGTCACAAGTAACCCCAACAAGCTTTCCAACAACTGACAATCCCTGTTCATCATCATGGGGCTCCTCCTCATTCAACCATGTTGACAAACTGCATGATCCTGGCTTAACTTGATCATCCTCAAGTTCATCCTCCATCGTAGTCATGTCTGCAACATTTTCAATTATCACAGCTTCCTCTTCCTTGTTGGCACAATAGGTAGCTTCATCTTGCTTCTTTGCCCAACCGAGTTGAAGAAGCTCTTCCTCATCACAGAAGGGGGCAACAATAACCTTATTGCCCTTCAAGAAAACTTGTCCAAGTATCATATAGAAGTCATTCATCTCCATCACTATGAAGTCCGACTGACCCTTCCATTCTTTCATCTGCACAGGTACATCGTGTACCAAACCTGCCACTTTAGCTCTAGAGTTCACTGCCTTGACCTCCATATTCGATGGGAAGGTCATCAGTCCAACCTCTTTTGCCAACCGTGTCGTCATAAAGTTATGAGTAGCACCCGTGTCTACTAGAGCTTGAATGGTCTTGCCATAAACCATCAAGTCTACGAAACCCAGACTGTTCTCCATAACCTTATCTGCACCTGCTTCACCTGTCACCAGCTTCGACCGAGCTCTAATACCAACTGTCACGCCCCTACACCTGCGGTGATCTTCCAACCGCTTGTAGCGAGGTGCGGCACCACCGAACACGCCCTTTTTAACAATACTAACGTTTGTGGACTACGCCTATTCCAATGTGAACATACTTAACTTGTGTTCTTATAACCGAGTAAAGTGTTATCCTTTATACTTTAACAAAGAACATTCTCAATCATTAACCATATATCATAAACCGAGAACATCAACCATAATCAAGTACAAAGGGAGGGGCAACTCCCAGAAAGTCTTCCCAATCAATATATTATATCAACTTCTTCAAATTTACAATACAAGTGTGCTTGACAAACTTCAAGCCAACACTTAGAATAATTTTACAACGAGGCTTAGAACAGCCTTTTACATCATTCTATACACCTTTGCATAAGAGGGAGTGCTCACCTGAGCCACTCGACCTTCCTTACCAAATCCTGCATAAAACTGCACCCAAGAATTCACCCAACATACCGCACATATACCAACCATCTACCAAGACTACTTGCGCAATCTCCCAAGTCTAATGCGCATGAGGGATGCACATTTCCTTCCTAAAACTGTGCACTCCTTGTCCTTTTATGCGAAGGTATGAGCGTATGTTCGAATGGTGAATAAATGAGCTCATGCTCCTTTTATTTATATGAAACTTACGTGAGTTTACATGGGGGTGTGCAGCCCCATGGCCGACCCCCAAAACCACTAATACACGCCCATAAGCTTCATTAAACAAGTCGGCTTCCATGTATCTTTACATCGCATATAAATGTCCCCGTCCAACACTTAGTCGTATTAAGTGTTTGCATATATCGTCGCTTCAACGTTGCATTTCTGTCGTATGTACCCACGTCGCATTACCGTCGCACTTCGCCGTTCAGCGCTCCCGCGCGCCTGTCCGCGCCCGCGTGCACGATCTTGTCCGGCGCCCGTCGCACCACAGCGCGAAGGCCTTACATTAGGGGTGGAGTGAATATCACTTGCGGTAATATGAACCTGTGTTATATGAATTTGTGTTATAGTTTTTTTTTTGGGTATATATGAATTTGTGTTATAGTTTTTTGGGTATATAGTGATAATATTTTATGATATTGTTGTGTGGTACTGTAAAAAAAATTATTTATAGATTAAGAAATTCTATGTCAAAGTAAGGGTAAATTATTTAGTTAAAAATTTTGTTACTCAATACTAAAGTATATTTGTATATTTGTAAGTTAAGAAGCTCCATGTTAAAGTGAGAGTGAATCTCTACTGTTTTAAAACTCTCTTTAAATATTTAAATATTTATATCTGCGTAACTCTTATATTAATTTCTATTTAATAATAATAAAAATTTAAAAAAAATTATGATTAGTATGATAAACATATTTATTTTTAAATATAGATAAATCTTTATAATTAAAAATATTATTATATGTATTCTAATATATAAAAATATCATGATATATTTTCTAATATATTTATATATATTTTATAATTAATAGTTATAATTTAAAATAAAGTAATATTTCTTTTTTAATATTTTAAAATTTATTATAAAATAAGTGTTTATTATAAATTTATAAACTCTTGACTTGTTACGCAACTACAACTTTCCATTACATGACCATTGAACCACTTTGAATAGTTTGGTTGAAGAACATGTTTATCCTCTTTGAATAGTTCATCTGTAATGAAGACACTCGGTGAAATTTACTCATGTTCAGAGCCATCGCGATAAAGGACTGATGGGATTGCAACTGATTCATGTAAGAAGAGGGTATGCGGCAGCGGGGTAAGAGCGGGAGAGGGACTATATTGAGTGAACTTTTCTTTATCTATATTTTGCATAAGGTTAATTTAACACTGTAATAAAAATTTAATTAGCAAGAAGAAGTATTCAGAGAATGTCATATTCCAATTTAGATCATATTATGAGTAATGTTAAAATGTTTGTATTAAAACGTGGAACAAGTAACATTGATACATCTTGCAGAGTGCTTAAAAGTTATATAGATATTTAATAAAAATGTTTGTATCAAAGAAACTAGATATCGTATATTTGAAAGAGGGGCATCATATTGTAGACCTTGTTATTTCACTTAACAAGCGGGTTCACAACTCAACACTCACTATAGATAGATGCGCTACCAGTGTAGAGTGAAGGATCTGGGGTGAAAGGGTATGTGTCGAGATAAGAGAGTGTGGAGAAACAACTTCGAAGCAGGTTTCCTGGAGAACATTATTACTTACTGCGAAAACATAGGGAATCGAACAATTAATGCATGTGTGACGGCTACATAGATTGTGCATGATTTATTTTAGGGATTAAATAGAAAATATAGTTAAAAAAAGAACACAACGTTGTATAATGTAATAATAATCCAATGAAAATAAATTAAACAAAAACGCAATTCTTAGGGAAGTTATTATTATTTTAATTGAAATAATTATAAATATTAAATATACTTAAACAATTCTGATTAGAAAATACTCATTACCTTGATTGAAACAATTATAAACCATAAATATATTTATAAAATAATGATTAGAAAGATACCCAGTGATAATGAGTGTTGTTCTCGCTCTTTACCTCAAATATTTTTCTCTTGTACTAATTTTTCTTCATTTTCACTTTTTCACTTTTTTATGGTATTTCAAATTAGCATTATGTACAAGGTAGCGGGCCTTGATTGTGCGGAATGAGGAGTACGGAGGAAGCACAATGAATGCTTTATTTATACTTTTGTATTATGTAAAATGAAATTTGTTCAATTTTAAAAACTTGTTGTTAACATTATATTTTTCATAAATCTATTTTTGAGATGTAAAACTATTTTCAAATGTTCATTTTTATTTTGATCAATAATGCAACATTAAATATAATGCAAAATCTTAAAGCATATGTTCAAAAACCTATAGAATATATTATTATAAAATTGATGGAGACTCAGATTCAACATATAATTATATCCAAATTCAAATGTAAATCACCATAGTTATAATTTAGATATATAGAAGATTATATTCAAAACATAGGCATAAAAAATAAACATGTTGAACAAAATAAAAAAAAAGTAATATCGAGAACTATTGCGTTGTACACAGGAAGGTTGTGCGAGAACTGTGGGTGCAGGGACTATACTGAGTCAAGTTGTTTTCTTATTAGTACAATTCTCTGTTTTGTTTGATATATGAAAAGGAACTGAATACAGTAGATTCGAAGGAGACGGACAAGTTCTGGAGTGGTAAGACTTTTTTCAGTTTTCTGGAAACATAATTAATTAATATGCATATCCATAATTATAGAGAGCTTTGATTATGCGGAATGCGGGAGTGAAGAGGACCTACAATGAAATATTTTCGTATTCCACATAATGAAATTTATCCAATTATAAAGACATGGTGCTAGCATTGTATTATTCAAAAATGTATGCTTGATATTCAAAACTATTATCAAAATTTAATTTTCATTTTAATCAACAAAACAACATTAGATATAATGCAAAGGCTCAAAGCATATGTTTGAAAAATTATAGAAAAAATTATCATAAAATTGATATAAACTGAGATTCAATAACAACAATTGTATCCATTCAAATTCCAATCACCATAGCCATAATTCATATATCTATATCTATATCTATATATATATACACGAGGTCATAATCAAAACACAGTTATAAAAAAAATATATGAAAAAATTCAAAACTGTAGTAAACCGTAAAAGTAAATGCATTTTTGCCAATGGTAACTTAGATATGGCCCTTGGGCTCTTGTGAACCACAATACGAAAAATAAATCTGTAATGAAAAAAAAGAATTTGGGTATAATAATTAACTAAGGTCATCATAACATAATCAACAAAGTTGAAGTATCTAATTTTAGTAAACAGAAAAGAAAAAGTTGAAGGATTTGAGAACACTTAGAATATGTAAAAGTGTTCAACATGACCGTGTTTATGTTAGATGTCTATTGGGTTCATGATTTGTTTAGCATATTTGTTCACCATATTTTTAATGAAATCTATGTCAGGAGAAATTGTTATCTCCATTTTGACATTTTTCTTAAATGTCTCATTTTCAAATTTTCAACTTCTTCTTGCAACTGCATATCCAAGACAAAGTTCTCATTATTGATTCTAACAAAAGGAATTAACCATTTGGTAATTTCTTCTGCATTAAAATCAGTTATGTCATCAAACTTTGTTGCCAATAATTGCTTTAGCTGGTCCAATTCAGCTTTTACCGTGTCTCTTGAAATTAATTCAGAATTATGTATGATGCATGGACTATGTAAGTGTTTTACAATTTGTATTATTGTCAGATAGGAATCACCTCTTCTATTGGCATCACATTCAGAAATGATTTCATCAAGTTACTAATTTTCTCAGACCATCCAACTTCTAGTTTCTTTATTCAATTAGCACTTGGATGCCCTTTCTTATTTTTCTCTATGTTAAAAATTAATATAAGCCTCTAACTAAAAGTAACTAAATCATTGTCAACAAATTTCTTGTTCGACTGAAGATTACTATTAACCAAACTTACAAATGTCTTAATTTCCAGTTGAAGCATGTTAAATCAAAAGTCTATTGCCATGCGTGATCAATAGTTTCTAACCTTTGAAATATGCCCTTGATGATATATGATTTGATTGCATTAAGAAAATTGGAAGCTTTATTAGATTTGTGTGGTGTTTCAGCAAAAAAAATTTGACAATGGTGATGTCTTTGTTTCCACTAGAGTCATTAACAGAGGACCTAGATTTAGAGTTTCCTCTAGTTCTTTTAATATTTTTTTTAGTCACTGATTTTCTGCAATATGTTTGTCAATAAAGTGTGCAAGTTCATGATCGACAGATTGATGGAATACCATGAGCCTCTTGGCTCCAATTCCAGAAATATCAATATCTGTTTGTTCTTGATCAATGATCTTTTTATTATGAACTTTCACTTTTTCAATTTCGATTTTTTTGCTACTTTGTCATATTTTGCATTTTGCAATGTGACAAGATGTTCATAAAAAATAATGACCTTTTTTGCAATCTACTTCATTATTTGTTTATTCTCTGCCAGAAAAGAAGTAACCCAATTAGGTGGTGCAACGTTGTCATTTTCCACATCTATAGCTTATTCAATGCCTTCTCTATTTGTGAAACTTTTGGATTTGGTTGTTTGAACCGTAGGCGCTTTGTATGGAGTTAATCTCTAAACAAACTCTTCATTATTTCAGTGACCTGATAACTTAGCTTGAACTAGTTTTCCAGTTCCATGAGTTTTTCTCTTTCCTAGACTAGAGGATGAGGTTGCACTAGTACTAGGTGTTGAAGCTGGAGATTTTTGTCTAGGATTTACGCCTCTTTGCTTCTATTTTTATTCCCTGTTAATGTTGGTTTCTTTAGTAACTTTTTCAGCATCGATTACCAGTGTTTGATTTTCAGTTCTCTGTAGGTCTTGTAAATGATCAGTTGTGAAAACATATTTAGAATTAGACAAAGATTTAAATAAACTATTTGATTTCACACTATGAGATACAAAAATTACATTGGTTCTTTGTTCAAATGAAGGTTAGGTTATTAGGGTAAGTTGTCAAAGATATGGCATCATAATAAATCTATTATTGGTGGACAAATTGACTAACTATAAAGAAACTTGATTGAAAATGAGATCAGCTTACTCGATTCTACAATTCACTTTGTATAACTAAGAAAGAAATAGAGAATGGTTTTTGAAACATTTGTTGTAGTTCCCGTGTTCTTCAGACATGAAAAGAGCCATTAAAAATCCTTAGATTACTGTGTAAAGAAACAAATATCTTGGAGAGAAAGATGGGAAAGATCCTGAGCAGTTTAGAAAATGAATTGTTGAATAATATTGACTTCACCCAGTTGTGAGCTCGGGAAAATATTTTCTTCGCACAATTTCAAGCACTTATTCACTACAACATTTGTCAATCGAATGTTGCATTCTTTTATGCTGACAGATTCAGATACTGCAGATACGCAAACAACTAGTCAAATTTCTTATATATATAAGTGAATTGGTGCATTGTATGAGCACAAATAGGTTGTTTCCTTTATCTACTACCTATTTTCGCTCTCAATCCCACTTAACTTCATAATTCTCTGCTACAATCCCAATTACCAATTATTCCTATTTCGCTTGTGGAAATTGCTACATATGACACTCTCAATAAATAGAAATTAAAGATATCAAAGCCAATGTTTATAGGAAGTAATGGAAATAAGCTTGATATTCTAAAACCATTTTGTCCACTTATTCCACATTTTTCTCTTGTTTTAATATTATTGAAATTCGTGTCATTAGAAGCAGAAATTTATGATATAAAATAAGTATAAATTATTTGTGATTATGACAATTAGCTTAGAAACTCTCAAGAATATATATAAATAGAAAAATGTCTAATGATAATTTCAAATAAATATTATGCACAAACGTGCTCACCTACCTCTACCATGAATAGATTTGGTGCCTAAGTTGGCTCCCAACACTATGTTGATTTCAATTCGTTTTATTTGATATTGAAGTACGAAAAATGTTGAACCAAATTTGGTTTTTGAATAACCTGACACACCATTTTGAAGATCATGGTACAAAGCTAACTATCATAACACATTCCAGGTTATTGTGTACACATTTCCCCATGATTTATGATAAAAATATCTCCAACTAATGCTACAAATAATGAATTAATAGTTTATTCCAATAGTTCTGCATTCACCGTGTTCATCTATTTGTCTGAAACCAAATACTTTTGGAACACTCTTCACATTTGTTACTTTGCTTCTTCAAATATTAACGTTATTCTTCTCATTCCTCATTAGGTTCACATCATATCTATATGTGCTCGATTACAGAAAGCCCTCGTGAATAAAAGTAAGCGATTTAATCATATGGGTGCAAATAAATTATTTTGTTTAACTATATATTTCTCGATATGTTAAACGCTACCAATAAATAGCAATTAAAAAATACCAAAGTGGAATTTTATGAGAAATAGTGGAAACAAATCTCAAAAGTCCAAAATTATTTCATTCTTTTATTTCACTAACTGCTATTGCTTTAATTTCGCCGATATGCATGTACTAAGTAGAAAACAATTAAGAACTAAAATAAATACGAATTCAATGTCATCGTGACTATTGTTGTACAAGATCTCAATACGGTGACATAGAAATATTGTGCACATAAGCGATCAACTAGGTCTAACATAGAATGATTTAATGGTTCTGTTAATGTTCTATAAGTGGTGTCACGTTTCGTTCTTGCAATTTTCTTTGATAGATACTTGATGCAAGGTGCACAATGTACTGATTACACATCTATTAGCTGAAAAATGGTAAAATGGTTTAAATTTATCTTTTTAATGATGAATGCAGAGTCATATGCACATTATTATTTTGTTTATAATTACTAATCATTACAAAATGCATTAGAATAAATATTATTAAGCACTTGAATAATGCTCTGATTATGTGTCGATTATGTACTACTTTCACTATCACACCCCTCGAGAACTAATCAAATATTTATTGGCAACATGCATGTTAAATAAATTCTTGATGAACGCTTGGCAAATGCAACTATGAACACATTTCTTGTTCAAACCACGTTACAAAATATTCATAAAAATTAGACTTCTTATTTGTGGTTTGTTATAGAGAACAAGTGTGTGTAATAACAAACACAATATTTCTACGGTAAAGTTCTACACCTTTGCATGCATTTTTCCTCACCACAATCTGCCCACACACCTTCCTTCCACACACTACTTAGTTTTAAATGATCAAAGCCACTTAATATTAATCACTTCACACAATGTATCAATGGAAGAAGCTATGAAAAGTATGTCAACTCTCCAATTCCCTACAGTTTCACTCTTAGAAATAACGTTCACCAATCTTCTAATTCTCTAAGACCATGCAATTTTTATTTTCTTCATCCAATTACAACTTGTCAATTCCTTCCTTTTTGTCTCTAGATCATAAAGAAAATCAAGCTTGTGGCTAGAAGCACACAAGTCATTTTTTACTAAACACACATCTCCTTCGAGATCATGTTCAATGCACTCAACAACTGAATCAATTCTTTGCACTAAATGCTACAAATTGAAAGTTGCTTGCCATGCATGTTCAATAATTTGTAGTATTTTGCATATATTGCTATAATATATGCAGTCAATATTTACATTATGTGGAATGTGACAATGGAATCAAAACTTTTATTGTATGAAATGGTTATTTTCCTTCACTTCTCTGCACATAGCTTTTGTCCACACCACTTCACTTCGCACAAGTGGCCACCCAACAATTTGTCTTAGAATTGTAGCAGAATGTGAATAATTTTTGGTACAATGTATGAAATTTGGACATGTGGATTCATACATTCTAATAAACATAATTAATAGTTACATATTAAAAGAATACTTTACCAAGTTTATTATGTTCAAATATTTTGGTTTTTTGATACATTGTATATGATGGCTAAATAAATGAACTAATGCATCTACAGGTATAGAATATCTAAAAAAGGGATATCTTGTTCCTTCAAACATATTAGCGAGTAGATTTTGAGTTTTTATTTAATGGAAAATGATATTCTTGCTAACTGTCTCTTTATTTCTAGAAGATCAACATGCATGTCATAGCATAATCAATACAAAATTGTAGTGGGCATAACTAGTGTGCCATCTTTCCTGCATGAATTCACCAAGACGACCATTATTAAAAAAGCTTGAAGTGCAGTGCAGTTCAATCAGACTGATAGGTTTTTGTGAAGGTGCGAAAAATGTGGATGAAGCTTTCATTGTGATTTCTTCGTGCCTTCACGAACCTATAATTCAGCTACTCCAAGGCTGCACAACCATATCCGCCATGCATCCGCTCGGTCGTTAAATTATAAATGTGAGAGTTTTCAAGCTACTTCGTTCATGGGAAAGGTACCATAATAATGGATTTACGACATGTCCATAGGTAGATCATCTATCATATATAGATAGATAGAAAAAGTATGGCAACTCATATCATCTCTAGAATATTACGCTTTGACACTACAAATTAAAGTTTTTGTTCCTTTCTCCACAAATTTGTTCTCCCACACAAAAATATTTGTTCATGTGCATTAAAAGGACATTTAATTTAATATTGCATAAAAACAATTATTATGTAAACCATAAAGGTGAAGTCACAAATGCACATAGTATTTAGAAACATTCTGCAAGGAGAAAAGGTGTCACATTTCACTATTCGAAATACGTAATCGATCAGTCAATGTTCCTATAGATATGAAAAAATGATTTATGGTGAATGAACTTGCATGGGAAATGTGAACTGACTCGTTTCCATAGAAATCACAACCTGCCACTATTTTTCCTCTTAAACATGTTACAAAATATTTAACTCGGAGATAAAATTGTCATCCGGATTTTTTATTGTCCTAATGTCTTAGATGCAATATTGATGGTGTATAATAGTTTGCTTCAATTGAAGGCTTAGGCAAGATTCATTGTGACATTAAATAATGTGATGGGAACCGCGTGAAAAGACGAAGGAATTACCATCCCTAGTATGGTAATGACAATTGAATTGAAAGAAAGTAGCTGATATTATCCCTGAATTAGCTTCTGGTAGTAGAAAGAGCACACGGACCAACCTATCGACCCATTGGGTATCAGGATGATATGACTGAAAGAGGATAATGCTAGCAGGAATTGGTATCAATTTGAGAGGTGGAACCTCTCAAATTTAGTTTAAAAATATTTCACACACGTTCCACTTAGAAGTGTAGCGATTTGAATTTTCAAGTAGTAATGATGAAGTCAATGTCATGCTACTATATGGGAATGAACAATTGTTGTGAGTTTGCAAGAGTTATAAAGCACAAACCAAGGGAGGGAAGCTAACATCACTGATAAAGGAAACTTCAGAGTCTATGAGAGTTTGACAAACTAAAATAGTTTGTGATTGTGACAAGAAGGGTGGTGTAAGAATGGCATGATGGATAGATGAAGCTACACTATTAATGGTGAGAGAAGTTAAAGGAATGGAAACAACAAATAGCATGCCTCCAGGAAGAGCCTGTATTATTTTCTGATCTAGTATTATGTGGTTATGGAAGAAGACACGGTGTTGGGAGAGCCAAATATGACAGAAGGGAAATAGGGGAATTCATGTATCCTTGATGTCCCAACTAAGTGAGGTGGCCCAGAAAAGAGAGGGCTCCTTTTTCTCAAGAAGATGGTTTACACAGCAGGTCACAGTTGCACAAGTTAAGTTAACTTGACATGTGTTATGGGAAGACCTAGTGATTATGGGAGGGCCATATGATTCCGAACAATCCCCACAATAGGGGTTGTAGTAGTGGAATGAGGTTTTCTCCTTAAGAACCCCTACCTTGGGGGCTGGAAAAAAAAAATTTACACCAACCCTCTAGGTATCACGAAGAAGTTAAAGAGGTCGAGGTCATGCCAATCCCTGCCAAGGAAATAAGAAGCCAAAGAAACATGAAGTGGGTAAAGGTTAGTGATGAACATAGAACTTAGTCAACCTCAATAAGCACAAATGTTCCCAAACACATGGATATAGTAGAAGGATTGAGGGGCTTGAAACAAGCTACAATTTTTTTTGGGGGGCCTATTTGAGGGCAATTTTTTTTAAAATTTTTGATAGTATTATTGCAGAATATTGCAGAGAAGAAACTGCCACATACTTTCTATAAAGGAAAAAATTGCAAGCTTCATGTTCCTTAATTATATATAAACTTTGATTTGAAGGACGCAAACCTTTGGCATGTTTTCCTTTTAGATATTCCATTTCGTTAATTGAATTAATGTAAGTTTTATAAAATTAAAACATTCCTCTTAATGAAAAGTTTTGAAGAAATTGAAAAACGATGTTTCTTTTGTAATAGTGACTAATAGTTTCTAGTAAAGTTTTTGGTGTAAATTAATGTTTCTTATTTAGAAGGAAAATGGTAATAATTATTTTATCCACAAATATGAGATAAAATATGTACATAGTATTCTGAAACGTTGAATACCAAGAAACCACTCTTTTCTAGTCTGAAACTAACCATCCTTATAACGACAACATGTTACATCATGAATTAAACTTTTTGTTCCTAGTTGAATTAATTTTATGTTTGCGAAATAAATTTCCCTCTGCAACCTCATTTCTTGCACATGCCTCATCCTCCGCACATCGTTCATTTCTTATAAATTCACAACTTTATGCAAATGATCTCTCACACAACTAAATCTGTAAAAGTTTTAAATGGAAATGAGCTTTAAGTGAAATATTAAGAGATAAAAAAAACTAGAAATTCCTATCCTGTTGTTAGTGTCAGAGCACTAACTAGAGAAATGATCTACGACTCTTCCCAATGATGCAAGAAATTTTGCAATTTCATTACTATTTAGTTTAATAAGAGTGTGGTTTGCAAGAGTTCTAGTTACTATTTTTTAATCTGAATCTCATAATGCCATCAATTTTAGTGTACTTCAAGATTAATTATGTTGGCGACTTCTATCATATTTTGACAATATGAACATGCTAGTGGTTATTGTGAAAGAGAGAAGTGATAATAAAAGAAAGCATGACAAAGAGCATGGGGTTTTGGCTAGGAATGATTGCAGTTTTAAGTCCTTTTGTTATTTCCTCTATTTTGATGGTGATATCCAACAAGGCAGTCATCAACAAGTTCGATTATGTAAATAGTGGATAGGGTTTTTCACTAAAAATTTTCACAAATTCAATTATGTAGATAGTGAATACTGGCATACACAGGAAGGGGAAATGATGATCAAGGGAACGGGTGTGTGAACAAATTGTGTATGGTAGAGTTTTACATTTGTAGTAGTATAACGCACCTTCTTTATATATATCTTAATTAGATTGATAATAGTATAGTTTAAACACTAAGATATAATTTCTTTATATATCACGTTCAATACACTACGCAATGACTTATTTCTTCATACTAAATGCTAAAAACTCAAAATTTATTTTCCATGCATGTTCAATAATTAATGTTGTTGCCGCATTAAGGATAAATGTTTTTGTTGTACAGAGTGTGGAAGAAAAATGAACATTTCCATTATGCGAAGTATGAAAGTAGAATCAAAACTTTTGTTGTACAAAAAGAAAACTGAAGCATCCGTACTTTAATCAATGTATATATTATGCCTAACATACCTTATAATATATGTATTATGAAAATGTGAAATATTTGTTATTTCTAGTTTACAAACCGCTCTTTCTAGTTATGCCTATTACATAGGAATAACTAAAGCTTTTGTTCATAGTTGAATTAATTATGTGTCTACGCAATAAAGCTCCCTTTGCACCCTTGTTCTCCTATATATAGCCTATCCTCTGCACATCCTTCATTCGACACAAAAGAGTTTAAAATTAATTTCATTGTTCTCTCACACATACCCCTTCCTCAACACATCCGTCATTCCGCACAAAAGAGTTTAAAAATAATTTCATCCTCACAGAAAAAAGTTTCCTGTGTAACCCCGTTCTCCCACACATACCCCGTCCTCCACATAGTAAAATATTTGCACAAGGAAGATCCACACAATGAAACAATAATATTAATTAGAGATTTGTTCGCCCCTACCTCCTCCCCCTGCAAACCCCACCTATATAAAGGACCTAAATCCATGTCAATTATTGCATCATTGGGTAGAGGAGTAGCATAACAATGCCAGTGTTAGTGTCAGAGCACTCAACAATGAAATTTCTAGTCACAATTTTCTTTTAAATGAATTATCCATGGGGCTTCATTGGGGGAGTAATACCATACCACGTTCTTTCATGTTGGGGGATATATATTGAGGAAAAAATGACATAATATATTGAGCATATAATAGGGGGTAAATGATTTGTATTTTATATTAGCTGGTATAAAAAATGGAGCTCAAATTAATGAAAAATATAAACGGGTATAAAATATGTAGTCAAATCAAAGGTATTGTTTAGTATGACACAAACACACATAATATGTTAGAGATTCATTGAGTGAAGCCCCCATGAAATTGTTAGGCACTAGAAAATACTCAAAATAAAAAATCCGCAAGGGGATTATGTGCCATAAGAGCTAACTCAACCAATCGAAAATTAAAAATAAGATTTGTAGGAAATTAGAAAATTAATTTTAAATTTATGAAAAAATAGAAATATTATAATTTTCCCAAAACTTTAATTAAAATATCGAAAACACAACAAAATAATATAGAGTCAACACACTTTGACCACGAGGCATATGTTATAGTCCGTGATCAAGCGAAGACTAATAACAAATAATACATGTTGCAACTTATCAATTTCTAAAATTTCCATTTGGGTTAAATAAATGTTAATTCACTTTTTGTATATATATATATATATATATATATATAGAAAATACATGATAATTATATATGGTAGCATACATTTATAAATATATTAGAAATTCAAATGAAGTTAGAAAATAAAAATAAAAAGATTATAGAAATAAATTTATAAATAGATATTTTTATTCTTATATATTATTTGGTGTTGATCTAATCCATGTATATTTTAATAATTACATTATTAAATTATTAAGAAATACTTCTACCCTAATAAAAAATTTTGAAAATTGTATTTGTTAAATCAAAGCTTTTAATAAATTATTTAATAAAAATAACCCTCACTTTTTATAGACATATTTTATTTTTACAAAATAAACATTTTTACACTCTAATGCTTATAAATCCCAACATCTTGATGATGATGATGATGATGGTTAACGTTCGCTGAGACGAAACAATGGTCTATCAGACCTAAAGAAACAAATTATTTATTTTGATTTAAGATTTTATTCCTATGCTCAAAAAGCTTGGAGAGAAGCCTCCTGAGCTCACTATAATTTTGACATTGTAAAAGGCTAGGAAGGTCAGTATTGTAACAAAGATTGTGAAACTGAGATCTAATGTGGTTGTACGCGGGGCACTCTAAGAGGAAGTGGTTTTCATCCTCGATGTTCCTATTCTCACATATATGGCAGATCCTTTCCATCCATGGCGTTTTAGGAACTGCCCAACGACCTGTTTCACTATGGAGCTCATGAGAATTCGTTCTAATCTTTGCTATATTAATTTTCTTCTTTGAGCTAGTTAAAATAGAGAGATACTTTTGATCTTATAGGGTGGGGTTGATGACCTTCTTATAATAACTTAATTTTCTTTTAGCCGCTAAATCTTTCTCACACCACATTTTTTCTTTGAACTTAGAAGTAACAATATCTTTAATGTTATTTATGTTTTGCAATGCATCATTTTCGTTGATCTCCCAATGGTTTAACCAGGCCCTTGTGTCTTTATGCCACCCTCGATTGAGCCTTAAGTGGTTTTGGCTAGAATTTAAAGCATCACTTTCAATATTGTAACATATAAAATCTATTTGTTACATTTAAATCTGGATATAGACATCTACACATATATATATAACCAACTAAAACAAATTCAAATTAAAAACAAAAACAATTATAACATTAAAAATATATTTAATCAAAGAAATTATGGTGATGTCAAGGAGCTATCTCAGTAATCATCTACTCTTCTAATCTTATTAAAATCTTATTAAATATATCCCTTAAAATTGAACCCAAATAAATAGATGTACCTCATCTTAAACCTCGAGATTTTCAATTTATGCACTGAGCTTTGTAGACCATGTTTCTTTTATTTTGGGAATGTTTTGTTGTGAGTTATTATTTGCAAAAAGAAAAAATTGTGCGGGGAGCCAATGATATGTTTCAACAACTTTGTACATGCATTTTATGATTATATATCTTTATTGGAATTTCCGGATTATATTTTGTTGTTTGGAAAAAGTATTACTATAAATTATGTTGAATTTTATAAATAATAATTTTTAAAATTTTTTATTTTAAATATAATTTTTATTTATTTATTAAATTTTTATTTATAAATATTTTAATAATAAAAATAAAAATTATGATATAATCTTATAATATTTATTAGGTATTATGTAGTTTTATTAAAAGTAATATTTAGTTGTAAATTTATTTTATTATTATTATATAAATATATATGAGAGATATTTTACAAAGAATATGTATAGGTGTAAATGTTTTTAAAATTTAACATTGAATATAAAGATTTACTATTAAAGAACTTAATGGAATATTAATCCTAATTAAAAATTTTCTATATAATTTAAAAAATATATGTCAGCTAATATTCAATATGCCTACTCAAATAAAATTTTAACCAATACAATCACCACTTATTTGTTTGGTTTAGTTCTATTTTCATTGCTTCTATTTAATAATAAAGTATATTGAAAATGTCTACTTAATTAATTTTTTAACCAATACAATCACTACCGGTTTGGTTTGGTTTGGTTCGGTTTCCATTGTCTCCATTTAATAACAAAGTATGACAAAGTATACTAGCTATTCCCATTCCATTGTCTCTATTTAATAATAAAGTATATCGAATATGTTTATTTATTTAAATTTTTAACCAATACAATCACCACCTGTTTGGTTTGGTTCTGTTTCCATTGTCTCCATTTAATAACAAAGTATGACAAACTATACTAGCTATTCCCATTCCATTGTCTCTATTTAATAATAAAGTATATTGAATATGTCTACTTAGTTAAATTTTTAACCAATACAATCACCACCTGTTTGGTTTGGTTCTGTTTCCATTGTCTCCATTTAATAACAAAGTATGACAAAGTATACTAGCTATTCCCATTCTGTTATCAAGTCATTCAATTTTGTTTCCATTGTCTCGATTTAATAGCAAAGTATGACAAAGTATACTAGCTATCCCCATTCTCTTATCATGTCCGCATATTCTATTATACAAGGTATTCAATTTTGTTGTTTCCATTGTCTCCATTTAATAACAAAATATGACAAAGTATACTAACTATTCCCATTCTGTTATCAAGTCCGCATATTCTATTATACAATGTATTCAAATTTTTTAATGCTCACATTCGCTAGGTTTATATTTTAGGTTTCAGTTACTATATTTTAGGTTTCATTTAACAATATCAATTTCAATTTTTAATTCCTAGGTTTTGATCTTAGTCACGAGACTAAATCCCATATTGATAATAGTATACAATGATGCTTGCTATCAATATAAATCATTAGGATGAGGTTTAATTTTGGCATCATTCGTCAAAACCAGAATAAATTGCTTCTTGCTTCTGTACTACATCAACCAAGGCATTTAGATGATTCATCCACTTGTACTCCTTCATTTAATCCCATTCTATTTAAACAACTTTGTTCTTTGTTCAATGATTGAAAACCCTAAATAATTTATGTTTTTAACAACCAAAACCCCTCTCATCTACCAAACAAAAAAATAAATTTTAAGCATAATCGAACCTACTCTCTACTTCTATACTTCTATATTGAGACCATAGAAATATACTAATCAAAAAATGATGAGAGTTACAATTGGAACTAAATATACAAGATAAAGATTACCGAGATATATTCAAGTCAAATACTGCGTTTTTGTCAAAGAAAATTGTATTTTAAAATATGCCATTAACCACATCTCCATAATGATAATAGTATACTATGATGCTAGCTATCAATTTGACAATAATATCCAATGGTGATAACTATCAATTCAAATTATTAGGTAGCTTTTCATGTAAGTAAATCTTTTTTTTATTTTTTTTTTTTATTCAAATTATTAGGTAGTTTATTTATTTATTGATCAATTTTTTTTGTAATTTTGGCACGCTACATCTTCATCATGTCCAATATATCACCCTGATTGGGGTGGGGAATTGAACAGGTGAATTCACATCAAGGAGTGCCTTAATAGAGCAATCGATCACTCTCTATCCAAGACCTCGTGGACTATTTATTTATTTATTATTATTATTATTATTATTATTATTTTCCTAAGAAAATATGGGCAGATCCACTCAAAGGGATCACATCCCATTGGCAAAACTAGTCAGATCCTAACCTTGATGGCATCGAGGACAATTGACCATGTGACCTCCCAATGATGAAGTAACATGACCTCAAATAATTGAGATGTTAGGTCCCTATACTACTAGTGTAACCCTTGATTGTTATTAGTACAACCCCCTTATTATATTGTTGTGCCCATGTAGTCCCCATATTGTTATTAGTGTGTCCCATAGAATCCCACTATTGTTATTACTATGCCCTTACATTATTATTGTTATGTTCACTCTGATTATATTATGACCCCTTAGACTCCTATATATAGAAAGGAGATCTTTTCATTTGTATCATCGAAGAATTATTCCTTTGTGTAATTTAAAGGAGGTTGCCCTGTCGAAGAGGTTGGTTTCTAAGGCGTTTATCTATATTTTATATCTTTTTGTGAGCTGGTTCTATAACATTTGGTATCAGAGCTTGGATTCTAGGGTTTCGCTGCTCCAAACAGGTCATCGTGGCATTTTCGCTATAAAGTTTGTTCAACGACGTTTCAGAAGAAAAAAAAACATTTGAGATGAAATCTCTTTGAACCTCGGGTCCAAATCTCAGATCTTGTCTCGCTACATTTTCAGAAATATGATCCAAGGAAGTTAGGGTTTGTGCAGGATCCCCAAATTATATCTCAAACGGGTGACCTGGGGAAACTCGTCATAACATTTTTTCTGACCATCTGATTGAAATTTTGTAAGAAGTTACAGAAAGAGGATGGATTGTAGTTTTCTGTGTATCAGTTTCAGATCCTAAGGTCAAAAGAGTGACACGTGGCACTTCCTACAAGCTCACTCTACTGAACGAGTCTATAATCAGGTCATCGTGGGAGATTTGACATAACTCTTCATTGGAGGATCCAATCTTGATCAGACTTGCGGGGTTAGGAAGAGGACTCAGAGAGCTACGACAGGGTGAAATTCCATAATTTGGAGATCTGCAATTACAGAGTTACAGTCGTTTCAAGATCGAGCTCCTAAAATCAAGAAAAGACAATATGAGGAAGTTTGATGGCAATGATCCGTTAAATTGGATACTACAGATGGAGCAATATATTGATCTACATGAGCTGCAACTATTACAAAAGGTATGTATTGCATCTTTATATTTAGAACCGAATCAATTTTTATGGTATGAAAGGCCTTGTTCTTGTAAACCACTTGTCACGTGGTCAATTTTCACGGAGGAAATGATAGCACATTATGAGGATACAAAGAGAAACACCTTCTTTAGCCAATCAATAAATCTCAAACATAAGGGTTCAATAGCAGAGCACATTGAGAAATTTAAAAAATTGAATATAAGGGTAAATGATATTCCATTGAAGCAAATCATTGATGTCTTCATAGGTGCTTTAAAGGATAACATTCAACATGAGGTTCGTCTTTGGGAACCTAATTCATTGGAGAAGGCATTTGGGTTGGCAAGAAAAATTGAAAGCAAAATTATGGAAACAAAGGAATCCCACCACTGACGACTATAATTATGGAAGTGTTTTTTCTCCTAGCCTTCCAAAACCTACAAGGTTTACACCACAACAATTGGAAGAAAAAATAGAAAAAGGGCTTTGTTACAATTGTGATAGCAAATACACTAAAGGTCATAAGTGTGTTGAGAAGAAATTATTTTACATAGATTATCAAGAGGAGGAAGAAGAGGATCAAGAAACATCAAAAGAAGAGGATATACACCAGGAACCAACTCCAGATAAAGAAGAAATGAATCCGACCATATCTTATAAATCATTGACAAGAATTACCACTCGTCAAACTCTCAAGATAGAAGGACATATCAAGAAGAAAAAGGTTCAAGAAGTGAAATATCACATCGAGAAAGAAGAAATGAATCTGACCATATCTTGTAATGCATTGGCCAGAATTACCCCTCCTCAAACTATGAAGATAGAAGGACATATCAAGAAGAAAAATGTTCAAGAAGTGAAAGATCACATCGAGCTTCAAGAAGTAAATCCGACCATATCTTGTAATGCATTGCAAGAAATTACCACTCCTCAAACTCTCAAGATAGAAGGACATATCAAGAAGAAAAAGATTCAAGCAGTGAAAGATCACATCGAGCATCAACAACAAGTTCTCCAACTTTTAAAGAATATAGCCATTTTGGTGCAGAATCAAATGAAACAACAGGCAGATCAACATCGCAGTGAAAGAAGTTTTGATGTAGGTGATTGGGTATTTTTATGGCTACATCTCAAGCAAGCTATTTATGAGAAGGAAATGTTGGCAATACTACATGCACTTAAGATATGGCAACTTTACCTAATGGGAAGACACTTGAAAGTAAAAATGGATCATGATAGTCTTAAATAATTTTTAGAACAAAGATTATCTTTAGAAGAATAGAAAAAATGGGTCACAAATATGTTGGGCTATGACTTTGAAATCATCTACAAAAAAGGAAAGAAAAATGTTGTTGCAGATGCACTCTCAAGAAAGGATGAGGATGTAGAAGCATTGTTTTGTGCTATTTCTATTATCCAACCAGATTGGAGAAAGAAGCAAGGAATGAATTGAAGAAGGAAGAAGAAGTATGGACACTCATTCAAAAGTTGCAGAAGATCCCAATTCAAACAATATTTCCAGAACTTGACGAGGAAGGAAAAATCATATTGGAACCTGGAGGAGTCACAGAAACCATAACCCGATAGCTACGAAATTGATCAATTTCAGAGTATCTCATCAAGTGGAAGAACTTACCTGCTGAAGATTTCACATGGGAGGACAAGAATTTTATACAGAAGCATCTAGAACTACTGAAACGTTGAGGACAACACTTTTTAAAGGACAGGGGCATGTTAGGTCCCTATACTACTAGTGTAACCATTGATTGTTATTAGTACAACCCCCTTATTATATTGTTGTGCCCATGTAGTCCCCATATTGTAATTAGTCTGCCCCATAGAAGCCCACTATTGTTATTATTGTTCCCTTACATTATTATTGTTATGTCGGCTCTAATTATATTATGACCCCTTAGACTCTTATATATAGAAAGGAAGTCTTATCATTTGTATCATCGAAGAATTATTCATTTGTGTAATGTAAAGGAGGTTGCCCCCTCAAAGAGGCTTATTTTGAAGGCGTTCATCTATCTTTTCTATCTTTTTGTGAGCTAGTTCCATAACATGAGATAACCCGCAGGGATATATTAGTAAGTTTCTTGTCGAAAATGTAGTGGTGGAAGATCTTCTGACTTGTGCCTTAGCGAGTGAAGACCACAAATTTGACTTTGTCTAACATGGATGCTAGACTTCACTTATGATGAGTTTATTTCCTATTTACTGGAATGGTCATCAGGTTTGCATGCATAGACTTGGAGCTTCAGTCAGTTGGATTCTTCTTTAGTTATACTACAATATGAGGTGGCAATGACAAGTTGAATTAGAACAATTTAAGAATTCATTTTTTATTAGAGAGAGAATGAATTGACTTCTCAGTTAACTCGCAATCAACACTAAAGGAAACTCAACTGAACTGTCAATCAAACTAGGTCTCCTTTCATGGTTCGAATTCTATCTATAAAGAGAGGAAAAAGGCAGAAATTCATATATCATTTTTTATTGTGGAATACATATCAGTTGAGGAGGAAGTTTGCACAACTATTTAGGAGCCTAAGTGCATAAGTATTGTGGATAAAGGAATAGGATTCTTATGGAAATTCAAGAAGCCTAAGTGCGCAAGGATTGTGGATAACGGATTATGATTCTCATGGAAATTCGAGAATATCTTCAACAGAGAATAGTTGTATAGTTGAAAATATTGAGGAGAAGCCTAGCACTTTCCCAGAGACCGATTGTTGGCTGCAGTAACATCATGAATTATAATAGATCCAATTACTTAAAGAATAATAAATAAAATATCACAACAAAGATAGCACGTTTTCCGTTTTGGGTGTCCTCTGTAAAACACACATGCCATTTTTGTGTACATGTGTTTTTATCTTTGGTGTTTTTCTTATTCGGTTTAGACTATAGTTTTCTTGTTTTCAGTGATTCATGTAGTGCATAGAGTTTCAAAGAAAATTATTATTTTTTATTTACTCTTTAAATTTAAATAGATGGTATCACATTATAGAGTTATAGAAATAGAATATGGGAGAATTATAATTTGTAGAAAATAAGTATGTCAACATTAAACCAATCTAAATTCATTTTAACTCTGGATTTATTCATTTTAACTCCAAATTTATCTACCACTAAGAAAATCAAATATCTTAATATAGAAACTATTTATCAATTTTTGTATTTACGCTTTAAATTTAAATAGATGGTATCATATTATAGAGTTATAGAAATAGAATATGAGAGAATTATAATTTGTAGTGAATAAGTATGTCAACATTAAACCAATCTAGATTCATTTTAACTCTAGATTTATTCATTTTAACTCCAAATTTATCTACTGCTAAGAAAATCAAATATCTTAATATAAAAACTATTTATAATTTATGTACTGCAAAGAGGTTTGTAATTCTAGTAATTTGATTCTTCTTGAAGCTAGATTACAAATTAACATGAATATAATCTCGTCCTTTAAAATTACCCATTTGAAAAAAGTAATTTAAGTTAACTAGATTTTAAAATAGTATAAACAAATTTGATCAATACTTAAAATATAAGTAAATAAAGATAATCTTAGTATTCATAAATCATGGAATATTTAATTTACTTATTTTTATGATTTAATTTGATTAATTTTTCAAAAATAATGTATATAAAATTTATTAATATTTAAATTATTATTTAATTTTATTTATTTATTTTTAAAGACAAGGTAAATAAATTTTAATAACATTAAAGATTAAAAATAAAATAATGTGAAAGACATTATTTGCGACGTGGAATATGGGATTAGAGATCTTCTGGATAATATCAAGGACACTATTAGACAGGATTGTGCTGTCGTCCTTAGGAAGGCTAAGCCCCCTCGGAAGAACCTCAGCAACGAGGAAGCCTCCGCCCTAAAATCCTTAAATCAGAACGAAGATATTGTCGTTCTGAAGGCAGACAAAGGAGGAGCTACGATCATCCTTAACAAGGATGATTATCGGAGGAAGATGCTAGATCATCTCCACAATAGTGGCAGTTATAAAAAACTGTCCAAGAACCCTCTGAAGAAGATTTCTAGGACAGTGGCTCTCGCCATTAAATCTAATAATTCAGTGAGTTCCCTGTGCCACAAGCTCATTGAAAGTAGTCCCATTGCTCCTAGGATCTATGGGTTACCGAAGATTCACAAGGAAGGGGCCCCTCTGAGGCCTATCGTCAACACCATTGGCGGTCCAACCTATCTTCTGGCTAAGTTCCTTGCCCTTAAACTTAAGCCCCTGGTTGGCCGCACTGAGTCCTTCGTGAAAGACTCTGCATCCTTCATTAATGAGCTTAAGGATATTAAGCTTAGCCCGGAGGACATTCTCGTCAGCTTTGATGTGGTCTCCCTTTATACTTGCATTCCTATAAAGGAGGCCTTGGAAGTGATCTATCGCCTAACAGATCTTGATACCACGCATTTGGTGGAGATATGTCTCACTTCCACGTTCTTTTGTTTCGAGGGTGAATTCTTTGAGCAGACTTGTGGTGTTGCCATGGGTTCCCCTCTTTCCCCTATTGTTGCGAATCTTTTTATGGAAGATTTCGAAGCCAAAGCTTTATCCTCATCTCGTCTTCTTCCTAAGCTTTGGAAAAGGTATGTGGATGACACTAATGTCATCTGGCCCCATGGCCCGGAGGAGTTGGATCGTTTCTTTAATCACCTCAACAGCCGGTCCTCTGCCATTAAGTTCACCATGGAAAAAGAGGTCAATGGTTGCCTCCCTTTCCTGGATATTCTTATATCTCGGAATAAAGATGGCTTTCTCTCCCACTCTGTGTTCTGAAAGAAAACGCATACTGAGCAGTATCTTCATGCCGATTCCCATCACTTCCCTGCTCAAAAGTTTGGTGTTCTTAACACCCTCGCTACTCGTGCCCTTAGGATCTCTGATCGTGAGAGCTTTTATAAGGAGAGATCCGATCTCCTTAATGTCTTTGTGGAGAATGGATATAATAGACGCCTGGGTCAGAAGGCTTTCCATAAAGCCTCTAAAAACGTGTTAATTAAGAAAGAGCCAAAAGAGCGTCGTCCAGGTGTCCATCTTCCCTACGTTCAAGGAACCACAGACAAGATAGCTGGGATCCTTAAAAGGTATGATATTCCCTCAACCTTTAGGCCCCTCAACACCATTCGCAAATCCCTTCGATCGGTGAAAGATCTCGTTAACCCTAAAGACATGAATGGTGTCTACTTGATCCCTTGTTCTTGTGGGACCCCCTATATTGGGGAAACAGGGCGCTCCATCCGTCAAAGGATTTGCGAACATGCGGCCGACCTGAGACATGGGAGATCCAAGTCTTTAGCATTAGCTGAGGATGTGGAAAAGACCAAGCATCAGGTGTGTATTGAGGAGGCCAAGGTTGTTGCCAAAGTTGCTCAGTTCCACCATCGTAAATTGAGGGAAGCTATTGAGATTGAAAAGAAGTCGAGCAATCTCAATAGAGATGATGGCTGGAAAATCAGTAGGTGTTGGATTCCAGCACTCTCTTCTTAGTCGGTTTTTCTGCCCCCTCCTTTTTTTTTTCTTAGAATATATATGTATATATGCAACATTAACAATATTGAATTAATAATTTAACTAAATAAATAAATTACCTTTTTAAGCTAACCTTTGAATTATTCTATTTATTTATATAGTATTTTATCCTAACTTTATAATTTTTATTATAAATTATATATATATATATATATATATATATATATATATATATATATATATATATTTGATTATTAATAAATAACCATTAAATCACTTTTTTAAACTAACCATTATAAATTATTATTAAATTAATAAATGAAAATTCTCAACCTATTATTATGATTTTAATATATATATATATATATATATATATATATATATATAATAATTATTAAATAATTTAAGTAAATAAATAAATTATCTTTTTAATCTAACCATTAAAATTATTTTATTAATCCTAACTTTGATCTTAATAACTTAATATTATAACTTTAATTAGAAAATATATATATATATATATATATATATATATATATATATAATTTAAATAAAAATAAATTACTTCTCTAACCAACCATTAAAATTATTTTATATTTTTAACTAATAATAATAATTAAAAATAAACTAACGATTAAGTTGCTCTTCACTTAACAACTAATATTATGATTTCAATTAATATATATATATATATATATATATATATATATATATATATATATATATATAAAATAATTATGAATTAATTTAAATAAATAAATAAATTATTATTATTATTATTTATTTATTTATTTTAACTAACGATTGAAATTATTTTACTTATTAATCCTAACCTTTATCTTATTAACCTAATATTATAACTTTAATTTATATATACATATATATATATAGATATATATACATATATATATATATATACATATATATATATATATATATATATATAATTAATTTAAATAAATAATTAAATTTCTTTTTAAACCAACCATTAATATTAATTTAGTTATGTATTTTTACCTAATTTAACTTATTTCCATAAATAATATTAAGATAAATAATAATAAAAATAATAATAATATTAAAATAATTAGACCTGGGTCCTAAGGTCAAAATTAGCCGTTAGTCAATTTAGACGTTGGAGACTCTGCTTAGACTATTTATCATGCTAAGCTGGATTTGTTTCTTCAACTTGTCGTGACGATGAACCACACCAGTTGGTTCGAAACGCGTTGACAAATGTTTGTCTACATGTGATTTACGCCGAAGTTATTCTTTCAACTATTATGGATCACAGAAGCCTCAATTCAACTATTGATTCCCTGCATGGTAAAGCCATTGCTTCTAACGTTCATCGATTTGAACGGGCACGCTTGCAGATCTCGAAGTTGAAGACTGATCTAGCTTTTTTGAAAAGATGCAGAGATTCAGCTGTTTTGCTGGTCTTCGCTCAAATCAGCCATCACCTCCACACTCCTTCTAACCATGGGGTGTTCGTAAAAGCCAGTCTAGTGCTTTTGAGATCTGAAATCAATAGGGTCAGAAGAGAACTCTGCCGTTTCTCTCAAGGGCTTCTAGGTTTGCACTTGGAACTTTCGAACTTGATCTCCCCCTCTCTGTGGGCCAGAATAGATGCATGCTCTGCATTAAAATCGCTGCGTTTAGAGGAGATCAGGGGACAAAAACAAGCGGCAAAGTTTCAGATTCTAGCTCAGAAATTTACTGGATGTGGATCGGTGAATGATGTTTCCCTGAAATGCATTTCTGCTTCTCAAATTTCGGCCCTCCGGTCGTGGGTGTCTTCCATTCCTTCGGATGGATCTTTCTCCTCGGCGTTGGCAAATCAGGAGTTTTCTGGTGTACATATGAATGAGATCTTAGAGGAGCGCTCTGCTGAACCTGCACCTTCTTTGAGGCAACCTGCTCCATACAGCTCGGGTTGCTCTCCTTCGGTTTGCAGAGGGGGGCCTGTCCCAGCATCGATGGATGTTGCTGATCATTCGGACGGTACTCGGAACCTGCGATCTGGCTCGGTGGAGCTTCTTCCTTTGGCGGCAGACAGAAAATCTTCTCCTCAGTTAGCGGCTCCCTCTGGTTCCCCGTTGCAGCTTGAACACGGTGATGATTCTGCTAACCTGCATACGCTGCAAAAACCGGCCCGGGGGTCTCCGTTTCAACTGGCGCATGATCATTCGAAGGTCGTTTTCTATGCCGGCGCTGACCAGGGAGGAGGAAGGGCTTCCTCTCAGTCGCTGGATCAACATTCGCCTCAGGCCTCCGCGTGGTGCAGACCGGCTGGTCCTTCTGTTGTCAACGGTCCAAGCTCACCGTTTTGCAGGTATATTGATAATAAGGTCAGTCGTAATATTAGCATCGTGCCTTTTAGTTTGAATAGCGTTCATGGTTTTAGTAATAATTATAAAGGCGTTATTAATAAAAATAGAAATTCATATCACTCTAACGGTTTTAATAAGATTTGTAATAATTATAATAACGCTTCAAGTAGTAATAAAAATAAGAATTTATATTACTCTAACAATAGTCATAAGAATATTAATAATTATTATTATTACAACAATAATATTATTAATACACACAAGACTATCACTAATAATGAAAATCTATATAATTTTAATAATTTTCTTAATAATAAGAATAATATTAATACGAATAATATTAGTATTAATAATAGGAATTTTTATTCTAATAATAGTTTTAATATTGATAACAATGAGAGTAATAATACTATTTCGGAGAATAATTTTTCCATTAATAATAATGATAATTCATATAATAATAGCATTTTATATCGCATTGCAACAGAATCTTCTAGCAATAACAATGATGGTAACCTGGACAATAAGGTTTTTTCCTGCAATTCTAAGGTTGTTAATCTTTCTAGCTTTTCTTTTTCCCCTTCGGTTTTCAGTGTCTTAGGCAAAGGTCTAAACTTTGCCCTAGCCCCTAGAAAAATCCCGGTGGAGGACATTATTTGCGATGTGGAATACGGGATTAGAGATCTTCCGGATAATATCAAGGACACTATTAGACAGGATTGTGTTGTCATCCTTAGGAAGGCTAAGCCCCCTTGGAAGAACCTCAGCAACGAGGAAGCCTCCGCCCTAAAATCCTTAAATCAGAACGAAGATATTGTCGTTCTGAAGGCAGACAAAGGAGGAGCTATGGTCATCCTTAACAATGATGATTATCAGAGGAGGATGCTAGATCATCTCCACAATAGTGGCAGTTATAAAAAACTATCCAAGAACCCTCTGAAGAAGATTTCTAGGACAGTGGCTCTCACCATTAAATCTAATAATTCAGTGAGTTCCCTGTGCCACAAGCTCATTGAAAGTAGTCCCATTGCTCCTAGGATCTATGGGTTACCGAAGATTCACAAGGAAGGGGCCCCTCTGAGGCCTATCGTCAACACTATTGGCGGTCCAACCTATCTTCTGGCTAATTTCCTTTCCCTTAAACTTAAGCCCCTGGTTGGCCACACTGAGTCCTTCGTGAAAGACTCTGCATCCTTCTTTAATGAGCTTAAGGATATTAAGCTTAGCCCGGAGGACATTCTCGTCAGCTTTGATGTGGTCTCCCTTTATACTTGCATTCCTATAAAGGAGGCCTTGGAAGTGATCTATCGCCTAACAGATCCCGATACCGCGCATCTGGTGGAGATCTGTCTCACTTCCACGTTCTTCTGTTTCGAGGGTGAATTCTTTGAGCAGACTTGTGGTGTTGCCATGGGTTCCCCTCTTTCCCCTATTGTTGCGAATCTTTTTATGGAAGATTTCGAAGCCAAAGCTTTATCCTCATCTCGTCTTCTTCCTAAGCTTTGGAAAAGGTATGTGGATGACACTAATGTCATCTGGCCCCATGGCCCGGAGGAGTTGGATTGTTTCTTTAATCACCTCAATAGCCGGTCCTCTGCCATTAAGTTCATCATGGAAAAAGAGGTCAATGGTTGCCTCCCTTTCCTGGATATTCTTATATCTCGGAATAAAGATGGCTTTCTCTCCCACTCTGTGTTCCGAAAGAAAACACATACTAAGCAGTATCTTCATGCCGATTCCCATCACTTCCCTGCTCAAAAGTTTGATGTTCTTAACACCCTTGCTACTCGTGCCCTTAGGATCTCTGATCATGAGAGCTTTGATAAGGAGAGATCCCATCTCCTTAATGTCTTTGTGGAGAATGGATATAGTAGACGCCTGGGTCAGAAGGCTTTCCATAAAGCCTCTAAAAACGCGTTAATTAAGAAAGAGCCAAAAGAGCGTCGTCCAGGTGTCCATCTTCCCTATGTTCAAGGAACCACAGACAAGATTGCTCAGATCCTTAAAAGGTATGATATTCCCTCAACCTTTAGGCCCCTCAACACCATTCGCAAATCCCTCTGATCGGTGAAAGATCCCGTTAACCCTAAAGACATGAAGGGTGTCTACTTGATCCCTTGTTCTTGTGGGACCCCCTATATTGGGGAAACAGGGCGCTCCATCCGTCAAAGGATCTGCGAACATGCAGCCGACCTGAGACATGGGAGATCCAAGTCTTTAGCATTAGTTGAGCATGTGGAAAAGACCAAGCATCAGGTGTGTATTGAGGAGGCCAAGGTTGTTGCCAAAGTTGCTCAGTTCCACCATCGTAAATTGAGGGAAGCTATTGAGATTGAAAAGAAGCCAAGCAATCTCAATAGAGATGATGGCTGGAAAATCAGTAGGTGCTGGATTCCAGCACTCTCTTCTTAGTCGGTTTTTCTGCCCCCTCCTTTTTTTTTTTAGAATATATATGTATATATGCAACATTAACAATATTTAATAAATAATTTAATTAAATAAATAAATTACCTTTTTAAGCTAACCTTTGAATTATTCTATTTATTTATATAGTATTTTATCCTAACTTTATAATTTTTATTATATATATATATATATATATATATATATATATATATTTGATTATTAATAAATAACTATTAAATCACTTTTTCAAACTAACCATTATAAATTATTATTAAATTAATAAATGAAAATTCTCAACCTATTATTATGATTTTAATATATATATATATATATATATATATAATTATTAAATAATTTAAGTAAATAAATAAATTATCTTTTTAATATAACCATTAAAATTATTTTATATTTTTAACTAATAGTGATAATTAAAAATAAATTAACCATTAAGTTGCTCTTCACTTAACAACCTAATATTATGATTTTAATTAATATATATATATATATATATGAATTAATTTAAATAAATAAATTATTATTATTATTATTATTTTATTTTTTTTAATTATTATTTTATTTTTTTTATTTTTTAACTAACCATTGAAATTATTTTACTTATTAATCCTAACCTTTATCTTATTAACCTAACATTATAACTTTAATATATATATATATATATATATATATATATATATATATATAATTTAAATAAATAATTAAACCATTAATATTAATTTAGTTATGTATTTTTATCTAATTTAACTTATTTCCATAAATAATATTAAGATAAATAATAATAAAAATAATAATAATATTAAAATAATTAGACCTGGGTCTTAACGTCAAAATTAGCCGTTAATTAGCCGTTAGTCAATTTAGCCTTTGGAGACTCTGCTCAGACTATTTATCATGCTAAGCTGGATCTGTTTCTTCAACTTGTACTGATGATGAACCACACTAGTTGGGACGATGAACCACACTAGCTGGTTTGAAACGCGTCCACAAATGTTTGTCTACATGTGATTTACGCCGAAGTTATTCTTTCAACTATTATAGATCACAGAAGCCTCAATTCAACTATAAAAATCAAATTGTCAAAATTATTTCAACCAAAATTTAAAGGAAAAAAGCACGACGCATTTGAGCTTAACCAAATAAAAACAACGGATTTTGAATGCTTTGATTCGACTGTAAATAAAAACAACGGATTTTGAATGATTTGATTCGACTCTTTGTGCGCTTGACTATTAATTTCATTAGACAAGATTGTCAAGTGGAGTTTCAAATTTACTTTGTTGTTCATGCTTAAATTTAATGATGGTTATCTGTTTTTTCGTTATATATATATTTATGAAGTTGAGTAGTTTGCAAGTAGTTATGCTTTGAAAAATAATGTAAACACAATAATTGACTTATTTAACTCTATAACATCATAACATTTATATAACATCATAAATTTGTTTATGAAATGTACGCCAACTGTGTTAGATCTTTCTCTTTTTTGTGTTTATAAGAATCTTATTTAAGCCAATCCACTCACTGTTTATGAAATGTATGCAAACTGTGTTCGATACTTATCTTTTGGGTTTATAAAATTTTTATTTTAAACCAATCCACTTAAATTTTTATTGTTTTCAATCTTTTTCGCTCACTTTTCATATTTCAATATTTTCCATCTCATTGAAATAAGTCTAAATTGTTTACAATATTTTGCATTACCCTGAAATAAGTTTAAAATATTTTCAAGATTTTCCATCGCCGTGAAATAAGTTTAAAATGTGAAAAGCCTTTGTAGAACATCAAATTCCAGGCCCGGTGTTTGTACTTGACTTGCTATGCGGTGACAACTATCCAATCCATTAAAACACTCTGAATACGGGTAGTGGTGAAAAGCCTTTGTAGAACATCAAATTCCAGGCCCGGTGTTTGTACTTGACTTGCTATGCGGTGACAACTATCCAATCCAGTTGTTCTGTTTATATTGATAGGGATATTACGGTTTTTTCTTAATGTTGTTCTGTTTATATTTATAGATTTACAAGGATATTACTGTTCAGTTGTTTAAATTATAATATTCTAAGTAAGATTGGAATTTCAAAATAGATTTACTCTAAGTTTTCACACTTTATATTCATAATTAATGTTGGAGTTGTCTAATGAGGCGGAGGAATGGCCCCGACGACTAAAAATGGCTTGAATCCGAACAAAAAAGATTCAAAAAATCTTGTAAAGGAAGTTTTTTAATCATGTTTTTGATGGTGGAAATAGATTCAGCACCATCAAAAATGTGTAAAACACCTAAAATTTCGAAGTTTAACATCTATAACTCGGATTTACAAAAATCCTTACCGGATTTTCTCTAAATATGACCAGAATTTCTATTATTTTTATCGTAAATTCTAAATTATGTTTTTGAAAACTTTTAATTAAAAATATTATTAAATAAAAAGTTTAACATTTTCTAAATAAAATACATTATTATAATTTAAAATTCTACCTTCTAAATGAAAAAATTGTTAAACAAATGTTGTAACATTTTCCAAATAAAATACATTATTATAATTTAAAATTCTACCTTTAATAACTCCTAAATAATTAACAAATAATTTAACATTTTCTAAAGACACATTACCATAATTTAAATTTCTACCATGATAACTTCGAGATGAAAAAATTCTGCCGCTGAAAGAGAGCTCGTTAGTCTACGATCTTGGCCACAAAAAGAGAGCTCGTTAGATTACGAAAGGGTAATGTGTCTTTGGAAAATGTTAAATTATTTGTTTAATATTTAGGAGTTATTAAAGGTAGAATTTTAAATTATAATAATGTATTTTATTTGGAAAATGTTACACCAACAATTTTTCAACTAGAAGGCAAATTTTTTTTTCAACTAGAAAGCAGAATTTTAAATTATAATAATGTATTTTATTTGGAAAATGTTACACCAACAATTTTTCAACTAGAAGGCAAATTTTTTTTTCAACTAGAAAGCAGAATTTTAAATTATAATAATGTATTTTATTTGGAAAATGTTAAACTCTTTATTTAATAACTTTTTTATCCAGAAATTTTCAAAAACAGAATTTAGAATTGATGATAATGTGTTTTATTTGGAAAATATTATAAGTGTGAATGTATTTTATTTTGGAATATTATTTCTTCACAGTATTTTTTTATTTAGCTAAAAAAAGTGGAGGATTGGATGAAATAATCGGATTAATAATCTCATTTTTAGCCGATCCACTAAAGAATAGTGACTAGAAATAAGTGTTATAAGTAAATAGATGGTCTAAATTAGTCTCTTTCTAAATCACTCGTTAAAATTTATAATAGTGACTTAAATTTAAGGTTTTAAATTTTTACACAAACTACTTTTCACGTTACAAAATTTTCCCTCACCGCGAAACACGATATGTTACAATGCCAGCCGCCGCTATGTTTGGACTTGACTTGTTAGGCCGTCATAACCATCCAATCAATTGCATGACGATTGAACCACTTCTAATAGTTCCGTCTTGGGACCTGTCTATCCACATTAAATGGGTCATCTATAATACAGACACCCCTTGCAGAGCCGTAGGAACTAAGTGACAGAAAGGGCGTCATTTCGTCAGCGCAGTGTGATCCAGCCTAATCACTCAATAAAGCAGCAGGAATATGTTGCTTTCCCTCCTATCGTTCTCTCGAGGTAAATGTCTATATCACCAATGCTTCAATGGGCAATTTGGATGCTCCTTCCTCTGGCCCTTCACCGATATGAATTCTCCTTGCACGCCTCTAGGGACTCTGATCCTTCTACGCCTTGAATGCTCTTTCGCTATCAAAACAGTAATCTGCCACAGCAGGGTGATGCAGACAACTGTTTTCCATGTGCATGTACTGAAAACTGGCTCTCACAAATTCGGCCAACAGAAGGAAAAGACAGTTCTAACAAAGGGGGATTAAGAACCGGAGAATAACCAGACTTAGAATCTGTCGTACACGCTGCAAAAGAATTACGAAGAATACTTGCAGCACGATCAAATGCTTAATAATACAACAATACTTTGACTGAGAAGAAATAACAATAGCTTAATTATACAACAAATGAATTAATATTTGTGCGGCGGTTCTTTGAGCTGTCTGAAATGAAAAGAGTGATTAAACAATCGACATGCATTAAAAACACTTCGACATGTATTACATCTCTGACACGATTAATTTCCATCTATTTTCATTAATATCAATTTACTTTCACATACTACTTTTTTTTAAAACGGCGTTGTGTACGGCCACACAGTTATTTTTAATTTAATTGGAATCTCGTCTTTCTTTTTTATTTTTTTTTTGAAAAATCAGTTCATAAGAGAGTTTGAATATTTTTTATAGTAAAAATAGATTTAACACGATCAAAAACAACCTCTTGTACCAAAAAAAATCAAAACATAAATTCCACGAATGCTGTTTGAACCATTGTCCTGGATGATAAAAGTTCCTTTAAAACTTTAACTCCCACTGTTACTGACCATTGATCTAATCTCCATTCATGGTTACTTGTTCTCAACTTACATTTTTGAGCTACAACTGGCGTTTATCATTGCTTCCCTACCACTACCGTCAACATGCATCCCCCCACGATAGAGCCGAAACAGTGCATCTGATCTATTGCCCGCTCCCGACCACTACAATCTGGAATCTAGTATGGGTTGAAGTAGCACCTCTCCCAGGCTTGGTTGCTGCTTCTTTTCAGATCCATCGCAATGGCCGACTGAGGTGTTATTTCAACCCCTACTAGACTCCAGTTGGGTTGAGATCAAACAAATTTGCTGCAAGCTGGAGAGTTGAAGGGTGGAAAACTTACAGGTGCATTCAGTATGGATTTCAAATTCCTGTTTTTCATTCATATCCATTTTGTTCTAATCTTTAACTTCATTTCCTCGCCATATATAATCACCAATGGATTTCAAATTTCTGCTTTTGTTTCATAGTCATGTTGTTACAGTCTTTAAATTCTTCTCCAAATACCTGGTTTCGTTTCATAGTCATTGCGGTAAAATCTGTAAATTCATCTCCTTGCCAGATTTAATCCCCAACCCCGTTATAGAGAAGCTTTTCTAATAAGGATTTTGTGGGGATGGGGATTAAAATGCTCAGAAATAGAAATTGGACTTGCAGTGTTTTATTTACAGAGGAATTATTTTCTTATGTTGGATCGAATTTGAACTCCAACGGAACGGCTGTGTGAGAAGAAGAATATTGCTAATTGCCATTGTAACGATTTCAGTGTTAGATCAAAAACCATTACAATTAGTTTCTTCGCTCCTGTTATAACTTCAATCAAACCAATTGTTTGCTGTAGGTGAGGTGTAATTCTTAGGACCAGTAGCATTGAGTTTTCTGAGCTAAAGCCCATACATGAATGCCATGAGAATCAAGCACATTGATATGGGAATATAATAGTTATATTGAGTGCATCTTTACTTACGGTAGGATAACACTCCTTTAAAATGCAAATGGGTGCCCATGATTCTCCCTGTCACGCTACTATATGGGCTACAAGTAACAATATTTATTTTCTTTTATTTAAATTTTCGGCTGCATTAAGGTTGATCATCCTGTTTCATGTAGAGCCATATCAAATGCGCGGTAAACTCTCACTTACTTATAACCTAATGAATCACAAACCAGCGTTATTATTTCTCCACTGCCAATACCACTACTATCAACATGCATGCATTCTCATGGAGAGGCAAAACCCGCCCTGTTTGTTGGGGATTTTTCTGATAAAATCCCAAAAACAAAAAAAACTTAAACACAGAGGCAATACTCTATTTCTTTCACTCCAGGATTTTTTGTGCACAGGGAAGCTTTAAAAAAAATGACTGAGAACAGAGTATTCATGCCCAGAAAAACATTTCTATTCATTAAAACAAAATGTTTGATACAAACTTCATCTCATTGCTGAGAGGGATTCACCAAAAATACTCTGCCTCTTTTACAAAATGATTTTTACACTGCTGTGTAAAATCTTCATTCACTGCTGTAAAATAAGTTTACATGGATTTACTGCTGTAAAAGAGCTTTTACATTTACCACTTCTTATTTCCCACTGTGCATATCACAAAAACAAATACAAAGACATACAAAAACTCTCATACTTCTTCTACGCACTGGTGTGCGATATTCGCTCCTTGCATTATACAATGCTCATCTCTGTTTTGTTTTTCATTCACATATTGCACTACCGTGCAAAACCTCGAGTCACTTCACAAAAAGTCAACAAAAAAAAACGATTACATAATGCACGAGCTCCTATATTTTTGGATATTACATTGCGTGAATATAATAACAAAATGACCATGCCTTTCTTTAAATTCACCATACCTTCGTGCGTATAAAAAAAATTAAAATTAAAGACTCTTATCTATTCTCTACGGTAACAATTAATGCATTAAGTTATTATCGGTGGTCAACCAAACTTCAGCTTTACTCCACGCAAGGCTTTAAATGCTGGCTCGTATGCAAGTTGAAACGATGGACGGCGGAGATCGATGGAGCAGATCTGACGGTGGAGGAGAATATCGGGAGCCATTACATGACTGACCATTACCTCCCGAGAAGTCAGAAATGCTTACGTATGCTGAGAGACACGCGTCTGCACTAGATTGTATCGGGCTCAAATATACGGATATTGCCTTCACGCAAAAGCGCTCCGATATCCCTCAAGGTGGTTTGTGGTTTTGCTGCGCGGTTTGGGCGTTGGTACGGCTGCGTTGAAATTACATATTCAACACTCCCCTTTAATTTCAACTGCTGGACATTCGGTCATACCCAGACACTTCCTAAAAAATTCAAAGTTCTTCTGATCCAATGGCTTTGTCAAAATGTCTGCAACCTGTTCTTGAGTCCTGCAATGTTCTAGGACAATTTCTCCTTTGTTCACCAATTCTCTGATGTAGTGAAACCTTATATCAATGTGTTTCGTTCTCTTATGAAACACTGAATTCTTTGACAATGCAATAGCTAAGCTATTGTCACAAAAAATCACTGTCGCTTTTGCCTGCTCTTGGCCTAAGCTCCTCAACATTCTTCTCATCCAAACTGCTTGACATGCTGCTGCTGTAGCTGCCACATATTCAGCCTCTGCTGTAGATAATGCTACAATGGACTGCTTCTTAGAAGCCCATGAAATGGCTCCTGAACCCATATGAAAAACATAACCGGAAGTGCTTTTCCGATCATCTACACTTCCAGCCCAATCACTATCAGTGTATCCAACCAAATTTGAATGTTCTGAGACATTATATAAAATTTCAAACATTTTGGTACCTTTGACATACCTCAAAATTCTCTTTGCTGCCTGCCAATGTGCCTCCTTTGGCCTCTCCATGAATCTGGAAATTAAACTAACAACAAACATAATGTCAGGCCTAGTTGCTGTTAAATACATAAGGCTGCCAACAATACTCTTGTACAAACTAGGATCAAAATCCTTGCTGTTGTCCTCTCTGCTGAGTTTTAATCCCATTACTGTGGGAGTGATCGCTGCTTTGCATTCTTGCATGTTAAATCTGCCCAACACTTGATTTACATATCTTTCTTGTGAGATAAAAATTCCTTTTTCATTTTGATCTACTTCTATGCCTAAGAAGTATCTCAAGAAACCCATGTCAGTCATTTCAAATTCCTCTTTCATGACTGATTTAAAATTCTTAATGAGCTGATCATCATTACCTGTGAAAATAACATCATCAACATATAAGACAACAATTAAAATTTTACCATCTTTTTCTTTGATGTAGACGGTGGGTTCTCCTTCACACTTGTCAAATTCATTATTCAATAGATAAGAATCTATCCTGCTGTACCATGCTCTTGGCGCTTGCTTCAGCCCATAAAGAGCCTTCTTCAATTTGCACACTTTGTGCTCTTCACCTTTCTTCTCATAGCCTAGAGGTTGTTCAATGTAAACCTCTTCCTTTAACACTCCATTTAGGAATGCTGACTTCACATCCATTTGGTAGACTTTCCATTTGTTTTGAGCTGCTATGGACAACACTGCTCTCACGGTTTCCATTCTTGCAACCGGTGCGAAAGTCTCCTCATAATCTCTCCCATACTGCTGCTTGTACTCTTTGACAACCAGCCTTGCCTTGTGTCTTTCTATTTTACCTTCAGCATTGCTTTTGGTCTTGTAGACCCATTTCACTCCAATGACTTCTTTACCTTTTGGTAGCTCAACCAAATCTCATGTTTTGTTTCTCTCTATGGCATTCATCTCCTCATCCATAGCTTCTATCCATTTCTTATCTTTAATTGCATCTTCGAAATGAATAGGATCATCAACATGACAATACAAGGCAAATAAGGAATTCATTCCTTCATCATAAATATCACTTAGATTTCTAAATTTCTTACCTCTTTCATTTGGTGTGCAAGTGCTTGAAGACGCACTTGAATTTCCTCCTTGTGGTGTGCTTGGAGAAGCACTCTCATTTATCCTCAATGGTTTCCCTTACTGTCCTTGTGTTGGCGCTGCTGTTTGGGGATGCATTTCAGCCACCTCCTCATCATCTTCATCATGAGACAAATAGTTTTTAACATTAACTGTCTTCTCTATGCTTCCATCCCAAGTTTCCTCTTCAATGAATCGAACATCTCTGCTGACAAAAAACTTCTTGGTGGATGGAATATACAACCTGTAAGCTTTGGATTCCTCACTGTATCCAATGAAGATGCATTTCTCCCCTTTGTTGTCCAACTTCCTCCTTAGCTGATCTGGTATGTGTGCATAGGCCACACATCCAAAAACTTTCAAGTGGGTGACACCTTGCTTTCTCCCACTCCATGCTTCTTCTGGCACTTTGTTCAACACTGCTTTTGTAGGACACCTGTTCAAAATATACACTGCACAATTTACAGCTTCAGCCCAATAATCATTTGGCAAATGCTTTGCCTTCAACATGCTCCTTACCATATCCATGATGGTCCTATTCTTCCTTTCAGCAACTCCATTTTGCTGTGGGGTGTACCTAGCTGTAAACTGTTTGTGAATTCCATTTTCTCTACAAAATCTTAGGAATTCCTTGGAGATATACTCACCTCCTCTATCAGTTCTCAAAACTTTTATATGCAGCCCGCTTTGGTTCTCCACAAGTGCTTTGAAATTTCGAAAATTTTCAAACACTTCACTTTTGTTTTTAAGAAAATATACCCAAGTTTTTCTTGTAAAGTCATCAATGAATGTTAGGAAATATTGGCTTCCTGCTAATGATGGAACTTGCATTGGTCCACATAAATCTGAGTGGATGATTTCTAAGGGTGTCTTTGCCCTTATGCTCTTCCCTGATGGAAAACTTTCTCTGTGTTGTTTTCCCAAAATGCAACCTTCACAAAGGCTGTCCGGTTTTTCTATCAATGGTAGTCCTCTTACCATTCCTTTCCTACTCAACAAATTTAGACCTCCAAAATTGAGATGTCGAAATCTCAAGTGCCACAACCAATTTTCATCCTTTGGCACGCTTTGGAAAGCCTCTTGGGTGACTGCTGCAATTTCTCCTTTGTTTTTCAAATCTGCCCTTATTCTATGAGGGAACATCATGTTCCTTGTCATCTTCACTTCAGCAATGCATCTTTTGCTAGGTGCTATATCCATGATGGTGCACACATCATTCACAAAGAAAACATTGTACCCCTTTTGAACAAGCTGTCCAATACTTAAGAGGTTACATCTCATTCCGGGGACATAGTAGACATCTGCTATGGTTTTCTTCTCTCCTTGCTTTGTAAATATTTTTACCTCTCCTTTTCCCATAACAGAAATTTTGCTATCAGTTCCTAGTGTGACTTCTGATTTCATATTTTTATCTAGGGAAGAAAAGAGGGCTATGTTTCCTGTCATATGGTTGCTGCAACCTGAGTCTAAAAACCATATGTCTTCACTATTTGTTTTAGCCATGTTACAAGCTAACAACACATTATCTTGACTGTTGTTTTCTCTAGTGACATTTGCATTTGATCTATTGTTCATATCATGCTGCTTCTTCCTACATTCACTGGAATAATGCCCATATTTTTTACAATAATAGCATTGGACATTGGATTTTTCATACCTTTGTCCTTGAGCATGATGTTGTCCTCTTTGTTGGCTGCTGCCTTGGCCTTGGTTCTGATTTGGATTGCTGCCTCTTCCTTGAGCATTTGCTGGGTTGTTCCTTCCACCTCTGTTCTGGCTTCTGCCTCTTCCTCTTTTGTTTCCTCTGCTTTGACCTCTTCCTCTTCCAAAGGACATCTGGGTCTTAAAGGCTTGCTCTAGAGATGAGTTTTCATTTCTACTCAACCTCTGCTCATGTGTTATCAGTGATGCATGAAGCTCATCAACTGAAAAGTTTGAGAGATCCTTTGTCTCTTCAATGGTGGTGACAATCGCATCAAACTTTGAGGGTAAGACCCTCAATATTTTCTCCACAATCCTCCTTTCTTCAATGGTTTCTCCATGAGTCCTCATCTGTGTGACCAGACCAATCACATGTGTAAAGAATGAGTCAATGGTGTATGACACCTTCATGCACAGATTCTCAAAATCCTTTCTCAGCAATTGTAGTTTTGCTGTCTTCACTCTCTCCATGCCTTGATAGGCTGTCTTGAGGGTTTGCCATGCTTCATTGGATGTCTTAGCTGCTGCTAACCTTGGAAACACACTCTGGTCTACTGCTAGATACAACAACACACGGGCTTTTGAATCCTTCTTCCTATTGCTCTTCAGCAGATCCTTCTCTCCCTGAGTTAATGCATTGAACTCATTTTCATCTGCTGGTTCTTCAAAACCATCTTCAACTATTTCCCATAAATCTTGAGAGGCAAACAGGGCTGTCATGGTTATTGCCCAATAGTCATAGTTTTTCCCATTAAACTGTGGGAGCTGGGTGTTAAACATACCCATACCAGTGCTTGTGCTGGCCATTCCTTGCATCTTTAGTTATGCTTCAATTTCTTGACTGTGTATTTTAAAACACTGACTGTCTCTTCAGCAGTAACAAAAAGAAAACTTTGAGGAATACCTGAATCTTTTGTTGACTGTGTCTTCACTCTGCTGGAGAAGATTTACTGCTGCAACAAAAGACTCCTCCCTTCAGCTTCTTGAACACCTTCAAAGAGCCTAAGCCTGCTCTGATACCACTGTTGGGGATTTTTCTGATAAAATCCCAAAAACAAAAAAAACTTAAACACAGAGGCAATGCTCTGTTTCCTTCACTCCAAGATCTTTTGTGCACAGGGAAGCTTTAAAAAAAAATGACTGAGAACAGAGTATTCATGCCCAGAAAAACATTTCTATTCATTAAAACAAAATGTCTGATACAAACTTCATCCTCATTGCTGAGAGGGATTCACCAAAAATACTCTGCCTCTTTTACAAAATGATTTTTACACTGCTGTGTAAAATCTTCATTCACTGCTGTAAAATAAGTTTACATGGATTTACTGCTGTAAAAGAGCTTTTACATTTACCACTTCTTATTTCCCATTGCTGTGCATATCACAAAAAAAAATACGAAGACATACAAAAACTCTCATACTTCTTCTACGCACTGGTGTGCGATATTCGCTCCTTGCATTATACAATGCTCATCTATGTTTTGTTTTTCATTCACATATTGCACTACCGTGCAAAACCTCGAGTCACTTCACAAAAATTCAACCAAAAAAAACGATTACATAATGCACGAGCTCCTATATTTTTGGATATTACATTGCGTGAATATAATAACAAAATGACCCTGCCTTTCTTTAAATTCACCATACCTTCGTGCGTATAAAAAAAATTAAAATTAAAGACTCTTATCTATTCTCTACAGTAAAAATTAATGCATTAAGTTATTATCGGTGGTCAACCAAACTTCAGCTTTACTCCACGCAAGGCTTTAAATGCTGGCTCGTATGCAAGTTGAAACGATGGACGGCGGAGATCGATGGAGCAGATTTGACGGTGGAGGAGAATATTGGGAGCCATTACATGACTGACCATTACCTCCCGAGAAGTCAGAAATGCTTACGTATGCTGAGAGCCACGCGTCTGCACTATATTGTATCGGGCTCAAATATACGGATAATGCCTTCACGCAAAAGCGGTCCGATATCCCTCATGGTGGTTTGTGGTTTTGCTGCGCGGTTTGGTCGTTGGTACGGCTGCGTTGAAATTACATATTCAACACTGTTATGAGGGATCGCTAACCATTGTAAATCTGGCTGGCTTGGCTGAAGTAGCACCTCTGGCTAGCTTGGATGTTGCTGCTTATAGCTGTATGCTGCAATAGACAAATGAGACGTCCTTAGACCCTTACCACACTCCTATGTTATTCAGCTAGAGAGATGGGTAGCTTCCGTGCCTGGTGTGCATTGAGAGTAGATTTCTAATCATGCTTGTGATTCATAGGGATACTGGTATATGAAATAGGGGTCAGAATTTCCTAGCATGAAGTTTAGAGAATTTGAAGCTTACCAGATACTTGAATTCTACAAAAAGTAAGAGGGACCCGTCTTCCCTCCACCATGTCCAAAATGTGGAGATGAAAATAAATCCTCTTCCCAAAAGATAAGGTGTTAGATATGCCCTGTCCATCGATCCTGGCCAACACTAGAAGATATCAAGGAATGGATCCTGAAATTTCGGCTCTGATTAACCTTGCGATATCACTTTGTCTGCATGGCCAACGATATCACTTTGTCTCTGCATGGCCAACTCGGAGAGAGATCAAGGTCCAGATCCCTAGAATTCTGCTGCTTCGTCTTGTAGGCAGATGTAATCCCATCCTGTACATAATGGCAATAACAATTTTGTAGGGATGGGGATTAAACTACTCGGAAGTTTACCTTGCAGGTTGTTTCTTTTTAAAAAGAAATCTTCTAATATTAGATGGAATGTTGAATTCACCGAAGCATAAGTGATTAACGTGGTCTTTTATTAGCAAGTTTTGAGCGCCAGCCATGTGCTGAGAAGAATTAACAAAAACTGCGTACCGCCAGTGTTTCAGCAAAGCAATATCATCTATCTTCCTTGGTTTGTGACATTGATTTGCTATCTTTAATCATTGTGAAATTGTAAGTACTGTCTTGTATGAGACAACACTGACACTGCTTAATATTTATCCGAGTGTGGAATTTAAGGCATAAATTATAGAGTTTCTATCTTCCTTGGTTTGTGACATTGATTTTCTATCTTTAATCATTGTCAAATTATAAGTACTGTCATGTATGAGACAACACTGACACTACTTAATATTTATGGCGAGTCCTATTTCCACCTCTATAGCAAAGTTAATGCTATAGAGGTACCCCCTCTGACAGCCGCAGACAACATCATAAACCATGCATCCTAGAGCATGCATCATAAACCGCATCCCTCTCCAGCATGGCATGCATCCCCCTCCGGCTGCCCATCGACGCCCCCATCGACCCTGCCTGCAAGTGGATGTAACTAATGCGAATGGACATTCCACTGACACACATTCAACGAATCCTCAGCGCTCAGGATTTGAAACCCTGCAGTCCCGCGCATAATTTGAAATTAAATTTAAAATGAAATGTAGGAGGCGTTCAGGATTTGAAACCTTGCAGTCCCGCGCAAAATTTGAAATTAAATTTAAAATGAAATGTGGGAGTGTCCGCAGTGCCGCCCAAAATTTTTATATTCCACACTTCCATTTGCAGAGATCAATGTCATAAACGAGAACCAAGCATTCGGGAGGCGAAAGACGCTGCGATTCGTTGTCGGTCAGCTGCACCATGAGAGTTTCCAAAGGCTTTCGCATTTTGTGTAAGACATCGAATATCAGGGGTATCATGCTGCACGAGATGTTACCGGTGTGAATCCCTATTCCATAGTTGCAAGGATTTCTAAGGTAATTGATGGCCTGAATTTGAGGCTACTGGTTAATAAGGTTACTGAGAAAATCTTATATGCCGAGGCAGGAAATGACGGATTTATGTTAAATGGTAAGGTTACTGAGAAAATCTTATATGCCGAGACAGGAAATGATGGATTTATGCTAAATGCTTGTATGTGGTATTATAGCTTCATGGCTTCTATAGTATAGGTGGTTGGGATTTTCACATGATACTCAATTCTTAGGTATGTTTCTTTATATTTTAGATTCAAGCCATATATACAACTTTTATTTCTGTCGCGAGTTTTGACATTGGCCTTCAGTTAATTATATCACTGAATAAAGATGATGGGGGATGAATTGCGAATTTGAAGTCTGGTTTGAGAAAATTATTAACTCTGAATATTTTTCTGAAGGTTACGGCAAAGACTTCTATACCCTTCAAATACACTGCGACTGGTTCTGCCATTTTATAAGTTTTTGTTCTTTTATTGATATTTAAACAGTTCGACATGGATTTAGTTTTTGAAGAATTTGGCGGCTTCATGTAGTATAAGTGGCTCATGCAGTGAACAGTTTGTTTTCAGTTAGTGGATTCTATTTATTAAACCCAACACAATACGCTACAGCACACGGTAGATGCAGGTAAGACAACGGACAGAAGGAAGGAATACACACATTGAGTGAATCAAAGGTCGAAGACACGGGCAGGATTAATTAGATCGCTTGCTGGATGGTGAACTAGAGCTGGATGGCGGATGGAGATTTAATTGGGGGTTTGGCGCCTTGATGCTTGGCTGGCTTTACAAATAATCAAATGAGAGAGATTATTTCCCCATGTGACCAACAGAAAAGTGAGGTTACCCGTGATGCATGACCGAGGGATATGGTGCCCTGGTTGCCATATACGCCAGAGATGTACCCTATTAGCACCTTACCGGGGGAGAGCTGCACATCATTATACCCAGGAGATGAAAAATAATATTTTACCTAGCATTTTTAAAATAATAATTACCACATGGCTTGAGTTTCTGAAATTTTGATATATAGTTCAGTTAGCATTTCCAAAATAGGCGAGAAAGAACATGAGCGCAATATCACCGCGAACAACTCTATTCCGATGAAATTTTGAAGTTTGAGGTTTATCAAATGTTTTCTGGTTTAATGTATGATTTAGGTGGTTTTTGGAATAATTTTCATTGAATTTTAAAAAGGAAAGAGGAAAGTTTTAAGTAAATGTTTTTTAATTTTTTTGGTGGGATAATTCTTAATCAAACTAAATAATATAACTATTGATTTTTTTTAACACTTTTTTATTTGAATAATTTTATGGTTTTTCCAATAATTTCTATTTATTTTTAAAAAGGAAAAAGCAAAATTTTAAGTAAATGTATTTTAAAATTTTTGTTAAACAAAATAATTTTTAATCAAACTAAATATTATAATCATTGAATTTTTTTGAACATTCTTTTATTATGCTTTGCAAAACTATATCTACATCATGTCTAATAGTGTTTTAGAGTGTCTTAACAAAGCACCCACTCTATATATATATAATTTTGAAAAGAACCACACAAAAACATATGCATTAAAGATATCTAAGAAATAACTTTTAAAAAATAAAAATCTAATATATTTCTATTTTAAATGATAACCATGTCAATATAAAAAAACAACAACAAAATTAACTTTATCATTATTTAGATATACATCCCATTAATGATTCATCTCTAGTTATTAAGCATATATGAAACATGATCTCCCCAACTTAAAAATGAGAAAGAAAATATATTTAAAAAATATTATACACAAATTTATATTTCAATGTTTATATTGGTTTTTACAAATTTAATAAATATCATTGGTAACATTAAATCTATATGTTTTTTTCTTTGATTTGAAGTTATTTTTTTTAATAGTGATAATGTTATATTATTTATTATTTATTATTTTAGTTAATGATTAAAATTATTTAAGAAATATATTGTATTATTCATTATTTTAAGAAATATATATATATATATATATATATATATATATATATAATTGGTAATTTTTTATAAATATAAATTTATGGGGTGCAAAACACCTTGGCACAAAAATTAGTAAATTGTAATTTTATTACTATTAATAATTATAAAATAAATTTATATGTAAATTGAATATATTTGAGCATGTAACAAGATTATAATATGGGCTAATATTATGGTTATCAATACCATATGTCTAAAAAATTATAATTAATTTCATAACTTGTTCATATGGCATTTTTTTAATTAATGATTAAATTTAGAAGGTAATAAAGATATAACTATTTTTGAGATAAATCTCCAATGTTGATTAGACTATTACTAACTAAAAATATTATAGAATATTCCACCTAAAATAGATTCCTATCATCTATTTAATAATTATTGATAACTACCCCCGATCGGGGTGTGTGCCCGAGGAAGGCGAGGATGCTGGTCAGATATGGTAGTTATGCTATGTAAGGGAAGGGTACCACCCACTGCCCCCCACGCACTCATGGCGATGGTTGCAGTGGCCTCCCATATGCTAACTGACAGAAGACATGGGAGAAGTGGCAGTCAGGGCCAGGGTGGAGAAGGAGGTGAGGAGGTTAAGGCAGGACGGGTGATGGGACAGAGCAAGGTGGAATGGGATTATGAAGGAAGTCGGGACAGAGAGAGGAGTATAGTCGAGATTACGAGAGGAAGGAGGAGCGAGGGTGCAAGACAATGGAGCTTCCAACAATGACCTCTGCGAACTGTTTCCGGGTATGTTCCCTGGCCTTACAAGCCCATTACTATGTCTACTATGTTAATTCATGGCTGGGGGGTGTGGGAGAAGACCGGGGAGGGAAACTGGGGAGAAGGCCAGGGAGACCAGCGTAAGCAGGGGGGGATGGTAATTGGGTTTGAGCCAGAGTCTAGAGCCGGGAGAGAAAACCGGGGTTGGGACCTTGAGAAACCCCCTATGAATGAACGAGATAGCTGGTATACCAGGGAGGGTGGGGAGACTCCAACTACGCATGCGCGAGGGCCACGAGAAGAGCAGAGAAGAGAGGCAACTCTTCTTGGCAGAGATGTGAGGCAGCAGCACTCAGAAGAGGGGTGACGGTAACCTGGCTCGATGGGCTGGCGGTGGCACCGAGACATCACCCCTGTGAGTAGGCGAGAGCATTAGCATAACCACGGGGGTGGTGAGGCTACCACAAGGTAGGTGAGCAAGAAAAATGAGAGGCAGAAGAGTGGCACAGACGCATCAGGCAGAGGAGAGGCGCTGCATCTTTGGGAAGAGGGGCACCTAGGCAGAGGCAATTGTGATGGGAAACGTGAGGGGAGGGGAACCTGCATCCATTTGGAGAGGCATGAGACCACGTCCCGAGAGCTAATGCATATTGTGTGTGAACAGGCTCAGAAAAGAGAAGAGATGGCTTGACCTACACGTGGAAGAGGACGCGACAGAAGGGGGAGGGAGTCGACTCGAGCAGTAGACCTGAGCACCTAGGAACCTAGGCATGGGAGGAAGCCTGTAGAATGCCTCAACAGCGAAGCAACAACAGTTTACAGGGAAGGAACTAATGTAGGCATCCGTAAGATTTTGGAAGAATGGGAGGAGAAGATAAAACAGGAGGAGGAGTTCGAAGAGGAAATGTAGAATTGGCGGGCTGTAATCCTGGATCCTGGGAGTACTAGGGGTAGACTCACTCAGTTTAAACAGACGCTATATCTGTATTGGCTCATGAAGAGCCTCATGGGGAAGGCAATGGAGAAAACGTCAGTGAGGATGGCTATGACCCTGCAGGACATGCCCAATTACAAAAAAGATTTGTAGACAATTCAATTCCAGTTGTGTAAGCACGACATCCACCTAGATTGAATCCAAAGGCACATCCTTTGCATTATCGAGCTTGCTGACATACCTGGAGACTCAACCAAAGACCCGGCTCCAGTGGAGTCAGCCTCAGAAGAACAACAGGATTAATGAGTTTCTTGGATGTTTTTTTGTTTCTTGCGGGTAGCATTTACTTTTACTTATGCATGCTTATGATAGATAGACACATAGACTCTTATCATGATACTAATATGTATATAGCTTGGTCAGATCGACTGAAACTATATTTTTTTGGATGTTTTATAACGAGGATAGGTGGCCAACAGACTTGGTTTCCCACTCGGCAAGTTGAGGCCACCTATCTCACATATGTGGTGTAAACTTGTGTTTTATAAATAGAAAAAGAAGGTCCTGCCAAGCTTAACAAAAACAAAAAAATATTGATAACTAAATTAAAATTATGAAAGTTTTATTCTCAAATAAACATAATATTATTTTTAAGGTCATATCATCCTAGGGTGGATTATGGTTTATCGGAATGGATATTTTCTCGGCCGAACTTGGTTTGAATCCTCGGGTCATTAACATACATGGACCCTGTCATCGGCGAGAGGATTTTTGGCAGCGTTTCCTCAATCTATCGATTACTTCACCCGATCATCTGGTCCTTGGGGGTGACCTCAATTTCTCCCTGGGTTTTGGGGAATCATGGGGATCCCAAGCCCAAGTGGATCCTCTCTCAGGGTATATGATGAATCTATTGGAGCAGCATAATCTTACAGATGTCCCCATGAACAAGCCCCTTCCTACTTGGAGGAATATAAGGGTTGGGGAAGCAACTCTAGCTAGAAGGCTTGATCGTTTCCTAATTAAGATGCCACTATTACATCAACTGAATAGATATAGACATTGGGTGGCCTCTAGGGGCATATTTGATCACTCACCCATATATCTGGAGATCCTTGGCCCCCATTCAAAGCCTAGATCTCCCTTTAAATTCAATCACGTGTGGCTACATGACCCAGAATACACCAAGTTGGTCACTGACTACTAGAAAGCAAACCCCATAACGAGACACAGATCTCTGGCTAATGCAGTTTGAAAATAATTTTAAATGATTTACTAATTAAACTTATAAAATTTAACTAAGAAAATTGAAACACTCATATGCTCAAATTCTCATATTATCCACATTTAAAATAGGTTTTTGCAAAACCTCTACCATGTCCTATTTTGTTGTATCCATTACCCATTTGGGGATGACATGCTATCTATTTCTTCACTAAGAGAGGTTGATCTCTCAACCTCAGTGCGTTAGATGTTTAGCATCTTCGTAACTTTGTTGAGCTAAATGTTTAGCATCTCCATAACTTTGTTGGGCTCTTCTTGTACTTTGACATGTACCTTTTCTGATTGTTGTTTATTTGATACCAATTTCTCAAACATGAGTATCTCTCCTTTGTGCCTACAATGTTTATAGTCTCTGCAATTTGTTCTTGTCAATTCTTTAAAGGACTTGTAGTTTTGTCCATTGATTTTCTCTATTGGAATTGCATCTATGTGGAATTCTCTATTGGAGATACCTCTAGATTGGATATTAACTCTACTCTAATAATAGTTAGTGAATAAAGGAATTTAATGACAATTCCATGGTCAATATATCCACCAAAATTATCATAATTCTAGATAAAAGCCACTATGCCTTAGCAATAAATAAACAATTAAACATAAACAAGGGCATATAAGATTTTCTCAGTAACCTTATTAACCAGTAGCGTCAAATTCTGGCCATCAACTACCTTAGAAATCCTTGCAACTATGGAATAGGGATTCACACCGGTAACATCTCGTGCAGCATGATACCCCTGATATTCGATGTCTTACACAAAATGCGAAAGCCCTTGGAAACTCTCATGGTGCAGCTGACCGACAACGAATCGCGGCGTCTTTGGCCTCCTGAATTCTTAGTTCTCGTTTATGACACATTTGCAGAGATCAATGTCATAAACGAGAACTAAGCATTCGGGAGGCCAAAGACGCCGCGATTCGTTGTCGGTCAGCTGCACCATGAGAGTTTCCAAGGGCTTTCGCATTTTGTGTAAGACATCGAATATCAGGGGTATCATGCTGCACGAGATGTTACCGGTGTGAATCCCTATTCCATAGTTGCAAGGATTTCTAAGGTAGTTGATGGCCTGAATTTGACGCTACTGGTTAATAAGGTTACTGAGAAAATCTTATATGCCCTTGTTTATGTTTAATTGTTTATTTATTGCTAAGGCATAGTGGCTTTTATCTAGAATTATGATAATTTTGGTGGATATATTGACCATGGAATTGTCATTAAATTCCTTTATTCACTAACTATTATTAGAGTAGAGTTAATATCCAATCTAGAGGTATCTCCAATAGAGAATTCCACATAGATGCAATTCCAATAGAGAAAATCAATGGACAAAACTACAAGTCCTTTAAAGAGTTGACAAGAACAAATTACAGAGACTATAAACATTGTAGGCACAAAGGAGAGATACTCATGTTTGAGAAATTGGTATCAAATAAACAACAATCAGAAAAGGTACATGTCAAAGTACAAGAAGATCCCAACAAAGTTATGGAGATGCTAAACATTTAGCTCAACAAAGTTACGAAGATGTTAAACATCTAACGCACTGAGGTTGAGAGATCAACCTCTCTTAGTGAAGAAATAGATAGCATGTCATCCCCAAATGGGTAATGGATACAACAAAATAGGACATGGTAGAGGTTTTGCAAAAACCTATTTTAAATGTGGATAATATGAGAATTTGAGCATATGAGTGTTTCAATTTTCTTAGTTAAATTTTATAAGTTTAATTAGTAAATCATTTAAAATTATTTTCAAACTGCATTAGCCAGAGATCTGTGTCTCGTTATGGGGTTTGCTTTCTAGTAGTCAGTGACCAACTTGGTGTATTCTGGGTCATGTAGCCACACGTGATTGAATTTAAAGGGAGATCTAGGCTTTGAATGGGGGCCAAGGATCTCCAGATATATGGGTGAGTGATCAAATATGCCCCTAGAGGCCACCCAATGTCTATATCTATTCAGTTGATGTAATAGTGGCATCTTAATTAGGAAACGATCAAGCCTTCTAGCTAGAGTTGCTTCCCCAACCCTTATATTCCTCCAAGTAGGAAGGGGCTTGTTCATGGGGACATCTGTAAGATTATGCTGCTCCAATAGATTCATCATATACCCTGAGAGAGGATCCACTTGGGCTTGGGATCCCCATGATTCCCCAAAACCCAGGGAGAAATTGAGGTCACCCCCAAGGACCAGATGATCGGGTGAAGTAATCAATAGATTGAGGAAACGCTGCCAAAAATCCTCTCGCCGATGATAGGGTCCATGTATGTTAATGACCCGAGGATTCAAACCAAGTTCGGCCGAGAAAATATCCATTCCGATAAACCATAATCCACCCTAGGATGATATGACCTTAAAAATAATATTATGTTTATTTGAGAATAAAACTTTCATAATTTTAATTTAGTTATCAATATTTTTTTGTTTTTGTTAAGCTTGGCAGGACCTTCTTTTCTATTTATAAAACACAAGTTTACACCACATATGTGAGATAGGTGGCCTCAACTTGCCGAGTGGGAAACCAAGTCTGTTGGCCACCTATCCTCGTTATAAAACATCCAAAAAAATATAGTTTCAGTCGATCTGACCAAGCTATATACATATTAGTATCATGATAAGAGTCTATGTGTCTATCTGTCATAAGCATGCATAAGTAAAAGTAAATGCTACCCGCAAGAAACAAAAAAACATCCAAGAAACTCATTAATCCTGTTGTTCTTCTGAGGCTAACTCCACTGGAGCCGGGTCTTTGGTTGAGTCTCCAGGTATGTCAGCAAGCTCGATAATGCAAAGGATGTGCCTTTGGATTCAATCTAGGTGGATGTCGTGCTTACACAACTGGAATTGAATTGTCTACAAATCTTTTTTGTAATTGGGCATGTCCTGCAGGGTCATAGCCATCCTCACTGACGTTTTCTCCATTGCCTTCCCCATGAGGCTCTTCATGAGCCAATACAGATATAGCGTCTGTTTAAACTGAGTGAGTCTACCCCTAGTACTCCCAGGATCCAGGATTACAGCCCGCCATTTCTACATTTCCTCTTCGAACTCCTCCTCCTGTTTTATCTTCTCCTCCCATTCTTCCAAAATCTTACGGATGCCTACATTAGTTCCTTCCCTGTAAATTGTTGTTGCTTCGCTGTTGAGGCATTCTACAGGCTTCCTCCCACGCCTAGGTTCCGAGGTGCTCAGGTCTACTGCTCGAGTTGACTCCCTCCCCCTTCTGTCGCGTCCTCTTCCACGTGTAGGTCAAGCCATCTCTTCTCTTTTCTGAGCCTGTTCACACACGATATGCATTAGCTCTCGGGACGTGGTCTCATGCCTCTCCAAATGGATGCAGGTTCCCCTCCCCTCACGTTTCCCATCACAATTGCCTCTGCCTAGGTGCCCCTCTTCCCAAAGATGCAGCGCCTCTCCTCTGCCTGATGCGTCTGTGCCACTCTTCTGCCTCTCATTTTTCTTGCTCACCTACCTTGTGGTAGCCTCACCACCCCCGTGGTTATGCTAATGCTCTCGCCTACTCACAGGGGTGATGTCTCGGTACCACCACCAGCCCATCGAACCAGGTTACCGTCACCCCTCTTCCCAGTGCTGCTGCCTCACATCTCTGCCAAGAAGAGTTGCCTCTCTTCTCTGCTCTTCTCGTGGCCCTCGCGCATGCGTAGTCGCAGTCTCCCCACCCTCCCTGGTATACCAGCTATCTCGTTCATTCATAGGGGGTTTCTCAAGGTCCCAACCCCGGTTTTCTCTCCCGGCTCTAGACTCTGGCTCAAACCCAATTACCATCCCCCCCTGCTTAGGCTGGTCTCCCTAGCCTTCTCCCCAGTTTCCCTCCCCGGTCTTCTCCCACACCCCCCAGCGATGAATTAACATAGTAGACATAGTAATGGGCTTGTAAGGCCAGGGAACATACCCGGAAACAGTTCGCAGAGGTCATTGTTGGAAGCTCCATTGTCTTGCGCCCTCGCTCCTCCTTCCTCTCGTAATCTCGACTATACTCCTCTCTCTGTCCCGACTTCCTTCATAATCCCATTCCACCTTGCTCTGTCCCATCACCCGTCCTGCCTTAACCTCCTCACCTCCTTCTCCACCCTGGCCCTGACTGCCACTTCTCCCATGTCTTCTGTCAGTTAGCATATGGGAGGCCACTGCAACCATCGCCATGAGTGCGTGGGGGGCAGTGGGTGGTACCCTTCCCTTACATAACATAACTACCATATCTGACCAGCATCCTCGCCTTCCTCGGGCACGCACCCCGATCGGGGGTAGTTATCAATAATTATTAAATGCATGATAGGAATCTATTTTAGGTGGAATATTCTATAATATTTTTAGTTAGTAATAGTCTAATCAACATTGGATATTTATCTCAAAAATAGTTATATCTTTATTACCTTCTAAATTTAATCATTAATTAAAAAAATGCCATATGAACAAGTTATGAAATTAATTATAATTTTTTAGACATATGGTATTGATAACCATAATATTAGCCCATATTATAATCTTGTTACATGCTCAAATATATTCAATTTACATATAAATTTATTTTATAATTATTAATAGTAATAAAATTACAATTTACTAATTTTTGTGCCAAGGTGTTTTGCACCCCATAAATTTATATTTATAAAAAATTACCAATTATATATATATATTTCTTAAAATAATGAATAATACAATATATTTCTTAAATAATTTTAATCATTAACTAAAATAATAAATAATAAATAATATAACATTATCACTATTAAAAAAAATAACTTCAAATCAAAGAAAAAAAAGAGCAACATATAGATTTAATGTTACCAATGATATTTATTAAATTTGTAAAATTCAATATAAACATTGAAATATAAATTTGTGTATAATATTTTTTAAATATATTTTCTTTCTCATTTTTAAGTTGGGGGATCATGTTTCATATATGCTTAATAACTAGAGATGAATCATTAATGGGATGTATATCTAAATAATGATAAAGTTAATTTTGTTGTTGTTTTTTTATATTGACATGGTTATCATTTAAAATAGAAATATATTAGATTTTTATTTTTTAAAAGTTATTTCTTAGATATCTTTAATGCATATGTTTTTGTGTGGTTCTTTTCAAAATTATATATATATAGAGTGGGTGCTTTGTTAAGACACTCTAAAACACTATTAGACATGATGTAGATATAGTTTTGCAAAGCATAATAAAAGAATGTTGAAAAAAATTCAATGATTATAATATTTAGTTTGATTAAAAATTATTTTGTTTAACGAAAATTTTAAAATACATTTACTTAAAATTTTGCTTTTTCCTTTTTAAAATTAAATAGAAATTATTGGAAAAACCATAAAATTATTCAAATAAAAAAGTGTTAAAAAAAATCAATAGTTATATTATTTAGTTTGATTAAGAATTATCCCACCAAAAAAATTAAAAAACATTTACTTAAAACTTTCCTCTTTCCTTTTTAAAATTGAATGAAAATTATTCCAAAAACCACCTAAATCATACATTAAACCAGAAAACATTTGATAAACCTCAAACTTCAAAATTTCATCGGAATAGAGTTGTTCGCGGTGATATTGCGCTCATGTTCTTTCTCGCCTATTTTGGAAATGCTAACTCAACTATATATCAAAATTTCAGAAACTCAAGCCATGTGGTAATTATTATTTTTCATCTCCTGGGTATAATGATGTGCAGCTCTCCCCCGGTAAGGTGCTAATAGGGTACATCTCTGGCGTATATGGCAACCAGGGCACCATATCCCTCGGTCATGCATCACGGGTAACCTCACTTTTCTGTTGGTCACATGGGGAAATAATCTCTCTCATTTGATTATTTGTAAAGCCAGCCAAGCGTCAAGGTGCCAAACCCCCAATTAAATCTCCATCCGCCATCCAGCACTAGTTCACCATCCAGCAAGCGATCTAATTAATACTGCCCGTGTCTTCGACCTTTGATTCACTCAATGTGTGTATTCCTTCCTTCTGTCCGTTGTCTTACCTGCATCTACCGTGTGCTGTAGCGTATTGTGTTGGGTTTAATAAATAGAATCCACTAACTGAAAACAAACTGTTCACTGCATGAGCCACTTATACTACATGAAGCCGCCAAATTCTTCAGAAACTAAATCCATGTCGAACTGTTTAAATATCAATAAAAGAACAAAACTTATAAAATGGCAGAACCAGTCGCAGTGTATTTGAAGGGTATAGAAGTCTTTGTCGTAACCTTCAGAAAAATATTCAGAGTTAATAATTTTCTCAAACCAGACTTCAAATTCGCAATTCATCCCCCATCATCTTTATTCAGTGATATAATTAACTGAAGGCCAATGTCAAAACTCGCGACAGAAATAAAAGTTGTATGTATGGCTTGAATCTAAAATATAAAGAAACATACCTAAGAATTGAGTATCATGTGAAAATCCCAACCACCTATACTATAGAAGCCATGAAGCTATAATACAACATACAAGCATTTAGCATAAATCCGTCATTTCCTGTCTCGGCATATAAGATTTTCTCAGTAACCTTACCATTTAACATAAATCCGTCATTTCCTGCCTCGGCATATAAGATTTTCTCAGTAACCTTATTAACCAGTAGCCTCAAATTCAGGCCATCAATTACCTTAGCAATCCTTGCAACTATGGAATAGGGATTCACACCGGTAACATCTCGTGCAGCATGATACCCCTGATATTCGATGTCTTACACAAAATGCGAAAGCCCTTGGAAACTCTCATGGTGCAGCTGACCGACAACGAATCGCAGCGTCTTTCGCCTCCCGAATGCTTGGTTCTCGTTTATGACATTGATCTCTGCAAATGGAAGTGTGGAATATAAAAATTTTGGGCGGCACTGCGGACACTCCCACATTCATTTTAAATTAATTTCAAATTTTGCGCGGGACTGCACGGTTTCAAATCCTAAACGCCTCCTACATTTCATTTTAAATTTAATTTCAAATTATGCGCGGGACTGCAGGGTTTCAAATCCTGAGCGCTGAGGATTCGTTGAATGTGTGTCAGTGGAATGTCCATTCGCATTAGTTACATCCACTTGCGGGCAGGGTCGATGGGGGCGTCGATGGGCAGCCGGAGGGGGATGCATGCCATGCCGGAGAGGGATGCGGTTTATGATGCATGGTCGAGGATGCATGGTTTATGATGCTGTCTGCGGCTGTCAGAGGGGGTACCTCTATAGCATTAACTTTGCTATAGAGGTGGAAATAGGACTTGCCAATATTTATCCGAGTGTGGAATTTAAGGCATAAATTATAGAGTTTCTATCTTCCTTGGTTTGTGACATTGATTTGCTATCTTTAATCATTGTCAAATTGTAAGTACTGTCTTGTATGAGACAACACTGACACTACTTAATATTTATCCGAGTGTGGAATTTAAGGCATAAATTATAGAGTTTCTCTTTGGCTAAAGTATTAGGAAGAAGATTTAACTCATTGCATTTATACCTTTAATAACTCAAATCATTAGCAAACTGTTAGAAATGGTGTAAATGGATAAATGATCGATATCGTTGTCTTCTCTTCCAAGCATAGGGGCTTTTTGCATGGAATGGCTTTTTATCAAATTTGTAAATTTTTTGATTTTAAGATGATGGGTCAAAGATTATGGCCCTTAACGTATTCGGAACTTGGTCAAAGCTTGTCTTCAGTTAATGAAGTTTTGATAACATAATATTAAAATACCATGGGCGGAGATTTTAACATTATTATTATACTTCAATATTTCAAATTAAAAGATTCATAAACATTATGATAATGAGTGGAGAAAATACCAAATTAAAATATAAAAAATTTGATTTTATAAATATTATTATAGGAATAATTAACATATTTTATAAATTATATTACGGTAAGAATATATGGATATCTCAAAATCATACTTGTTAAATATTATTATAATAATATATGGATATGAATATGGAGGAAGTAATAAAGTTTAAAGTTAGATGATGAAGATATAAAATTGTCAACATGGTTGAAGAAATTGTCAATGTTAGAGGAAAATTTACTTAAAATATATTTCATTTTAATTGTACTAAATAAGTGAAGCTATTTTATAGTTTAGGATGGGTAAAATTGATGTGTGTATTTTATATGGTGTTATAATATTTGTATGTGATATTAACAAAATAAAATAAAGAAAAAAACAAATTATAATTAGCATAATTATATTAATAAAGTGATCAATAAAATAAGTTATGTTTCAATAGACCATATATTCTATTTATAAGGATACAAATTCACAAAAGAAATGCAGAAAATGGTACCATGTGATGTCAAAAGAAACTGATGGAATGAGAAAGGAAAGAGGGAATGGAAACCTTCACTCACTCTCTCTTGGAAACATGCCTACTCTAAAAAGGCATGCTTATATGTTTGGAATTACTCCGACATGGAATATTGATGATGATATGAATATTTTTTTAATCATTGTATTTTTCAATAAATATATTTATAGAAAGATAAAGGAAAAGATTATATTTACAGAAAGATGTTAAAATAATATAATTACTTTGGCATGAGGAGTTAACTAAACATAGAGAGTCAGTTAATTGAGTGGTTGAGTGTTGAGTGAAGTCAAGTTAAGTGATAGACGACTTTGCGTGTGTGATTGCATGTAGTTGCATATCAAGATATTTTAAGCAATTAGCTAATTGGAAAATGTTTAAATACTCTTCACCGGGTTCATTCTAATCATCATGTTTTGTGTGATCAATAGAGGTGCAACAACTCGTGTTTTATGTGAATTCATGCTTTGTCTCTTCAGTGTTTTCAACAAATTGGTATCAAAGCGAGAGAAAACCTATCAAAAATTTTGTAACGACAACCTGCAGATTCCCAACTAAAGGGTCTGTTGAAATATTAATTTCAACCTGCCGTACAGCTGCATTAAACGGCAACACAAAACCATTCCCGAAAACCACCTATCTTTATCGCACCGCCTTTTGGCAAAGGTTGTTTTTCCCTGGAGCCCTCCGACACAATCAGCTGCTGCCACGCGTCTGCTGTACGAACCCAATACTGCCATTCTCCCGGACGTTAAAAGTCGTTTGGTTTGTGTGATTTAGGTGTGCGAAAATCGTCCGATCAGGTCAACGCATATGGATTCGATCCAACCTGCCAGAACGTTAATTTTACTTTTACCGCCGGCTTTATTTAATGCACTTTAATGAGATTGTCATAGTCGTAGGTAAAAGGTTGGTAGAAACTTTAAATTTTAATGTTTTTATTGCATACTGAAGTATGGGGAATTTAAAACAGGTATGGGTAAGTCAACGAACATTTAAAGAAATCCTTTTGTTTTGGTATATGTTTTAGTTTTTGTGTTATTATCATATATTGTAATAGGGGATGAAAGAGGGCTGTCGGGAGCGAAGAAAACAACAAGAAATCTAATGCACAGCAGTGCGAATTAAATCGTGGAGCATATGCATTGAAATGAAATGTATGGTGTGGCGCAGTAGCACAAGTATAATTTTTTTTTATATGTAATATGAAAACCCAGGAATGAAATGAATGATTTCACTCAGAAGTAAATGTGAAAGTTCTTTTTATTTTACAGCAGTAAACCCATGTAAGGAATTTTTATTCTTACAGCAGTGAATGTAAAAGCTCGTTTACAGCAGTAAATGTGAATGAAGATTTTACACAGCAGTGTAAAAATCATTTGTAAAAAGAGGCAAAGTTTTTTTTTGGTGAAAGTTTTTGGTGAATCCCTCTCAGTAAAAGAGGATGAATATGTATCAGGCATTATATTTTAATAAATAGAAATCATTTTCTGGGTATGTAATACTCTGTTCTCAGTCATTTTTTTAAAAAGCTTCCCTGTGCAAAAGATCCTGTGAAGAGAAGGAAACAGAGCATTGCCTCTGTGTGTTTAGTTTTGTTTGTTTTTGGGATTTTACCAGAAAAATCCCCAACAGTGGTATCAGAGCAGATCCAGGCTCTTTGAAGGTGTAAAGAAGCTGAAGGAAGGTTCCTTTTGTTGCAGCAGTAAATCCTCTCCAGCAAAGTGAAGTCTCAGGCAAAAGGATCCAGGTATTTCTCAGACCAGTTTTTGAGTTACTGCTGAAGAAACAGTCAGTTTTTTTTAAATATACAGTCAAGGTTTTAGAAGCATAGCTGAGAATGCAAGGAATGGCTAGCACAAGCACTAGTATGGGTATGTTTAATACCCAGCTCCCACAGTTTAATGGGAAAAACTATGACTACTGGGCCATAACCATGAGAGCCCTGTTTGTTTCACAAGATGTATGGGAACTTGTTGAATCTGGGTTTGAAGAATCAGCAGATGAAAATCAAGTTAACAACTTAACTCAGGCAGAGAGAGATCTGCTGAAGAGCAATAGGAAGAAGGATGCAAAATCCATTGTATTGTTGTATCAAGCAGTGGACCAGAGTGTGTTTCTAAGGATAGCAATAGCTAAGACATCCAATGAAGCATGGTAAACCCTCAAGACAGCCTATCAAGGCATGGAGAAAGTGAAGACAACAAAACTGCAGTTGCTGAGGAAAGATTTTGAGAACCTGTGCATGAAGGAGTCAGACAATATTGATTCATTCTTCACACATGTGATTGGTCTGGTCACACAAATAAGGACTCATGGAGAAACCCTTTAAGAAAGGAGGATTGTGGAGAAACTGTTGAGGGTCCTACCCTCAAAGCTTGATGTGATTGTCACCACCATAGAAGAGACAAAGGATCTCTCAAACTTTTCAGTTGATGAGCTTCATGCATCACTGATAACACATGAGCAGAGGTTGAGTAGAAATGAAAACTCATCTCTAGAGCAAGCCTTCAAGACCCAGATGTCTTTTGGAAGAGGAAGAAGTCAAAGCAGAGGAAACAAGAGAGGAAGAGGCAGAAGCCAGAACAGAGGTGGAAGGAACAGCCCAGCAAATGCTCAAGGAAGAGGCAGCAATCCAAATCAGAACCAAGGCCAAGGCAGCAGCCAACAAAGAGGACAAAATCATGCTCAAGGACAAAGGTATGAAAAATCCAATGTCCAATGCTATTATTGTAAAAAATATGGGCATTATGCCAGTGAATGTAGGAAGAAGCAACATGATATGAGTAATAAACCAAATGCAAATGTCACTAGAGAAAACATCAGTCAAGATAATGTTTTGTTAGCTTGTAACATGGCTGAAACAAATAGTGAAGACATATGGTTTTTAGACTCAGGTTGCAGCAACCATATGACAGGAAACATAGCCCTCTTTTCTGCCCTAGATAAAAATGTGAAATCAGAAGTCACACTAGGAACTGATAGCAAAATTTCTGTTATGGGAAAAGGAGAGGTAAAAATATTTACAAAGCAAGGAGAAAGGAAAACCAAAGCAGATGTCTACTATGTCCCCGGAATGAGATGTAACCTCTTGAGTATTGGACAGCTTGTTCAAAAGGGGTACAATGTCTTCTTTGAAAATGATGTATGCACCATCATGGATATAGCACCCAGCAAAAGATGCATTGCTGAAGTGAAGATGACGAGGAACAGGATGTTCCCTCTTAGAATAAGGGCATAATTGAAAAACAAAGGAGAAATTGGAGCAGTCACCCAAGAGGCTTTCCAAAGCGTGCCAAAGGATGAAAATTGGTTGTGGCACTTGAGATTTGGACATCTCAATTTTGGAGGTCTAAACTTGTTAAGCAGAAAAGGAATGGTAAGAGGATTACCATTGATAGAGAAACCGGACAGCCTTTGTGAAGGTTGCATTTTGGGGAAACAAAATAGAGAAAGTTTTCCATCAGGTAAAAGAATAAGGGCAAAGGCACCCTTAGAGATCATCCACTCAGATTTATGTGGACCGATGCAAGCTCCATCATTAGCAGGCAGCCAATATTTCCTAGCATTTATTGATGACTATACAAGAAAAACTTGGGTATACTTTCTTAAAAACAAAAGTGAAGTGTTTGAAAAATTTCGAAATTTCAAAGAACTTGTGGAGAACCAAAGCGGGCTGCATATAAAAGTTTTGAGAACTGACAGAGGAGGTGAGTATATCTCCAAGGAATTCCTACGGTTTTGTAGAGAAAATGGATTTCACAAACAATTTATAGCTAGGTACACCCCACAACAAAATGGAGTTGCTGAAAGGAAGAACAGGACCATCATGGATATGGCGAGGAGCATGCTGAAGGCAAAGCATTTGCCAAATGATTATTGGGCTGAAGCTGTAAATTGTGCAGTGTATATTTTGAACAGGTGTCCTACAAAAGCAGTGTTGAACAAAGTGCCGGAAGAAGCATGGAGTGGGAGAAAGCAAGGTGTCACCCACTTGAATGTTTTTGGATGTGTGGCCTATGCACACATTCCGGATCAGCTAAGGAGGAAGTTGGACAACAAAGGGGGAAATGTATTTTCATTGGATACAGTGAGGAATCCAAAGCCTATAGGTTGTATATCCCATCCACCAAGAAGTTTTTTGTCAGCAGAGATGTTCAGTTCATTGAGGAGGAAGCTTGGGATGGAAGCATAGAGAAAACAATGAATGTTAAAAGCTGTTTGTCTCATGATGAAGATGAGGAGGAGGTGGCTGAAATACATCCCCAAACAGCAACGCCAACACAAGGACAACAAGGGACACCATTGAGGATAAATGAAAGTGCTTCTCCAAGCACACCACAAGGAGGAAATTCAAGTGCATCTTCAAGCACTTGCACACCAAATGAAAGAGGTAAGAAGTTCAGAAATTTAAGTGACATTTATGATGAAGGAATGAACTCTTTATTTGCTTTGTATTATCATGTTGATGATCCTATTCATTTCGAAGAGGCAATTAAAGATAAGAAATGGATAGAAGCTATGGATGAGGAGATCAATGCCATAGAGAGAAACAAGACATGGGATTTGGTAGAGCTACCAAAAGGTAAAGATGTCATAGGAGTTAAATGGGTCTACAAGACCAAGTTCAATGCTGAAGGCAAGATAGAAAGGCACAAGGCAAGGCTGGTTGTCAAGGGATACAAGCAGCAGTATGGGAGAGATTATGAGGAAACTTTTGCACCTGTTGCAAGAATGGAAACCGTGAGAGCAGTGCTGTCCATAGCAGCACAAAACAAGTGGAAGGTTTACCAAATGGATGTGAAGTCAGCGTTCCTAAATGGAGTGTTAATGGAAGAGGTTTACATTGAGGAACCTCTAGGCTATGAGAAGAAAGGTGAAGAGCACAAAGTGTGCAAATTGAAGAAAGCTCTTTATGGGCTGAAGCAAGCGCTAAGAGCATGGTACAGTAGGATAGATTCCTATCTACTAGAAAATGGATTTGAAAAATGTGAGGGAGAACCCACAGTCTACATCAAAGAAAAAGATGGTAAAATTTTGATTGTTGTCTTATATGTCGATGATGTGATTTTTACAGGCAATGATGTTTATCTTATTGAAAACTTCAAAACAGTCATGAAAGAGGAATTTGAAATGACTGACATGGGTTTCTTGAGATACTTCTTAGGCATAGAAGTAGATCAAAATGAAAAAGGAATTTTTATCTCACAAGCTAGATATGTAAATCAAGTGTTGGGCAAATTTAACATGCAAGAATGCAAAGCAGCGATCACTCCCACAGTATTGGGATTAAAACTCAGCAGAGAGGACAACAGCAAGGATTTTGATCCTAGTTTGTACAAGAGTATTGTTGGCAGCCTTATGTATTTAACAACTACTAGGCCTGACATTATGTTTGCTGTTAGTTTAATTTCTAGATTCATGGAGAGGCCAAAGGAGGCACATTGGTAGGCAGCAAAAAGAATTTTAAGGTATGTCAAAGGTACCAAAATGTTTGGCATATTATATAGTGTCTCAGAAAGTTCAGATTTAATTGGATACACTTATAGTGATTGGGCTGGAAGTGTAGATGATCGGAAAAGCACTTCCGGTTATGTTTTTCACATGGGTTCAAGAGCCATTTCATGGGCTTCTAAAAAGCAATCCATTGTAGCATTGTCTACAGCAGAGGCTGAATATGTGGCAGCTACAGCAGCAGCATGTCAAGCAGTTTGGATGAGAAGGATGTTGAGGAGCTTAGGCCAAGAGCAGGCAAAAGCAACAGTGATTTTTTGTGACAATAGCTCAGCTATTGCATTGTCAAAGAATTCAGTGTTTCATAAGAGAACGAAACACATTGATACAAGGTTTCACTACATCAGAGAATTGGTGAACAATGGAGAAATTATCTTAGAACATTGCAGGACTCAAGAACAGGTAGCAGACATTTTGACAAAGCCATTGGATCAGAAAAGTTTTGAATTTTTGAGGAAGTGTTTGGGTATGACTGAATGCCCAGTAGTTGAAATTAAAGGGGAGTGTTGAAATATTAATTTCAACCTGCCGTACAGTGCATTAAACGGCAACACAAAACCATTCCCGAAAACTGCCTATCTTTATCGCACCGCCTTTTAGCAAAGGCTGTTTTTCCCTGGAGCCCTTCGACACAATCAGCTGCTGCCATGCGTCTGCTGTACGAACCCAATACTGCCATTCTCCCGGACGTTAAAAGTCGTTTGGTTTGTGTGATTTAGGTGTGCAAAAATCGTCCGATCAGGTCAACGCATATGGATTCGATCCAACCTGCCAGAACGTTAATTTTACTTTTACCGCCGGCTTTATTTAATGCACTTTAATGAGATTGTCATAGTCGTAGGTAAAAGGTTGGTAGAAACTTTAAATTTTAATGTTTTTATTGCATACGGAAGTATGGGGAATTTAAAACAGGTATGGGTAAGTCAACGAACATTTAAAAAAATCCTTTTGTTTTGGTATATGTTTTAGTTTTTGTGTTATTATCGCATATTGTAACAGGGGATGAAAGAGGGCTCCCGGGAGCGAAGAAAACAACAAGAAATCTAATGCACAGCAGTGCGAATTAAATCGTGGAGCATATGCATTGAAATGCATTGAAATGAAATGTATGGTGTGGCGCAGTAGCACAAGTATAATTTTTTTTTATATGTAATATGAAAACCCAGGAATGAAATGAATGATTTCACTCAGAAGTAAATGTGAAAGTTTTTTTATTTTACAGCAGTAAACCCATGTAAGGAATTTTTATTCTTACAGCAGTGAATGTAAAAGCTCTTTTACAGCAGTAAATGTGAATGAAGATTTTACACAGCAGTGTAAAAATCATTTGTAAAAAGAGGCAAAGTTTTTTTTTGGTGAAAGTTTTTGGTGAATCCCTCTCAGTAAAAGAGGATGAATATGTATCACGCATTATATTTTATTAAATAGAAATCATTTTTTGGGTATGTAATACTCTGTTCTCAGTCATTTTTTTAAAAAGCTTCCCTGTGCAAAAGATCCTGTGAAGAGAAGGAAACAGAGCATTGCCTCTGTGTGTTTAGTTTTGTTTGTTTTTGGGATTTTACCAGAAAAATCCCCAACAGGGTCGAAAGTTTCAGCGTAGCCATTGAGTGATAAGTCATAGCTTGTTGATTGTTGAGCAATCAGGTTGAATTATTCTAGATAGAAGGAGGGTCGCAGCCCACGCCGCCAGCTGAAACCGTAATTGCGTTAACCACAATCGCCGCACCTGTTGTAGCAGCCGGTATAGGAAGGAACGAGAGAAAAAGTCTTTCATACAGCACATGCAGCGCTTTAAAAATTCAGAAGCCGTTAAAAATTCAAAAGTTTGTTAAGCTTTTTCAAAGGAGAACTGTAAGACTTCATACGACTAACGTGAAGGTTTTTATGAGGCATTTTTTAAAAAGTGTGAACGTGACTTTTTAATTAAAGTTTTATAACCTTGTAGTGAAGGTTTTTTGTTTTTATATCCAAAGAATTTTTTTATAAAAATATCTTTTTATATAAAAATAAATAAGGTGTTTGGGAGGAAAAAAAAAAAGAAAAAAATTGGGTTAAAAAAAAAGAGAAATCTAGGGTTTTTTCTTTTTGAAGAGAAATTTTTGTGGAAAGATGGCTTTCTCAAATTTCCAGCGCCAATTCCCATTGTTTATTAGAAAAGATTATGATGTGTGGGCCATTAATATGGTGACCACGTTGCAAGCACATGATGTTTTTGATTATATCAAGTTTGGGTTTTCATAACCTAATAAGGAAGAAGAAGAACAAGCTCTTAGTAATATAGAAAGGGAACAATGGAAGAAAGACATGAAGAAGAATGCACATGCGTTGCAGCTTATTCAGCAGGGAGTGGATCGAGCAGTGTTCCATACGATTATGATTACGTCTTCAGCAAAAGTAGCATTTGATACTTTGGCAACAAACTATAAAGGTATGGCCAAAGTCAATTTTGTGAAGTTGCAAAATACTAGGAGAGATTTTGAAAGTCTGTAGATGAAGGAGACAGACGACATTGATTCTTTCATGAATCGGATCATAACTATCGTAAATCAATTAAAGATTTATGGTGAAGATATAAACGATCAAAGAGTGGTTGAGAAGGTTCTCCAATCCTTGTCTACAAAATTTGATGTTGTGGTAGCAGCCATAGAAGAAGCCAAGGATTTGGCATCATTGACCATTGATGAGTTGATGGGATCACTTATATCTTATTAGGCAAAGATAGACAAAAACAAGGATTCCAGTTAGAGACCGCTTTCAAAAGTCAGGTTTCTATTTTAAGAGATAGAGGTTGAAGCAGAAGTAAAATGAGAGGTAGAGGACGAAGCGAAAGATATGGTGGCCAGAGAGACGACCGAGAAGAGCATGAACATGCGAGTGGAAGAAACTACAAAGGCTTCAACAATAATCAAAGAGTTGACAAATCAAAGTGAGATGTTATTATTGCAATAAATTTGGTCATTATGCTCGTGATTGCAAGAAGAAAATAACTGATCAAGGGAACCAGAGAGCTAATCTCACTACAGAGAGTATTAACTCCATGTTCCTAGCTCACCATACTATGCATGAACCTTCTACTAGTGTGTGGCTATTAGACATTGGTTGCAGTAACCACATGACAGGCAACAAGGATTTGGTTGTAAATTTTGATCAATCTGTGAAAACAAAGATAAATTTGGGGACTCACAAGACTGTGGAAGTAGATGGCAAAGGAGTGGTCAACATCCTGACCAAGCAAAGGGAGCCAAAGACAATCTCAGAGGTATATTATGTTACTAGCCTCAAACATAATTTGTTAAGTGTTGGTCAATTAACTTGGAAAGGATACATAGTTATCCTTCAAGGTCAAGAAGTTGTTATATATGACAAGCCCTCAAGAAAGCAACTGATAGGAAAGGTGCAGATGATGAGGAACATACTCTTTCCTCTAATTTTGAATTACGGTGGTCAGGTGAGTTCTTTTACAGTTGCATGTTCAGATGATTATTGGTTATGGCACTTCGATTTGGACACTCGCACTTTTCTAGTTTAAGATTGTTGCAGCAGAAACATATGGTGAGAGGATTACCTCCCATTAAAGAGCCTGCTAGTGCTTTTGAGTGTTGCATCTTGAGAAAACAACACCATGATAGTTTTCCAAAGGGAGTTGCATACAGAGCAAAGCAACCTCTTGAGCTAATGCATACAGACTTGTGTGGACTTATGAGGACACAGTTGATTAGTGGAATTTGCTACTTCCTCACTTTCATCGATGACTACAGCAGAAAGACTTGGGTTTACTTCTTGAAACGGAAGTTTGAAACTTTTGCAAAGTTCAAAGAATTCAAAGCCTTAGTAGAGAACCAAAGTGACCAACAGATCAAGGTATTGAGGTCAGATCATGGAGGAGAATATGACTAGAAGGCATTCCATGATTACTGCAAACAACATAGAATCAAAAGACAATTTACAACCAGGTACACACTGCAGCAAAATGGTGTAGAAGAGAGAAAAACGAGACAATTATAAACATGGTAAGAAGCATCTTGAAAGGAAGAAACTTGTCTAATGAGTATTAGGCAGAAGCAGTGGCATGTGCTATTTATGTGATCAACAAATCTCCTACAAAGAGTGTAATGAACAGAGTACCAGAACAAGCATGGTCAGGTATGTATTGCAGTGTATCTCATCTTAGAGTATTTGGATTTGTAACTGATGCACATGTGCCTAAGGAATGTAGAGGAAAATTGGATGATAAAAGTGAAAAATGCATATTCATTGGTTATAGTGAGCAATCAAAAGCTTACAAATTATATAACCCTGTCACAAAGAAGACCATAATTAACAGAGATTTTGTGTTCAAGGAACAAGAGTCATAGAATGGAACTGTAGACAAAACAATTGATGCACAAGTGCCACTGATGGAAGAAGATGATGTAGAAAAAAAGGAGCAGCAAGAATCACAGGTGAAAACACCAAACAGAAACACACCAACAAGGACTCCAATATTTTCAGAGCAACATGGATCTTTAAGAAGATCAACAGATGAATATTCTCTAAACAATCAATCAGGTGACGAATCAAATAATGGTAAGAGAAAGATGAGAAGTTTAAAAGATATTATGATGATTTGAATGTTAGTTCAAATTTTGCATTGTTATCATTCCAACCTTCTTCATTTGAAGAAGCAATCAGAGATGAAAATTGGGTGCAAGCCATGGATGAAGAAATTGAAGGTATTAAAAAGAATGATACATGGGATTTGGTTGATTTACCAAAGGAAAAAAATCTCATTGGTGTGAAGTGGGTGTACAAGACAAAGTTGAATGAGAAAGGTGAAATTGACAGATTTAAAGCAAGACTTGTAGCAAAAGGATTCTTGTAGCAATCGAGAATAGCCTTTGGAGAAACATTTTCTCCGGTAGCTAGATTGGATATTGTAAGAGCAGTTCTAGCCACAGCAGCTCAGAACAAGTGGAAAGTATATAGAATGGATGTGAAACCAGCCTTCTTGAATGGAATTATAGAAAAAGAAATTTATGTGCAGCAACCTCCAGGATATGAAGTTGAAAGTAACGAAGACAAAGTTTACAGGTTGAAGAAAGCACTGTATGGACTGAAGCAAGCGCCTAGAGCTTGGCATAGTAGAATTGATAGTTACATGATCAAGAATGGATTTTGCAGAAGCAACATTGAGCCTACCTTATACACAAAGGTAAATAAGCATGGGTAGATTTTGATTGTTTTCTTATATGTTTATGACATAATTTTTACAGGTGATTTTGACATAGATGAATTTAAAGTAGCCATGATGAAACAATTTGAGATGATAGATCTTGGTCTCATGAAATATTTTATTGGCATAGAAGTTGAGCAATCTGAGAAAGGAATTTTTATACATCAAAATAAATATGCCAAATATTTGTTGAAAAGATTCAGGATGGAAAATTGCAAACCTGTCCGTACACCAGTTGCAATAGGTACAAAGTTAAGCAAGGATGATGAAGGTTCATATGTCAATCCAACTCTATTCAAAAGATTGGTTGGCAGCCTCATGTATCTCATAGCAACAAGACAACATATCATGCAAAGAGTGAGTTTGATTTCCATATTTATGGAGATTCCAAAAGACACACATTGGAGTGCAAGAAAAAAAATTTTAGGATACATAGCAGGAACTAGAGATTGTGGTATAATGCATGCAAGCACAGAAAACAAGGATTTGATTGGATACACAGATAGTGATTTTGCAGGAAGTTTGGATGATAGGAAGAACACTTCTGGTTTTGTGTTCCACCTTGGTTCAGATGTGATTTCATGGTCATCTAAGAAGCCACCCATTGTGACACTTTCTTCAGTGGAAGTAGAATATGTAGCAACAACATCAACATCATGTCAAGCAGTGTGGTTAAGAAGAGTACTTGATGGACTCAAGAAGAAACAACAAGGATCAGCAACAATATATTGTGACAACACCTCAGTGATTGCACTATCCAAGAATAGTGTGTTTCATCAGAAGAGCAAGCATATTGATACTAGATATCACTTTATTAGAGAACTTGTGAGCAATGGAGAAGTTCAATTGAAGCCTTGTAAATCTAGTGATCAATTGGTTGATATATTTACTAAGTCATTAGCACAAGATGTGTTTGAGTTTCATAGAAGAAACTTGGGTGTTGTAAGCCTAGCTGAGACATAGATTAGGAAGCATGTTTGAGTTGTCATGAGTCATGTTTTTAGTTTACCAGTCGTAATTAAGGGGGAGTGTTAAAATAATATAATTAATCCTGCATGAGGAGTTAGTTAAACATACAGAATCAGTTAATTGAGTGATTGAGTGGTTGAGTATTTGAGTGTTGAGTCAAGTCGACTTAAGTGATAGATGACTTTCAGTGTGTGATTGCATGTAATTGCATGTCAAGATATTTTAGGCAATTAGCTAGTTGGAAAATGTTTAAATACCCTTCACCGAGTTCATTGTAATCATCATGTTTTGTGTGATCAATAGAAGAGAAGCAACTCGTGTTTTATGTGAATTCATGCTTTGTCTCTTCCATCTTTCCAACAAAAACAAAAAACAAAAAAAATATATATCAAAGTCAAAAATGTTGAAAATATATAACAATTCTCTTAAATTCTATAGTAGATAGTCTACAATTAAATGCAAAAAGTTTACATCATTTCATTTCTTTGTTAGACTATGTATGTCTCCTGACTCTAAATAAAATATTCAACACAGTACAATATAAAAAAAAACATGAAAAATAAACTATTCAACACGTGCAACAAAAACACCAAAAAAATGCTCTCATTTCAACCTGAAAACCATGTATGCAAGTGAGAGACTATATACATTGTACACATATAAACAAAGAAAGATCCAACTGTAGTTGGTAGATACCTTAAATGTCCTCCTCCATTGCCGCAAAGGGTCGCTTTGTTTTGGGGTGTTAATAGTTTCACAGACTCAAAGTGCGTGAGTCTGATAAATTCCTCATTAACCTCTAAGCTTTATTGACCATGAATGGTTTAATATCCATGTACAAATGATCACAAATTTTAAAATAATAAAATTATTAATTTTTGAGAGTAAAGGCAGAGGACCCAGGTTATGACACTACCCTGCGTGTTAAAGGGAATACAGATTTCAACTGACCATAAAAGACAGTTGAACCCTAGAACCAATAAAAAGACACAGTTGAACTTCAAAACTAATGCCCGCAGCAGCCCATGTCAAAAAAAAAATGTCTAAAATAAAACATAGTGTAAATTCCAAAAACTGCACTAAATACGAAACAGAGTAAGCCCATGTCAAAATAAAACTGTCTAAAATAAAACATAGTGTAAATTCCAAAAAGTGCACTAAATACGAAACAGAGTAAAACAAAGTGTTTGCGCAGTAAGAGTCAGAAATGAAATTTTAGAATGTGGTGCACAACAAAATACTTCGATTTACAATTCCATGGACAACTCCCTTATGATCGTAAACCAAGATGTTTACATAGATTTACAAATTTCTCTATTTACACAGTAAAAACACGGTAAAACTCTGTTTGGGAGCCCAACTATCTTCGTTCCTCAAATTTAGCTTCAGACATTCGAACTGGTTTGCTGCAAATTCCACCTATCTTCGCTCCTCAAATTTAGCTTCAGACATTTGAACTGGTTTGTTGCAAATTCTAAAATTTCATATCTCATGAAGTAACCAAAATACATATATTGGTACATTAATTTCATGATAGGACATACATTAAAACTAAACATGGGTGCACATAAAAAAATTCTGAACTTTCATTCACTGCGTGGTACATACTCTAGTTGCGCAGTAAAAGCCTCATACACAACGTACGTGGTACGTACTCAAGTTGGGCAGTAAAAGCCTCGCGTTTACTATTTACGAACTCTACGTAGATATTTCTTTGATCTTAATTGTTTGATGCAGGCCTTGAATTTCAAATTCCTTTTGCTTGACGTTTTTATATTTTTTTTACTCTTGGTTTTACGTTTTAATCAAATATGTGAGTGTCACGAAAAACTCTATTTTAACAATTTTTGTAAATTTATTCCACAACACACAATAAGTCATCAAATTGGAGGCAGATAATGACTGTTATTTATAATGATTCTTGTTAGATTGACATTGCAGATTTGTAGTCTATTAGATTTATAGCTGAGATTTATGGTGGGACCATTTAAACAATAAAATCTTTGCAAAACTTACAATCCATGGACTATAAATAAATCATGGACTATAAATAAATCATCTAGAGAAAATACAAAAAGTTATGCAATAATAAACAGTGATTATACTTCATTAATAGTCAAACTTTCTAGAGAAACTACAAAAAAAATTATCAATAGGAATATCTCAATACACAGATCCTCTATTAAACATAAACTAGAAGAATTTTCAAAGCTCAAGGATCCTTCTTGACTTTGTATCTATCCATATCTTATATACTGCATGCCAATCAACATTAGATGATTCAGGTCCATTCAAAGATACTCTCATTAGAGCATCTAGTGTATCCAACCCAAGCCTCGATTTTCTAATGTCCTTGATGATGTTTTGCTTAGAAAATCCCCTTTCACAATCCATTGTACTTGCAGGAATAGTGAGGACAACTTGCCATAATTTCATCATATTAGGATAAGTTTTGTGCCATTGTTTTGTGTTACGAAAGACTTTCCATGCTTCTTTCATAGAAAACCCCTCACAAGCCAGATTTAATGAATCAACAAAAGGGTGCAACTCTCTTTTACAATATTTAACGTCAAATAAAGCTACAAATCCAACATCACTTGATATGGTATGTTGCAAATGTTGAAAAAGCTTTAAAAACCAACACTTTGAATTTTTCTCACGACTACGACGCTCTTATGAATAATAACAAGGGCTAGACAATTTCGCTGCATTAAAAAGATGAAGGTCTGGAAATCTTTCGTTCAGAGAGTCTATGAGACTCTTTATATAACCTTCAGTGAGGTGCTGACAACTCTCTTGTGTACCTTCAATACAAGGTTATATAGATTGTTTCCTTTCTTCATTGGATTCAATATCCATGGCTGAGGTAGAGATGTATCGTAACTCATGTCTATCTACAACTTTCCCTACATCTTTAATATCAGTGTATCAATTTTGAGAATCATTTAAAAACTTTGAAAGATAAGTTGTGCCTTCTGCAAATGTCTCTTTTCTCAAAAACCATCAAAATAATGTGCTTATAGTTACTTCAAGAGCCAACCCAATAGTTGTAATGTCTACATTTTCTTCTTGAAAAATCACATTCAACTTGTTCAATTCCCCTAGCACATCAGCAAGCATATGTAAGCAAAATTGGATAGAATATATTCTCGTCTTATCATACCAAGATGAAGTTTTGTTTTCATTTTTCCACAAAGTTAAAATTGCTAGCATAAGCTTCACAAGCCTTATAATAACTTCCTCCCTGGACAACCATCTCACTGAATGTATTTGTAGAACATCAAGAACATCAATTTGCATGACTCTAAGCAAATCATTAAGTTCGTTATTTCTCTTTGGAGAGTTTTGAACCCATGAATACACTTTGTTTGAAATTTTTTCAACAAATAATAACTCAGGTAATTTCTTAGAAGCATCTGCTGCTGCGAAAGACTCACGATGAACCACACAATGAACTGTAATAAGGTTTGGATTGTTCTTGTTAAAAAATGAAACAAACCCATTTTCATGTCCAATTATTGCTGAAGCTCCATCTGTAGAAACATCGATCAAATCTTTATATTGAAGGCCTCTAACATCTATTAATTGATTGACACTATCATATATTGTTTTTCCTTTTCCATCTACTACATCTTTGAGCTTCATAAATTGCGAGATAGGTGGCTGGAGACCCTTTGAGTCTAAATATGTTGCATAAATAACAAGGTGTTGCTCTAAGGTTCGATCAGTGCTTTCATCAACCATCAACGAGAAGAAAGGACTTTCCAACATTTTTTTATCTGAATCTGTTCAAGATGTTTTGATATGCAATATATAAAATCATTTGTAGACTTACAATTAGTGTATGAAGAGTACTCTTGAGACTTTGGCATATTTGGAGTTTTTGCATCCATTAGAAATTTGCAAAGTTTCTCATACTTTGATAGAGATAAATCTTCTTGACAAATGAAATATGATATTTTCATTGTAGAAATCACTCTTTTCTTGTTAGCATCTCTCACCTGTCTAATATGATCTGGAATTGGTTTCATCTTTCCCTCTAATGCATTAATCCATCTTTCCTTAGCATCTTTATGCACTCGTGATTTTTCATGAGTAACAAGAGCATCATGTTGTAATGTGGTGCAACCATTCCCTAAACCCCATGGTCCATTCATCCTATACTTCTCACAATAGTTACACTTCATAGTTATTTTATCATCAAACCTTACATAATTCAACCAAACAAACTTGTCTAACCATTCCATGTGAAATTGTCTTTTTGTTTGCACTTTCATTTCTGAATTATCACCAACCTCTTCTTCAACTTCATTTGTTTCTTCATCTACATCATGTTCAAAAGAACTTCCAAAAATTTCATGGAATTGTCGTTCCACATGAGCATTATGGGTTTCTTCAAGTTTTTCTGAATTCTGTTGAGTCTTAGAAGTTTCCCTTTTGTTCATCCATACATTTCCCCAATTGTAACTTGTATCTTTCTCTTTTGAGACATTTGTAGGTTTGTGACCACCTGTATAAAATATATATATATATATATATATATATATATATGAAAGCTAAAATTCATTAAATCAAAAGTGAATATAATAGTTGACAACATTGTAGAATAAATAAGCAGAACGTAAATATACCTGAAAATGAACTTCAACCTACTAAAGTTTGCATCCCAAATATGCAACACACCAAACAGAGACTCCAACACTAAATATAAACAAAAGCAATAACTAAACTGAAACTAGTAGGAACTTTCAGGACCTTATCTGACTGAGAATGGTCGTTGGAACTTGGGGTCAACCCTATAAGACCAGCTTTCCCGTTTTGTTTGAAACAGGTATATTGCCTATTTATATTTATGTATACTAGATCATGGATGTCAATCATCAAACTGCATTTCACACATCACAAAGCTAATCAAGTATGTCATCTTGGTATGTATTTTGGTACTGATTCGCAATTCTGGATGGTTTTGTCTGCACAAATTTCCATAATAGTGACTCTTAGAGGGTTGGGATTACCATGCTTTAAATATACCCAATATTATCATGCTTTAAATAGCAAGAGTGGAGATAAAAATCAGTGAATTGGATATTAATATCGACATTAAATACAACAAATATTAAACACTATACAGTAAGTTAATTTGGCTCATTACTTTTTTAACAAATAATGAGCAAGAACAAATATTAAATACTACCTAATAAATCAATCTGAGTCATTGCCTTTCCATTTTATCTTATAAATAAAATAATATTCAATAAACAAAATAAAATAATTATTAATTTAAAATTTACCCATCAAACACAACCATACGTTAAGCACCAAGAGTGGAATAAAAACCCTTATCCTTAGATGCCAAGCATCGCCATACAATATGATACACCATTACCCTCGTACAAAATTAATAACAAAATTTTTTCTCTTGTATATATCAAAACAAAATGAATGTTAAAGGGCCAGTTAGGCTTCACCCGACCTTCATATTAGGCATGGGTTTAAAGGTCATAATACGCGGGTACCCATAACAGAATTTTTTCTCTGGTATATATAAAAAGAAAAAATGAATGTTAAAGGGCCAGTTAGGCTTCACCCGACCTTCATATCGGGCCTGGGTTTAAAGGTCATAATACGTGGGTACCCATAACATTTATCTATAGTTGTGGGCGTTGGAATCCAACTCCATGTCTCCTCGCTTAGACTGTAAACGGCTATATCCATACATCTGCCAGATGTGAAGCACATGCAATCCCCCACACCTACGCACTCAAACAAATCAAAATACGAATTCCTCTGAAAAACTTGGCACAATGATGAAGGCATCCTCGCAAATTGAAACCCTTTTCTTTGAAAAATTTCTATTTTTCACTTGTTTTCATGGTGTTAATATTTAAGGAGTTTTTCAAGGTAATATGAGAAAAAAAATCACCATATTTGGTAGTCAACGCGTATCTGTAATGGTTTGGTGCTTTATCCAAAAAGGTTTTTACCATTAAAATGTCGCTGACACATGATTGCTCTGATTCATTCAGATCCGAGCAGAGTTTGAAGAATTGTAGTAAGTTAAACACGCAATAGCAGCCTACTTGGAGATTGGAAATGGTTGGCAGAGCCCATGCATGTCATTTACTCTCGACCTCTCGCAGACCGACACTACAAGTGACGATAAACAGAGCCCTAGAATTTCATTCTCCCTCGATCTCTCACAGATGGACGGGATTTCACCGGAGAAATGGAAAAGAGAAGATGCTGCAAATGTTAGTTATGGGCCACAATGCCTTGGTGAGTTAAAGCCCAGATTTTAGGTAGAAGATGGTAAAGAAGAAATGAAGGTTAAACGAACAATTGATGGAGGCAAACTGGGCAGTCCTGGATTTCCAGCATAGAGAATGAGAGGGAGTAAGAGCGGTCAACGAACTACTAGAAGAGTTGGTGGGAATGGGAGATTCATGGTTCGAAACTTGGAGAGGTGCAGTAGTAATGCCGCAAAGGCTGCCAGCTTGGACTCCCCACTAAGCAAGCAGATGGCCAAGGGATCATTGCTCGCCAAGGCTAACAACTCCATGGGAGTTGAAGGAATGAAGGTGAGTCTAGTGGTGAATGTGTCTGTGTGCATTGGCTATGGAGGAGGCGGGTGGATTGGCGGCGGTGGCATCTTTGGCTTCTTCTCCAAAAGAGAAAAGAAACAACAATCAGCATATCATCTTCATCACTCTCATGCCACCGTTGCCAACAGGAAGAAAGGCACTTGAATCCCATTGCTTATTATTATTCTTTATGAATCAGTTGATTTGTTTTGTTGGATATACCAGACTTAAGAGAATGATTTCTGTATTTGTGAATTTGTAGCTGAAACATATCATGCCCACCATAAATATTTCTAAAATAGTGTTCAACCTAACCCTATTTAACTGTCATGCTTCTGCTATGCATTACACTTAACCTCAAACTCTAGATGGGAATCGAAAGTACCAAATTATTTTATAGGAGAAAAGTATTGGAATACCTGTGAAACTTGAAGTGGAGAGTTGAGTTGTTGAGCATCCAAGTTTGCTCACAGATTCCACTCAGACACGGTCAATCCACAAGAGAGGAGCACATTGCACCACTGCACCAGAGCCAATTCCCGAATGTGCAGAAGTCGCCTAATGTGCAAAACTCGAAGACACCTTTTCTGCGACACTGCAATTTGCAACAATTCTCCAAATTAGCAAGCTGCCAGGGTGAATAGGTAAACCGTAAGCCTTAGAAGTTAGGGTGAACACTGAATAGGTAAATCGTGATTCGTAAGCACTAGCAAACTCCAGTAGATTGCGATTTGCAAATTACAAGTCTCGTCGAATTAAATTTGAGCAGCTATGAGCGGCGGATTGTAGCTGGATAATTAATGGTAAGTACTAGGTAGTACGCAGTGGGACGGTGACGCATTTAAATGCTTTTAGTTTAAACTACGTTGTGTACCAGTACTACTGCTAGTCCGGTGGTCCCAGTCTCCAGACTCCTAAGAAATAAGGTATCCTAAATTTTTACATTTCAACAAGTGAAACAGACGCCATTTTGATGGTTCGCAGGGGTGTATCACACGTCGGATTTGATGTGGAAATTTTTTCTGCTCCTGTCAAATGCGTTCTTCAACCAAAAATACGTCCCACAGGACGTCAAATTCCAGGCCTGGTTTGATGTATTTGAGGAATGGGGAGTTTGTACCCTGTGTCAAAAACTCATTTACGTTCACCTCCATTAAAATGAAACCAACATTTACTGATTGATTTGTTATTTACTGTATTTATTTAGATTTGATAAGTGTGATTAATTCCAACATTCCCACTTAATTATAATTGTCGATATTGATGATTCCCAAATAGTGTTTTAGATGAAACTCTTGTCAATAGTTTGGTGAAAATGCATGCAAACTAGTCTTGTGACTTGCAATGTTGCAAAAGAATTTCTCCATTGTTGACTAACTCCTAATAAAATGATTCTTCTTGTTTTGTGAAAAATTGAATTCTTGGACTGCGTAAGTGCAAAGTTGTTGTCACAACAAATTGTTGTCGTTCCTTCTTGTTGATGCCACAAATCTTTCAACATTCTTCTCATCCAAATGGCTTGACATGCCAGCCCTGTTGTTGTGGCATATTCAACTTTAGTTGTTGACAATGACTTTATTGGTTTTTTTTGGAAAGCCATGAAATCGATCTCGAACCCATATGGGAAACCACCTAATTTTCTCTTTTTTCATCGACACTTCCTACCCAGTCAGTCACTGTCAGTGTAGCCAACGAGTCACGTGTTGCAGTGTATAAAACACCATATCCTTTATTTCCACTAAAATATCATAGAATTATGTTGGTTCCCTGCCAAAGTCTTTCCCTTGGTGTCTCCATGAATCTTGAAACCAAACTTACTGTAGACCTTAAATCTGATCTACTTGCAATCAAATACATCAAACTGCAAATCATATTTTTGTATAGTGTCAGACTGACATTGTTGCTACAATCTTCTTTACTCTGTTTCAAACCCATCATAGTTATAGTTGGTGCATGCTTCTTGTCCTGCATTTTGAACCTCTTCAAGATGTTTGAAACATACTTTGTTTGAGAAATAAAAATGGCATTTTTGTTTGCTTCACTTCTATGCCTAGAAAATACTTTAACAACCCCAAATATATCATTTCAAACTCACTTTTCATAACTTCTTTGAAATCAACAATAAGGAGATCATCACTCTCTTTAAAAATCAAATCATCTACATATAAAACAACAATAAGAAGCTTATCATCTCTCTATTCGATGTAGAGAGAAGGTTCACCATCACATTTGCTAAATCCATTGTCCAATAGACAAATTTTTATCCTACTCTACCATACGCATGGTGCTTGTTTAAGCCTATATAGAGTTTTCTTCAATACACACCTTGTCTTCTTGGCCTTGAACTTCATAACCACGTGGTTGCACCACATGTACTTCCTCTTACAACACTCCATTCAAAAATATTGATTTCATGTCCATTTGATATACCTTCCATCTATGTTGGACTGTAATTGACAACACTGTCCACACTATCTCCATTCGTGCGACTAGCACACGTCTCTGCATAATCTTTTTTGCATTGTTTCTTGTATCTGTTGACAACCAACCTTTCTTTATGCCTTTCAATCCTTCCTTCAACGTTGTTTTTGATTCTATAGACCCACTTTAAACCTATGACTTCGTTTCCTTCTGGAAGATTGACTAATTCCCAAGTGTTATTCTTTCTTATCGCTTGTATTTCTTCATCCATTATTGCTACCCATTTTCCTTCCTTGAATTCATATTCAAAATGGATTGGATCATTTACCTGACAAAATAAAGCAAAAAGTGAATTCATACTTGTGTTATTGTCACCTTCATTTTGCTCATAAATTTCACTAAGATTTCTAAATTTTTGTCTTTTCATGCTTGCCAAAGATAGACTTGATATGTCAGTTGAATTTGAACTTGGAGAAGACAGAGTTGTTGATAAATGTTGTGCACTTGGAGGAGTATTTCCTTGATTGCACGAAATTTTCCTATTGCTTGTTGATGGTGTCACTTAATGAATGCTTTGCTGGCCTTGAATAGGTGTAGGAGGAGTCACCATTGAGGAATTACTTCATGTTGTCAATTCCTCTTTGTTTTCTTATGATAGACTTGTTACCACATTAATTGTCTTCTCCAAACTTCCATCTCATGCTTCCTCTTCTATGAAATGCACACCTCTATTGATTATTACCTTCCTTACCTTCTTGGTTAATGGATTATAGATTTCATATGCCTTGGATTCGTCACTATAGGCAACAAATATGCATTCCTCTCCTTTGTTGTGTAACTTTTTTCTTAATTCATCCAGGACAAGTGCATATGCCACACATCCAAACACTCTAATATGAGTGAACTATGTTTAAACACTCTAATATGAGTGAACTATGTTTTCTTCCACTCCATGCATCTTCAGGAACCATATTCTTGACACTATTGGTTGGACACTTATTTATAATATATGTTGCACTAGTGACATCTTCATCTCAATAACCATTTGGAAAATGATTTTCCTTCAACATACTTTTTTCATTTCAATAATCACCCTATTTTTCCTTTCTCTGACACCATTTTGTTGAGTTGTACACCTTGTTGGAAATTGTCTGTGAATTTCATGCTCCCTGCAAAAACCTAGGAAGTCATTTGAGATGTATTCGCCACCTCTGTTAGTTATCAAAACTTTGATGTAGTGTCCACTTTGCTTCTCAACAAGAGCTTTGTTTTGATGGAAGATCTCAAACACTTCATTTTTCTATCTCAGGAAGTAGACGTCTTCCTTGTGTAGTCATCTATAAATGTAAAAAAATAATAATTTCCACCAATTGATGGTGTCATCATTGGTCCACATAAATATGAATGAACAGTGTCCAAAGGTTCTTTTTCCCTTATTTACTTTCCTGCTAGAAATTACTCTCTATGTTTTTTACCCAAGATGCATCCATTACACAATATTTCTGGTTTTTCTATTAGTGGCAATCCCTTTACCATGCATTTCCTATGTAGCAAATTTAAACCTCCAATGTTAAGATGCCCAAATTTTAGATGCCATCACCAATTTTGATCTTTGACCTCTACTTGAACTAGAAAGTTTGTTTGTGTGGATGTTGCAATTTTTCTTTCATCTTCATGTGAATTCATTGACAGTTGTGCTTGCGTACCTTCTTTCTTCAAATCTCATTTTATCTTGATGGGAAACATTCTATTTCTTGTCATTTGAACTTTTGTAATCCACTGTTTTCTTGAGAATTTATCCAAAATTGTGCATTCTCCATTTTTGAAAAAGACATTGTATCCTTTTTGCATAAGTTGTCCAATAATTATGAGAATGTGCTTCAAACCAGGAACAAAATATACTTCTTCTCCCCCTTCTTGGTTAGAATATTAACTCTTATTTTACCCATCACTGCCACTTTGTTATTTGTCCTTAATGTAACTTCAGATTTTACACTTTCGTCCAAATTAGAAAATATTTCTATGTTACATGTCATATGCTTGCTACATCCTAAGTCTAAAAACCACACATCCTTTTTCTTTTCTTGTTCTACATTACATGCTAAAAACATAATGTCTTGGTTCTGATTTTCTTTTGTGAAGTTTGCTTTTCATTCATTACTGAGATCATGTTGTTTTTTTCTACATTTGCTTACAAAATGTCCATCCTTCTTACAATAATGACATTGAACTTGAGATTTATCATACCTCTGACCTTGTGCTTCATTTTGACTTGGATTTTGATGGCCGCCTCTTCCACCTAAGATTGAAGAGCTACTTCTTCCACCTTTGTGTGGACTTTTTCATCTTCCTCTAGCATTTGATTTTCCTCTCCCTATGCCTTGACCAAGTGAGACTTGTGCCTTGAAGGCATGCTCCATTGAAGAGTTTGTTGCTATGCTCAACCTATGTTTATGAGAAATCAATGATACATGAAACTCATCCATTGGAAATTGTGAGAGATCCTTTGTCTCCTCTATGGAGGAAACAATAAGATCAAATCTTGTTGGTAAACTTATTAAAATATTTTTAACTATTATTCTTTCTTCAATTGCTTCACCATGAGATCTGATTTGAGTAACCGGTCGAATAAGTTGTGTGATACTGATTTGAGTAACCGGTTGAGTAACTTGTGTAATAAATGAGTCTATTGTCTCAGACTTCTTCATCCATATAGTTTCAAAAGCTTTGTTGTCTTCACCTTTTTCATTCCTTGATATGTTGTCTCAAGAATATCCCATCCTTGCTTGGACTTTGTTGCTGCTGCCTTTGGAAATATGCTATCATGCACTGCTTGAAAAATGTATAAGTGGGCTTTGAAGTCCTTCGTATTGTCCCTCAATAAATCTCTTTCTACTTGTGTCAATGCATGGTATGTTATTGCATCCGGTGGCTTGTGGAATCCCTTTTCTACCAAATATCATATATCTTGAAATGGAAATAAAACCTTCATTGTGATTCTCCAATAATCATAGTTGTTACCATTAAATGAAGGAATTTGTGGATTTGTTAAGCTTTTGCCCAAAAATATCATTTTTGATTAGTTAAAAACTTTAAAATTTGTTGTCAAATGAGAACTTCGACACATATTTGATTTGACACCGCTAAACATATTTCAACTTATAGTAGAAGTATAGAGCTAAACTCCAGAAATAATGCGCAGTCCAGGTCAAAATAAAGAGTGTAAATTCTAAAAATTACGCACAATATGAAACCTAGTAAAATAGATTGTTTCGGCAGTAAAACTCAGAATTGAAATTTCAGAACATGGTGCATAACAAAATGAGGGAAACAAAACATTCACCACATAAAATGGAACTTAGTAAAATAGAGTGTTTGGGCAGTAAAACTCAGAATTGAAATTTGAACATGGTGCATAACAAAATGAGGGAAACAAAACATTCACCACATAAAATGGAGACTTCAGCTCTTTACAACTGTAAAACCAAGATGTTTACAGAGATTTACAACTCTTTCTATTTACATAGAAAAAACACAATAAAACTTTATTTACCTATTTTCGCTCCTCAAATTTAGCTTAACAAATTCAAAGTTGTTGGCTTCAAAACTAAAACTTCATATCTAATGACATAACCAAAAAACATACATTGGTACATTAATTTCATGACAAGACTTACATTAAAACTAGACATGGTTGCACAGATTTAAAGTTGTTGGCCACAAAACTAAAACTTCATATCTAATGACATAACCAAAAAACATACATTGGTACATTCATGACAAGACTTACATTAAAACTATACATGGGCGTTTTTTACATATAATAAGATTTAATCCCTCTCCACTCTTAATAAAACGTACATTGGTACATTCATGACAAGACTTACACTAAAACTAGACATGAGCGCTTTTTACATATAATAAGATTTAATCCCTCTCCACTCTTAATAAATTTATAGTTAAAATAAATTTATAATAATTATAGTTTCAAAAAATCATAACATTATAACACAATATCATCATAAATGTATATTACTATCATAACTCTCCAAAACATCTTGTTATTATTGAATTAAATTTATAATTATAAACAATGACATTGCAATATATTATTGAGTTTTTATTTAATTAACTTATATTTTAGTTTTACTAAATATTTAAAAAAAAAAGAACCATTTAATACATCATTTGAAACAAATAACTTCTATAAATATTTTTATATCTCTAACATTTTACATCATTTTTAATAAAAAATACAATTTTATAATATAATAAAAAATATAATTTTAGTAAAAATAATATAATAATAATAATAATATATATTTTTTAATTATTAACCATAATTTTACTTTACACTATTATTCATAAATTTATTTCTTCTTCCATTGAGATTTTACTCAAAATTATTATTGATAGATTTATTTATTATTCAATGAACGTCATCATATTTTTATTTATGAAAGCGAATCAAAACGATATGAAAATGTCTAATTAATACACTGAAGGCTTTTTATTTTGGGTGTGTTTGTGGTGACTTATTATATGTGAACGATGTTATGGGTTGAGTGAATATGAGTTATGGTAATATGAATATGTGTTCTATGAGTTTCAGTTATAGTTTTTTTGTGGAGTATATGATGGTATTATAATAAAATTTATTTATAAGTTAAGAAATTCCATGTTAAAGTAGAGTAAATTTTTATAGTTAAAAATCTTGTTACTCAATAATAAAGTATATAGTTAAAAATTTGTTTGATATTAAAGTGAGTGAATCTCTATCGTTTTAAAACTTTCGTTAAATGTTTATATGTGTAATTCTTATATTAATTTTTATTTTATAATAATAATTTAAAATAAAATTATAATTACTATAATATACACATTTATTTTTAAATATAAATAAATTTTCATGATTAAAAATATTATTATATATTTTTAATATATGTAGATATATTTTATAATTAATAATTATAATTTAAAATTATTTAATAATAATAATTATAATTTAAAATAAGTAGTAATAATTTTTATTTTTATTTTTTAAATACTTTAAAATGTATGATGAAAAAATGTTTATTATAAATTTATAAACTCTTGACTTGTTATAGAACTTTCCATTAGATGATGATTTTTGAACAACTTTGAATAGTTCGGCTGCTGAACATGTTTATCCACTTTGAATGGTTCATCTGTAGTGCAAACACTCGGTGAACTCTACTCCAATTCAGAGGTGTCTTAACTACGTGACAGAGAAGGATTGATGGGATTGCAACTCATTTATGTAAGCAGGGGGAGTCCGGTAAGAGTGGGAGAAGGGATTACATTGAGTGAATATTTTTCTATCCATATTTTGTATAAGGTTAATTTAACACGGTAAAAGAAATTTAATTAGAAAGAGGAAGTGTTTAGAGAATATTATGTTTTAATTTAGAGCTTATATTAATGTGTTTATATTAAAGTATAGAACAAGTAACGATATATTTTGTGGAGTGTTTAAAAATTATATAGATATTTAGTAAAACTAGGTGTTTCGTTTGATATATGTAAAAGAATTAGATATGGTATATTTGAAGGAGGGGCATCATATTATGGACTTTGTTATTTCATTTAACAAGGTAGTTGATAGCTCAAAACTCATTATAGATGGGCATCATATTGTGGACTTTGTCATTTCACTTAACAAGCGGGTTCACAACTCAACACTCACTATAGATAGATGCGGTGCACAGTGAAGGATGTGCGGGTGAAAGGGTATGTGTCGAGATAAGAGAGTGTGGAGAAAGAGACACAAATATAACACAACTTCGAAATAGGTTTCAGAGAACTAAAAGACTGGAGAATGTTATTTCTGACTATGAAAACATAGGGAATCAAACAATAGATGCCTATGTCAGAGTTGCATAGATTGTGCATGATTTATTTAGAGAGTACATAGAAAATATAGTAAAAAAATAACACAAAGTTGTATAATGCAATAATAATCAAATGAAAATAAATCAAACAAAAATGCACGTCTTAGAAAAGTTATCATTGTCTATCATTGTCTTAATTGAAACAATTATAATCACTAAATATACTTTGACAATCATGATTAGAAAGATAGTTATTAATAATGTATGTGGTTGTTGCTCTTCGTTAACTGGTTCAATACCACTTAAAATGTTTTTCTCTTGTACTATTTTTTCTCCATTTTCACCTTTTTATGGTATTTCAAATTAGCATTATGTACAAGGTAACGAGCTTTGATTGTGAAGAATGAGGGAGTACGGAGGAAGCACAATGAAATATTTATCTACACTTTTGTACTTTGCAAAATAAAATTTATTCAATTCCAAAAGCTTGTTGTTAGCATTGTATTCTTCAGAAATCTATGTCTGAGATCCAAAACTATTTTCAAATGTTCGTTTTTATTTTCATCAATAACGCAACATTAGATATAATACAAAGTCTTAAAGCATATGTTCTAAAACCTATAGAATACATTATCAAAAAATTGATCGAGACTCAGATTCAGTTTCGATAATTATTTCCATATTCAAATGCAAATCACCATAATTATAATTTAGACATATACAAGATCATATTCAAAACATAGGCATAAAAAAAAACATGATGAACAAAATAAAAAAAGTAATACTGAGAACTCTTTCATTATACACAGGAAGGTTGTGGAGGAAGTATGGGTGCATGGGTGCAAAGACTATATCGAGTCAAGTTGTATTCTTATTACTACAATTATCTATTTTGTTTGATATATGCAAAGCAACTGAATATAGTAGATTCGAAGGAGATGGGGTAAGTTCTGGAGTGGAAAGGCTTTTTTCAGTTTTTTGGAAACATAATTAATTAATATGCAAATGTATAATTATACAGAGCTTGCAGAGGAACTACAATGAAATATTTCCCTAGATTTTTCAGAAATGTAGTCCTGGTATCCAAAACTATTTTTAAATGTTCATTTTCAATTTAATCAACTAAAAAAATTAGAGAAAAAATTATCATAAAATTGATATAGACTCATATTCAATAACAACAATTGTATCCATTCAAATTCCAATCACCATAGCCATAATTCAGATATATACCAGATCATATTCAAAACACAGTCATAAAAAATAATTCTGAACAGATTCATAACTGTAGTAAACCTTAAAAGTAAATGCATTTGTCCCAATTGGAACTGGGATTGAGCTCTTGTGAACCATAATACGAAAAAGGAATATGTAATGAAATAAACAATTTGAATATAGTAATTAGCTAAGGTCATCATAACATAATCAACAAAGTTGAATTATATAATTTTAGTAAACAGAAAATTGAATGTTGAAGGATTTGAGAACAGTTACATTATGTAAAAGTGTCCACCATGATTGTGTTTTTCTTAGATTTATATTGGGTTCATGATTTGTTCAGCATAATTGTTCACCATATTTTTAATGAAATCTATGTTAGGAGCAACTCTTATCTCCATTTTAACATTTTTCTTAAATATCTCCTTTTCAAATTTTCTAGCTTCTTCTGGCAACTGCGCATCCAAGACAAAGTTCTTGTTATTGACTCTAACAAAAAGAATTAACCATTTGGTAATTTCTTCTACATTAAAATCAATTATGTCATCAAACTTTGTTTCCATTAATTTCTTTAGCTGGTCAAATTAAGCTTTTAGCGTGTCTCCTGAAATTAATTCACAATTATGAATGATGCATGGACTGTTTCAGTGTTGTACAATTTGTACTGTTGTCAGATATGCATCACCTCTTCTACTGACATCACATTCAGAAATCATTTCCTCTAGTTACAAATTCTTTCACACCATCCAACTTCTAGTTGCTTTATTCGATTAGCATCTCGAAGTCCTTTATTATTTTTCTCTATGTTAAAAAGTAATCCAAGCCTTTGACTAAAAGTAACTAAATCATTGTCAATGAGTTTCCTCTCTAGCTGAAGATTACTATTAACCAAACTTACAAATGTCTTAATTTCCAGTTGAAGCGTGCTAAATCAAAATTTTCTTTCCATGCATGATCAATAGTTTCTAACCTTTGAAATATGCCCTTGATGATATACGATTTGATTGCATTAAGCAGATTGACAACTTTATTAGATCTAACTTACAAATGTCTTAATTTCCAGTTGAAGCATGTTAAATCAAAATTTTCTTTCCATGCATGATGAATATTTTCTAACCTTTGAAATATGCCCTTGATGATATATGATTTGATTGCATTAAGAAGATTGGCAGCTTTATTAAATCTTTGCGGTGTTGCAGCAAACAAAATTGACAATGGTGGTGTCTTTGTTGCCAATGGAGTCATTAACAAAGGACCTAGATTTAGAGTGTCCACTAGTTCTTTTAATCTTTTTTTTAGTCTCTGATTTTCTGCAATATATTCATCAATAAACTATGTAAGTGTATAATCAATAGATTGATGGAATACCATGAGATTATTGACTTCAATTCTGGAAAGATCAATATTTGTTTGTTCTTGATTAATGATCTTTTTATTATGAACTTTCACTTTCTCAATTCTCAATTTTTTACTACCCTTGTCATATTTTGCATTATGCAATGTGACAAGATGTTCATAAAAAACAATGACCTTTTCTGCAATCTACTCCATTATTTGTTGATACTCTACTAAAAAATAAGTATCCCAATCAGGTGGTGCATCATTGTCATTTTTCACGTCTATAACTTGTTCAATGCCTTCTCTATTTGCGGAACTTTTTGATTTGGTTGTTTGAACCTATGCACTTTGTATGGAGTGAATCTTTGAAGAGACTCTTCATAATCTCAATGACCTGATAACTCAACTTGAACCAGTTTTCTAGTTCCAGGAGCTTTTCTCTTTCCTAGACTAGAGGATGAGATTGCACTAGTACCAGGTTTTGAAGCTCGAGATCACTGTCGAGGATTTATGACTCTTTACTTGTGCTTTTCTTCCCTGTTAATGTTGGTTTCTTGAGTAATTTTTTCAACATCCATTACTAGTATTTGATTTTTGGTTCTCTATAAGTCTTGTAAATGATCAGTTGTGAAAACATATTTTGAATTAGACAAATACTTAAATAAATTATTTTCTTTCACATTATGAGATACGAAAATTATAGTGGTTCTTTCTTTGGATGCAATTTAGGTTATTAGGGTAAGTTTTCAAAGACATGGTATCATAATAAATTTATTATTGGTGGACAAATTGACTAACTCTAAAGAAACTTGATTGAAAATGAGATTAGCTTAGTCGATTATACAATCTGTTTTGTATAACTAAGAAAGAAAATAGATAATGCATTTTGAAACATTTGTTGTGCTTCCTATGTTCATCAGGCGTGAAAAGAGCCAATAGAAATACTTAGATTACTATGTAAATAAATAAATATCTTGGAGAGAAAGATGGGAAAGATCCTGAGAAATTTAGAAAATGAATTGTGAATAATAATGACTCTACTCGATTGTGAGCTCAGGAAAGTATTTGCTTCACACAATTTCAAGCACTTATTCACTACAACATTTTTCAATCAAATGTTGCAAATGTCGTTGTTTCTTTACTTTTATGTTGACATATTCAGATATTGCCGACATGCAAATGACCAGTGAAAGTTCTTATCTATATAAGCAAATTGGTTCATTGTACGATCACAAATAATTATTCGCTCCAATCCCAATCACCAGTTGTAACTATTTCTCTTGTGGAAATTGCTACATAATACAATCTCAATAAATAACAATTAAAGATGATGGGCCCCCTTTGGGGTTCGAAACGTCGACATAAGGAACATAATATTGTGGATAATCTGGATCATGCTACTCCAAAAAACTACCACAGAAGCTTAAAATATAACATAACTTCCCTGTACGGAGGGGATACATGGAATGAGATCTGTCTTCTCGAAATCTCAAGGATAAAGATTGAAAGAAGAACTGTCGACCTGCAATAACAATGTAGAAACAATAAAATCATTCCTCCATTTATATATACTCTGGTCGGAAGATTCTTCTCTCATAAAACTATCATTCATATTCTATCAATTTTGGTCCTGATGATGGACCCCCTTTGGGGTTCGAAACGTCGACATAAGGAACATAATACTGTGGATAATCCGGATCATGCTACTCCAAAAAACTACCACAGAAGCTTAAAGTCTAACATAACTTCCCTGTATGGAGGGGATACATGGAATGAGATCTGTCTTCTCGAAATCTCAAGGATAAAGATTGAAAGAAGAACTGTCGACATGCAATAACAATGTAGAAATAATAAAATCATTCCTCCATTTATATATACTCTGGTCAGAAGATTCTTCTTTCATAAAACTATCATTCATATTCTATCAATTTTGGTCCTGATGATGGACCCCTTTTGGGGTTCAAAACGTCGAAATAAGGAACATAGTACTGTGGATAATCCAGATCATGCTACTCCAACAATTAAAGATATCAAAGCTAATGTTTACAGGAAGTAATGGAAATAAATATTGATATTTTGAAACCATCTTGTCCACTTACTCCACATTTTTCTCTTGTTTTAATACTATTGAAATACATGTCATTAGAAGCAGAAATTAACGATATAAAATAAGTATGAATTATTTGTGATTATGACAATTAGATTAGAAATTGTCAAGAATAACTGTAAATAGAAAAATGTCTAAGTACAACTGCAAATAAATATTATGCGCAGACGTGCTCACCTACCTCTATCATGAAGCGATTTGGTGGCTAAGTTGGATCCCACGATTATGTCGGTCGAGTTGTTTTATTTGATATTGAAGTACGAAAAGTGTTGAACCATTTGATTTATGAATAAGTTGACACATGATTTTGAATATCTTGGTACAAAGCTAACTTTCGTAATGCATTCCAGGTGGTTGTGTACACATTTCCCCATGATTTATGAAAAACAAATTCTCCAACTAATGCTATAAATCATGAATTAATAGTTTATTCCAATAGATCTACGTTCTATTTGTTTATCTGTTTGTCTGAAATCAAATACTTTTGTAACACACTTCACATTTGTCACTTTGCTTCTTCAAATCTTAATGTTATTCCTTTCACCCATTGTCACGTTCACATCATATCTATATGTGCTCGATTACTTAAATCCCCCATCAATAAAAGTAAGTGAATTAATCATATGAGTACAAGTAACTTATTTTGTTTAACTATATATTTCTCGATATGTTAAATGCTCTCAATAAATAGAAATTGAAAATACCAAAGTGGAAGTTTATGAGAGGTAGTGGAAATAAATCTCAAAAGTCCATAATTATTTCATTCTTCTATTTCACTAACCGTTATTTCTTTAATTTCGTCGATATACATGTACTAAGTAGCAAAAATTTATGAACTAAAATAATGATGAATTCAATGTCAACATGACTATTGTTGTACCAGATCTTAATACAATGACACAGAAATATTGTGCACAACAACAATCAACTAGGTCTAATATAGAATGATTTCATGGTTATGTTAATGTTCTATAAGTGGTGTCACATTTAGTTCTTGCAATTTTCTTTGACAGATACTTGACACAATATGCACAATGTACTGATTACACATCTTTTAGCCAAAAAATGCTAAATTGGCTTAAATTTAATTTTTTAATGATGAATGCAGAGTGATATTGCACATTATTGTTTTGTTTATAATTACTAATCATTACACAATGAATTAAATTAAATTTTATTAATCACTTGAATAATGTTTTGATTACGTGTCAATTAGGTACTACTTACACTATCACAACCTCGAGATCTAATCGAATATGTGTTGGCAGCATGCATGTTAAAAATAATCTTGATGAACACTTGGCCAATGCAACTACGAACATGTTTCTTGTTCAAAACACATTAAAAAATATTCATAAAACTGAGACGTTTTTATTTGTGCTTTGTGCTAGAAAAGAAGTGTGTGTAATAACAAACACAATATTTCTACCGTAAATTTTTGTAGCTCCGGATGCATCGTTCCTTATCACAACCCCCCCACACACTTTCCTTCCACACAATAATTATTTTTAAATGATCGAAGGCACTTAATATTAATCACTTCACACAATGTATCAATGGAAGAAGTTATGTAGAGTACGTCAACTCTTCAATTCCCTATGGTTTCACACTTAAAAATAATGTTCACCTATCTTTTGATTCTCTAAGACCATGCAATTTTGATTTTCTTCATCCAATTACAAGTCTCCAATTCCTGCCCTTTTTTCCTCTAGATAAAAATGAAAATCAAGCCTCTGTTTAGAATCACATATGTCATTTTTTACAAAATACACATCTCCTTCGAGATCATATTCAATGCACTCAACAAATGAATCAATTCTTTGCACTAAATGCAGCAAATTGAAAGTTGCTTGCCATGCATGTTCAATAATTTATAATCTTTGGCATATATTACTGTAATATATGTAGTCATCATTTTCATTATGTGGAATGTGACAGTGAATCAAAACTTTTATTGTACGAAATGATTCTTTTCCTTCACTTATCTCCATACATAGATTTTGTCCACACCAGTTCACTTCGCACAAGTTGCCACCCAACAATGTGTTTTATAATTGTAGCGGAATATGAATATTTTTTTATACAATGCATGAAATGCGAACATGTGGATTCATACATTGTACTAAACATAGTTAATAGTTACGTATTAAAAGAATACTTTACCAAGTTTATTATGTTCAAAGATTGTTGTTTCTTTATACATTGTATATTATGGCTAACTAAATGAGCTAATGCATTTATAGGTATAGAATATTTTAAAAAAGGAGTTATTTTTCCTTTGGACATATTAGCAAGCTGATTTTGGTTTTCTATTTAATAGAAAACGACAACCTTTCTGACTGTATCTTTAATTCCAGTAGATAAACTTGCATATCATAACATGAGCGATACAAAATTACAGTGGGCATAACTAGTGGGCCATGTTCCCTTCATGAATTGACCAAGCCGACCATTATTAAAAAAAACTGAATTGCAGTGCGGTTCAATCAGACTAACAAATTTTTGTGGAGGTGCGAGAAATGTGGAGGAAGCTCTCATTTTAATTCCCTCGCACCTCCAAGAACCTGTAATTCAGTTACTCCAAGACTTTGCAGCCATATTTGCCACTCATCTGCTCATTATAATTATAAATGTGAGTGTTTTCAAGCTACTTCATTCATGGGCAAGGTAACATAATGATGGATTTATGACATGTCCCTAGGTAGATCATCTAACATAGATAGATAGATAGATAAAGAAGGGAAACTCATATCCTCTCTAGAACAAGTATCCCTTACCCTGAATCGACGATCTATTTGACCAAGTAAAGGGTGTGGTGGTATTTTCAAAAATTGGTTTACGGTCTGGCTATCACTAGATATGTATCAAGGATGAGGATATATATAAAACAACATTTCGAATGCATTACGAGTTTGTAGTCCTACCCTTTGGACTCACTAATTGAAATTTGATGTTTAAATTGTATAATGTTTTATTAATATTTAATTTCTATTAATTTCAAGATTAAAATGAATTTAATTATTTCTATTTAGTAAGTTGTATAATGTCATTTTTGGTTTTTTTTTGCATGAATTTAATTGAAATTTGAAGTTTAAATTGAATAAATTTTTTTCTTTGTTAAGCTTGACAAGACCTTTCATTTTCTATTTATACGCGGAAAATTTACACCACATAGGTTGGCTAGGTGGCCTCAACATTCCCAATGGGAAACCATGTCTGTTGGCCACCTATCCTCATTGTAAGCCATCCAAAAATAGTATAGTTTCAATCTTTCTAAGCAAGCTAAGTATGTCTATGTTTCATGACCAGACTCTATATGTCTAGCTATCCTTAAACATGCATGAATTAAAGTAAATGCTAACCACATATAAAACAAAAAGAAACAAGCTAAATTGACTAGCCCTTCTACTCTTCCGATGTTGATTCCATAGATGTTGGATCCTTGATTGTTGCTCCACGTATCTCAGCCAATTCTATGATGCATGAGATGTGTGTTTAAATTTTGTCCAATCTAATGTCCTGCTTGTGGAGTTGAAACTAGATTCTCTACAGATCTTGTATGTAATTCAACATGCCTTGGAGCGAGAGAGCCATCCGCACCGAGATCGGTTCCATGGACTTCCCCAACAGGCTTTTCATTAGCCAGTAGACGTATAGAGTCTGCTTGAATTGGGTTATCCTTCTTCTGGTATTCCTTCGGTCTGGGACTAATGTCCTCCAATTATCCATCTCCTCCTCTATCTCATTACCCTGCTTGATTTCTTCTTCCCATTCTTCTAACAAATTTTGAATGCCTTCATCCATTCCTTCCCGGTATGCCGCAACTGCTTCACTGATAAGGTGCTCCGCTGATTTTCTTCTTCTACAATGTTCTGACGTGCTCGGGTCCTTAGCATTTCCAGGCTCCTGACCTCATCTTCCACGATCCCATCCTCTTGCTGGCCGAGCCATATCAGCACGGTTCGATACCTGTTCACAAGAAAGAGATGTTATTAGCGAGCATTGTAGCATAATACTGTCATGTCTAGGATTTTCATTTCCATAATTCGCTTTATTCTTGGTCTTGTCCCATTTACGATCAGGATAGGGGGCAGGGTGGGCAATGGGCCAATCATGAGACATGACCGGGCTCCATATCCCTTCTAGCTTTTCACTCCTCTCTCTTTTCTACCTCACATACCTAGTGTGGGTGACAGGCCCCTATCGAGGCCATACAAATGGGCTTAGCTTCAGCCTGAACAATTTTCTTCTGTGGTGTGTCATCCCATTCCCCTCTTCCCAGTAAGAAAGAACCATTCCTCTTCCCTTGTCATGCCCATCCTCTCCCACAAGGATCCTAACTGGTTTCTTAGTGCGGCTATTACTCCCAGTCCCCCATAGCTTGTCGTGGTTGCAACCACTAGTCCATCCACCAACCCAACATGTTAGCTTCCCTTTGCTACCCTTAGCCTCCAATGCTAAGCGGCTACCTATCCTTCCCCAGCAACCAACCCCCATCAACCAATAGAATGTGAAGCCCTAGGTCCCAATGCCACCCATAGTAAGGTCCTGAGTTCCATAGGCCAAATCAAATCCCAACAGGCTCAAAACAAAGACGCAAAGCCAAACTAAGACAACGTGATGCCTCCGCCAATTTACCCTACATTTCCCCCAATTTCCCTTCCTAGGTATTTCCCTCTCCCACCAGCAAGAATCAAACCAAGTCAACATTACAAAGGAGGCAAAGAGCCAAGCTACATACTTGTTTCTGCTCCAAGTTTGTTGTTGTTGTTGTCGTCACCTGCCTTCTCTGTTGTTCTAGGTCCTTACTCCACAAACCATATTACAATTCTTACACATTTGTCTTACCTTAATTACTATGCATATCACCTCGCCCCTACCATCTCTGCCACCTTTCCCACCACCCTTGCATGTACTCATGCCAAGGGCCACCGCACCCATCGTTTTTAGTGTGTGGGGGGCGGTGGGATGTACATCTCCTCTACCCATCATTACTGTTTGCAGGAACCCCCATCCTCTGGTACGCACCCTGATAGGGGCGAATAAATATTTTATTAAGCCTTAATTTTGATTGAAATAAATTGGAATTAAAATGTTAACATTCTTACAAAGTTTTAATGCTTATCAACTATATTATATCATTGTTAATTATTATTAATTAATTTCTAAAGTTTCAAAATAGAATGGAATATAATGAATTAAATTAAAGTTTTAGTTAAAAATTAAAATAAATTTATTTATTCTAAATTGAAATTCTAAATTTTTATTCATACTTGATTTTAGATTACTATTGAAATATTTTAATAAATTTTTAGGTTTTCTATGCTATAGGGAAGCCCATGAAGGGAAAACCTAGTGATAAGAGGGTGGGGAGCATCTAGGAGAGGGTGGAATCAGAGGTTAGAGTGGGAATCCAATTATCACTAATTTTCCAACCCTCTTCGTGGTTAAGGTTGTTAGGGCGTTTTCCTATTTCAATAGCCTCTCTAAAATTCCTATAGTGATGATGATCAGTTTTGGCCACAAGACAAGAGTGTCAATACAAATATGATGATTGGTTTTGTTAGAGTGCTCTGCCAAAGCTGAGGTTTTGAAATGCTTATGTTTAATATCAGCGACATGCTCTTGAATCCTAGTGGAGAATGATCGCCTGGTCTCACCAATGTAGGATCTACCATATGACCAAGGAACTAAATAAACTCCTTTGTGGCATTTAGGATCAATAAGATCTTTTACCAATTTTAGGCATCTACTAATGGTGTTCATAGGCTTGAAGGTGGTTTTTATATTGTTCTTTTTTAAAATATGATAAATTTTATTAGTGGTGCCGAATATGTAGGGGAGGTGGACCTTACCAGCACAATCATCCATTGGTTGATTGCTTTTGGGATTATGTGCCTTCTTGAAAGCTTTGATTCCTTGGTGTCTTCTATAACCATTCTTTTCAAAAACATCCATGAGATGGTTCTTCTCTTGTTCAAAATGATAGTGATTTGAAATGTGAACTACCTTGGTTGCTAGAGTGTTGAGAACCCCTAGTTTCTTAGCAGGATTATGGTGAGAGTTGGCATGAAGGTAATGCTCAGTGTGAGTTTTCTTATGATAGACCTGGTGAGATATTAAGCCATCTTGGTTTCTGTTGATTAGGATGTCAAGAAAGGGAAGACTACCATTCTCTTCTACTTCCATTGTAAACTTTATAGAATTAGATTGACTGTTAAGGTGCTTCTGGAAATTGTCTAATTTTTCTTTGCCATGAGGCCAAATAAGATAAGTGTCATCGACAAATATTTTCCAAATATTTTGTTTTAAAGGGGAATAATAAATGGATTTAGCTTCAAAATGTTCCATAAACATATTGGCAATGATGGGAAACAGAGGTGATCCCATAGCTACACTATAAGTCTTCTCATATATATCATCTTTGAAGTTGAAAACAATTGATTTCAAACAAACTTCTACTAATTTAGCTATGTAAGGATCAGTGACTTTATGGACGACTTCCATGGCTTCATCTATAGGAATGCTAGTGTAGAGATATTTTGCATCAAAACTCACCAAGGTGTCATGCTGGTCAAGTTTTATCTGTTTGATCTCATTGATGAAGTGATTGGAATCTTTGACAAAGGAACTGGTGTTCCCCACCATGGGTTTTAGTTATTTAGCAATATATTTCACGATATGGTAAGTGGGACCTACAATGGTGTTGACAATGGGTCTTATGGGGATACCTTCTTTGTGAATTTTAGGGGCTCCATAGATTCTGGGGTGTGGGGATTGGTTTCAATAAGATTTTTAAGGTTGTGATCCTTGCTTGATTTTATGAAATTATTAATATCCCTGGAGATATTTTTTATGCGATTCTTTTTTAATTTAATGTAACAACGCTATTGGTTTACAAGAAAGTAAGAAAAATAATAGGTTAACGTATCAACATTAATAAATATTAGGAATAATTTAAAAAAATTATTTGTATTTTCAAGCATTCAATTATACATAGTAATAGAAATTTAAAAGAAAAAATTTTAACACTTAAAAAGGAAACTAAACATTAAATAAAAATCTAAAACTAAAATCATTAACAAAATATATATATATATATATATATATATATATATATATATATATATATTCATATATATATATATATATATATATATATATATATATATATATATATATTCATATATATATATATATATATATATATATATATATATATATATATATATTAAAAGTTGTGTTAAAGCATTACCGTTCTTGTCGGCTACCATTCATTCCCAACCCTACCCTCACTATTATTTGTTTACACTATTGAGTTGTGACTTTTTCACTCATGGATCTATCCTGATGATGAACCACAGAGGATGGTTCGAAACGTCAATTCCAAAAAACATGAAAGTGATGACTCCGGAAGACATCACCATACAATATTAAAATTATTATATATATATATATATATATATATATATATATATATATATATATATATATATATATAATATCAAATGAGAACTAATTTATTAATAGTATTAAATCATTATGTAGCAAGGAAGCATCACATTCCAAAATTAGCCATTAAAAACTCGTTGTTAGGAAATTAGTTATTTAATTAATAAATTAATATATTTTTAATTTTCAAATTCCAATTAAAAGCTAGCTGTTATAAACTAGTCGTTAATTGTTTATATAAATATTTAATTATTTATTAATAATATTAAAATCAAAATATATATATATATATATATATATATATATATATATATATATATATAACTTATTTATTAATAGTATTAAATTATTATATATGTGCTATTGATTATAATAACCAATTTTTATTTATAACATGTCGAATTAAAAACATATTAATAATACAAACTAAATAAATAGATTAATAAAAATAGAATAATTTATCAATAATATTAAATTATTATATATTATTTATTATAATGGGTTTATAAGAAATTATTTATTAATGATATTAAATTAATTTATTAATAATAATAAGTAATTATATATGAATTATTGATTTTAATAACCATTTTTATTTATAAAATGACCAAAGAAAATTCCAAAATGAATTAATAATGCATAATAACGCTATTTCTATTCCTTAAATAAGTAAATCAATAAATAGAATAATAAAAATGTAATAAAATATTTACTCATTATAGAATAATAAAAATGTAATAAAATATTTACTCATTATTTAAAAAAAAAAAGGGTGCGGTATAATCAAGATAAAAGAGTTGGAATCTAGCTCTTACTTAATTTCCACTCATCATCCCTATTGATATTGATAGCGTGTTTCTCAATATCAAAAGCCTCTCTTAGCTTCCTATGGTGGAAATGATCAACCCTCACAATGACCTTCGCGTCCTCAATGCAAACATGGTGCTTATATTTCTGTGCTTGTTCTGCAAGAGCTGAGGAGTGAGATCGATTGTGCCTGGTGTCTACAACATGCTCTTGGATTCTTTGTTTAATACAACGGCTGATCTCCACAATGTAGGGAACCTCACATGAACATGGGATTGAGTAGACTCCTTTCATGTCCTTGCGATCAATAGGGTCTTTAATGGATCTAAGAGAATTTCTAATGGTATTAAGGGGCTTGAAAGAAGAGGAGACATTATTCTTCTTCAGAATATTGGCAATCATGTCAGTGGTCCCCTGGATAAATGAGAGTTGCACCTTAGATATTGAGCCATCACTCGGAGGCTTAACCCTTGACTCTTTTTTGGTTATTTGAAAAGCCTTGATACATGGTCCCCTGGATAAATGAGAGTTGCACCTTAGATATTGAGCCATCACTCGGAGGCTTAACCCTTGACTCTTTTTTGGTTATTTGAAAAGCCTTGATACCTTGAGATCTGCCATAGCCATTATTTTTAAAAACTTCAAGAAGATGAGACTTTTCCTCTTCTATGTGCATCTCATCCGAAATTCTTAAATCACGAGTGGCTAGAGTACTTAGAACCCTAGATTTTTGCGCCATAAAATGATGAGAACTGGAATGAAGATATTGTTTCTTGTGATTTTTCTTGTGAAAGACTCGGTGAGAAACATAACCATCACTCATTCTGGAGAGAAGGATGTCTAAGAAAGGAAGACACCCATTCTCTTCAAACTCCATTGTGAATTTTATGGAGTTTGATTGAGAAGTGATATGAGTAACCTATAACATATGGATTATTTTTTTTTCAAAAATAATGTAAATAAATTTTATTAATATTTAAGTTATTTTATTTTACTTAATTTATTTATAAATTAGTAGAACCATCTTAAAAATACTAAGAAAAAATGAATTATAAATGAATGTCATAAATAATAATGAGGAACTTATCCTAGAGAGACTTATCAGAATTAGAATAATCTCAAATCCCTAGGAAATTGGTGCAAGAATATAATTTTTTAAATTTATTAAAAGTAATGATCATTTTGCTAAAGAAATTTTTCTTATATAATAATGAATATTATAAATAATAATAACCTTAGTCTCCTCAATGCATATATGATTATATTCAACATCCTAAATTTAGGGAAACCATTGAAATTGAGAGGAGATCGAGTAATCTATATAGGGACGAAGGATAGAAAATTAGTAGTTGTTGGATCCCTGCGCTTTTCTCTTAGTTTTTCTCCTTTTTTCTCAACTTTTTCTTGTGATTGATATTGAGATTTTATTGACTCCCTTGTCTTCTCCTTAATGGTTTCTTATGTTTTCATTTCCTTTTCCTTTTTATTTCTTTTTTATTTTATGTGGATTTTAACTTAATTTATGTTCTTCCTTTATTTCAAATATAAAACATTTATATTTGAGTTGATTTTCTTATTTATTTAACTTTTGAATAAATTTCCCTTTATTTTAATAATTATCTCTAACATCATTTCATGAAATTTGTGGATCTTAACTTAATTTATGTTCTTCCAAACATTTATATTTGAGTTGGTTTTCTTATTTATTTAACTTTTGAATAAATTTCCCTTTATTTTAATAATTATCCCTGACATCATTTCATGATATATATATATATATATATATACACACCATTAGACATTAAGTTTCTCATTATTTTGAAGGAAGTCATAAGTATTAAGTTTCTCATTATTTTGAAGGAAGTCATAAGTTAGTTTGTAATCTAGGTGTTTAATTTAAGATTTGATATATAATTTATATTTTTATATATATTCATACATATTTAATTATTTAAATATTCAAATCAAAATATGGATCATAGTTGAATTTGATTATAATTAAAAGATTAAATTTCTTGGTTTAGCTAAAATCAATTTATAATTTATAGTAAAATAATATTAATATTTATTGTTATTTTTTTTACTTTATTATTTAAATAATATTTAGAAAAAAAATGAATTTAGACTTCTGTGATCCATATTAATTATAACAATATCTTTTGGTAAAAATCACATAGAAGATAATCTGGTGGATGCATTTCGAACCAGCCAATGTGGTTCATCTCTAGGCAATGAAATAAATAGATGAAGAGCGCAGCTAACTAGCCATTAGTCGTTTCTTTATGAACCACACTCGTCGATTTTCTTATAATAATGAGGAACTTATCATGGAAAAATTTATTAGAATTGGAATAATTTCAAATCACTAGGAAATTGGTGGGCCTAGAGTGAAGTGACATGAAAAAAAAGAATTTAAACCTCTGTGATCCATATTAATTATAACAACATCTTTCCGTAAAAATCACATAGAAGATAATCTGGTCGACACATTTCGAACCAGCAAATGTGGTTCATCTCTAGGCAATGAAATGAATAGATGAATGAATTTAGACTTCTGTGATCCATATTAATTATAACAACATCTTTCGGTAAAAATCACATAGAAGATAATCTGGTCGACACATTTCGAACCTGTGAATGTGGTTCATCTCTAGGCAATGAAATAAATAGATGAAGAGCGCAGCTAACTAGTCGTTAGTCATTTCTTTATGAACCACACTCATTGATTTTCTTATAATAATGAGGAGCTTATCATGGAAAAACTTATTAGAATTAAAATAATCTCAAATCACTAGGAAATTGGTGGGCCTAGAGAGAAGTGACATGAGTATAATTTTTTAAACATATTAAAAGTCAATACAACCTACCAAACTCTTTAATAAACTACAACAGTTGATAAACATTAAGACTAAGCATATTCCATTGAGAATCAATCTAAACCTTTACTTAAAAAAAATAAAAAATTCCCATCCACTTTAAATTGAAATAAAAAACCTTATACAATAAAATTAAATAGTATTAAATTATAATTAAATATTAAAAAATAAAATTAAAAATTTAATTTAAAAAATTTAGTTTACTGAACTTCTATCTAACTTCCTTTTTTTCCAATATTTACTTCTATCTAACTTCATTTTATCCCATATGTATCCAATAATTATATTACTTAAAAAAATTAAAATCCATGATTGATAAAACAAAATCTTTCACTGACGATTAGATAATGAAACTGAAACTTTCAACGTAACCAAATTTTAAAAGAAAACACGACTTCCACCAACAAAAAAAAATAATACGTATTTGTGGTTGATGCAGGAGCATCAAGACCATTTTTCCATTTGTAAATATGTGATTAGAAAATATGTGATTAGAGGGGGTGTGAAAATTTTTAATATTTTATTAATTAATTTGTTATTTTTATTAAAATAGGAGAAAGTGAGGATTTTGTAAATATTCTTTTAAGGAATATGAGAGAAAATAGAGTTAGAATTAATGAGAGAGCCTAAGTTGGGATTAGTTTCTAAGTCTTAGGGATGAGAATCTATCTTTTAGGGATGTTGAGGAATTTAGGGGTTTGTTGAGGATTTTAAGAGATTGAACATTTAATTCAATGATTTTTTTTAAATTGAATAAATTATGGAGCCTCATAGGCATTGAAGAGAATAGGAGTGAGGAAGAGATACAGTGTGAGGTACAGTGTGAGAGGTTCTGGTTGGGAGCCTCCGGGCAGTTGTAAAGGGCCATTAATTCTGATTATCTGGCCACGCTTGTAAGTAATTGTTTGTTTTAATATATACAGATTGGATATGCATATATGAAATATGTGACATTGTGTGTTAAGTGTGGCGCTGTTACATTTCCTTGGATATAATGACTGTGTGCAAATATAAATATTAAATGTTCGAACAAGGCGTGACCAACGCTGTCTTGGATTATGAATGAATGGGAGGCGCATTCCTGTATAATGACTCTGCAATATCTTCTATGCGGCCATATATATAAAGACTGTTGATATATATATATAACTGGTTTTTGTATGTTAATAAAAAGGATGGGATGTGCGTTAGTGTGGCTGTATGTGCGCTGTTTATATAGCCAATGTATTTAGTTACCGTGGACCGGTTCTATTACAGTGGCATGGTTTCCGGGACAGAGTTCGAGTTTCACTGTGTGAACCGATTTCTGAGCGTTTGACTGTTAATTGCATGTAAAAGGCAGAGTATAAAGGAGGCGACGGGAGTGCTGAGCCCGTAGATCAAGGCGGTTAGAGATAGAGTTATCTGCGCGTTGGGGGTGCGGTAATTATAAAACTGCGTTATGCAGTAGAGGACAGCGCGGGATAAGTTTGAAAGCGGTTGAGCGATTCCCATTCGCTTGTCTGCAGCTTCATCACTTGGAAAATTTGTATGACATCTCCGCCTTTACCGAGTCCGAGTTCCCTTTATTATTTTGCTGGTAATTAATACATCTGTGAAGTTAATGATTATGCATAGAACGCGTACATATGGAGAGTAGTAGCGCCATGCCTGGAGTGCTTGTCGACGGCAGAGTCTTGGCTCAGCGTATTATGGTATTGAAGATTTTGATATGTGTCATGTTATGAAATTGTTGACCGCTTTGAAAAGGTTATGGCTGAATTAGCTGGCGCAGCGGAAGCATGGTGATTTTGTGAAGGTATAGCTGTGCGTATAGTGTGCGGTTATAATATTCTCATGTGGGGTGCGTTCAAAGTTCTGTGTGCACATTTTATATACCTTGTTTCCATTTATGAAACAGTGAGTAAATAAACAATTGCAAGAAGGCGGAATTATTATAAATTGTGTGAACAGGAGTTAATTGCGTGGAGTTAACCTTCAGATTCCTGAAGGTATTGAGCTGGACGATGAAATGATGATGACATTCTGAAGATTTTAAGGAAGCAGAAGGTGAACTTGGCATTTGATGAAGTCAAGATCGGTGAAATGCGAATATTCAGGAGCGATATATGACAATCGGCTGCTAGCAATGAATTAAGAACCGGTTTTGTTATTGCGCGCACACGGAGTTAACCATAGTCAACAGGAGTGTATTAATTACAAGTCTGTCCAGAATTGCATGCGTTGCCATCGTGGCATTATTAGTGCTCTGTTCATAAAGACGGTGGCGGTTAGAATGGAGTTATATTGTAACAGAGCCGAATGGAGGAGCGATTCATTATAAACCCGTGTGTATCACTAGACCGATTGCAGCTCCGAATGGAGGGAAGTGTGAAAGGTAAGTTCAGGAATTGGGACGACTTGATGTAAGTTAGCCACTGTATCGAATGTATAAAGGCGGAACTGGCAAGTGCTGCGATTTATATAGCTACAGTCCGGGGTTTGCAAGCCATTGTTTATAGCATACAGCCAGCGCCAATAGCAGAGAGGAAGGGAAATATACGGTGGACGTGTATAACATGGATATACATATATATTATGATGATTACCGCAGCGTAACAAGGTCCTTGTCTGGCGATTGCGAATGATGCAGATAGGTTGACCGTGTATGGACGAGCAGAGACACAGTTTTAATATGTGGCACCTTCGTTTACGGAGTTTGCCTAACAAATCCGCGTTCAAGTAAAACCATATATGCAGGTTGCGGAAGTGGGGAAAATCAGAGCTATTTGTTGCTGTTTAACAAGTATGATCATAGGTGCGGGTCATAAGTTAATGTATGCGCATGGCCAGTTTTAAATATGCGCGCAAGTCCATTTCTACTATATTTGGTTTAAGAGTTCATGAAGAGTGCTGTGAGGTTGCAAGCTTCTGTATATTTGTTGCAAATTGCCGTGTATGGGAATTTGAATTGGGGAAGTGTTTGAGGCGCATTTTTTTTTACATGCACGAGTGATGGAGATCCTGGGTATTGCAGGCTCTGCCTGCATAAGTGCTTATTAAAAAAACAACGGATTTTGAGTGCTTTGATTGGACGGTTAATGAGCTTGACTATTGATTTCATTACACGAGATTGCGAAGTGGAATTTCAAATTTATTTTGCTCAGGATGCTTATTTCTTTGTTCGTGTCTTTGGCTTTATGTTTTATATATTTAATTATATTTAGAAGAGTGAATCTTATAAGTGCGATAACTCGTAGGTTTAACTCTATGACACTGGGATGAAATAATGTTTCACTTCTTTAGTTAAATAAAAAAAATACTGTGAAGAAATAGTATTCCAAAATAAAAATACATTCACATTTATAATATTTTCTAAATAAGACACACTATCATAAATTCTAAATTCTGCTTTTAAGAACTTCTTAATAAAAAATTATTAAATAAAAAGTTTAATATTTTCTTAATAAAATACATTATTATAATTTAAAATTCTACCTTTAATAACTCCTAAATATTAAACAAATAATCTAACATTTTCCAACGACACATTACCCTAATTTGAATTTCTACCTTGATAACTGATAACTTCGAGATGAAAAATTTCTGCGGCTGAAAGAGAGCTCGTTAGGGTAGAAATTCAGCAGCAGAATTTTTTCATCTCGAAGTTATCAAGGTAGAAATTCAAATTAGGGTAGTGTGTCCATGGAAAATGTTAAATTATTTGTTTAATATTTAGGAGTTATTAAAGGTAGAATTTTAAATTATAATAATGTATCTTATTTGGAAAATGTTGTACTATTTGTTTAACAATTTTTTAATCACGAAGGTAGAATTTTAAATTATAATAATATATGTTAAACTTTCTATTTAATAATTTTTTTATTAAAAAGTTCTCAAAGAAGATTTTAGGATTTATGATAATGTGTTTTATTTGGAAAATATTATAAATGTGAATGTATTTTTAGCAGAATTTGGAATTTCGAATTTATGATAATATTATAAATGTGGATGTATTTTATTTTGGACTATTATTTCTTCACCTTATTTTTTTTATTTAGCTAAAAAAGTGGAGGAGGATTGGATGAAATAATCGGATTAATAATCTCATTTCTAACCGATCCACTGAAGAATAGTGACTAGAAATAAGTGTTATAAGTAAACAGATTGTCTAAATTAGTCTCTTTCTAAATCACTTGTTAAAATTTATAACAGTGACTTAAATATTTACACGGTCAAATTTAAGGTTTTAAATTTTTCCACAAACTACTTTAACCATCCAATCCATTGCATGACCATTGAACTACTTTGAATAGTTCCGTCGTGGGACCTGTCTATCCACATTGAATGGTTCATCCATAATACAGACACTCCTTGCAGAGCCGTAGGAACTAAGTGACAGAAAGGGCGTCATTTCGTCAGCGCTGAGCAGTGTGATCCAGCCTATCCAACTAATAAAGCAGCAGGAATATGTTGCTTTCCCTCCTATCGTTCTCCTGAGCTAAATGTCAATATCACCAATGCTTCAGTGGGCAATTTGGATGCTCCTTCCTCTGGCCCTTCACCGATATGAATTCTCCTGGCAGGTCTCTAGGGACTCTGATCCTTCTACGCCTTGAATGTTCTTTCGCTATCAAAACAGTAATCTGCCACAGCAATGCATGCACTGAAAACTGGCTCTCACAAATTCGGCCAACAGAAGGAAAAGACAGTTCTAACAAAGGGGATTAAGAACCAGAGAATAACCAGACTTAGAATCTGTCGTACACGCTGCAAAAGAATTACGAAGAATACTTGCAGTACGATCAAATGCTTAATAATACAACAATAGTTTGACTGACAAGAAATAACAACAAATGAATTAATATGTCTTTGAGCTGTATGAAATGAAAAGAGTGATTAAACAATCGACATGCATTAAAACCACTTCGACATGTATTACATCTCCGAACTATTAATTTCCATCTATTTTCATTAATATCAATTCACTTTCATATACTAATTTGTTTTTAAAACGGCGTTGTGTACGGCCCCACAGTTATTTTTTATTTAATTGGAATCTCGTCTTTTATTTTTTTTGAAAAATCAGTTCATAAGAGAGTTTGAATATTTTGTTAGTATTAAAAATAGATTTAACACGATCAAAAACCTCTTGTACCAAAAAAAAATCAAAACATAAATTCCACGAACGCTGTTTGAACCATTGTACTGGACCATAAAAGTTCCTTTAAAACTTTAACTCCCACTGTTACTGACCATTGATCTAATTTTCGTTCATGGTTGCTTGTTCTCAACTTATATTTTGAGCTACAACTGGCGGTTATCATTGCTTCCCTACCACTACCGTCAACATGCATCCCCCACGATAGAGCCGAAACAGTGTATCTGATCTATTGCCCGCTCCCGACCACTACAATCTGGAATCTAGTATGGGTTGAAGTAGCACCTCTCCCAGGCATGGTTGCTGCTTCTTTTCAGATCCGTTGCAATGGCCAACTGAGGTGTTATTTCAACCCCTACCAGATTCCAGTTGGGTTGAGATCAAACAAATTTGCTGCAAGCTGGAGAGTTGAAGGGCGGAAAACTTACAGGTGCATTCAGTATGGATTTCAAATTCCTGGTTTTCATTCATAACCATTTTGTTCCGATCTTTAACTTCATTTCCTTGCCATGTATATTCACCAATGGATTTCAAATTTCTGGTTTTGTTTCATAGTCATTTTGTTACAGTCTTTAAATTCTTCTCCAAATACCTGGATTCGTTTCATAGTCATTGCCGTAAAATCTGTAAATTCATATCCTTGCCAGATTTAATCCCCAACCCCGCTATAGAGAAGCTGTTCTAACAAGGATTTTGTGGGGATGGGGATTAAAATGCTCAGAAATAGAAAGACTTGAACTGTTTTATTTACAGAGGAATTATTTTCTTATGTTGGATCGAATTTGAACTCCAACGGAACGACTGTGTGAGAAGAAGAATATTGCTAATTGCCATTGTTAGATCAAAACCCCTTACAATTAGTTTCTCTCTCCTGTTATAACTTCAATCAAACCAATTGTTTGCTGTAGGTGAGGTGTAATTCTTAGCACCAGTAGCATTGAGTTTTCTGAGCTAAAGCCCATACATGAATGCCATGAGAATCAAGCATATTGATATGGGAATATAATAGTTATATTGAGTGCACCCTTTACTTACGGTAGGATAACACTCCCTTAAAATGCAAGTGGGTGCCCATGATTCTCGCTATCACGCTACTATATGGGCTACAAGTAACAATATTTATTTTCTTTTATTTAAATTTTCGGCTGCATTAAGGTTGATCATCTTGTTTCAGGTAGAGCCATACCAAATGCGCGGTAAGCTCTCACTTACTTATAACCTAATGAATCACAAACCAGCGTTATTATTTCTCCACTGCCAAGGCCCAATACCACTACTATCAACATGCATGCATTCTCTTGGAGAGGCAAAACCCGACATGTTCTGAGGGATCGCTCCCAACCACAGCAAAGTTGGCCAAACATTGTAAATCTGGCTGGCTTGGCTGAAGTAGCACCTCTGTCTAGCTTGGCCGCTGCTGATTATAGCTGTATGCTGCAATAGACAAATGAGACATCCTTAAACCCTTACCACACTCCTATGTTATTCAGCTAGAGGGCTGGGTGGCTTCCGTGCCGGGTGTGCATTGGTGTGCATTGAGGGTAGATTTCTAATCATGCTCGTGATTCATAGTCATACTGCTATATGAAAGAGGGGTCAGAATTTCCTAGCATAAAGTTTGGAGAATTTGAAGATTACCAGATACTTGAATTCTAGGAAAAGAGCGAGCGGACCTGCCTTCCCTCCATCATGTCCAAAATTTGGAGATGAAAATAAATCCTCTTCTCAAAAGATAAGATATTAGATATGTGTGAGAATAATGTAGAAATAGATTTAGTTATGAGTGGTTGAACTGAATTAGTTGTAGGTGGTTGAACAGAATTAGTTATGAGTGGTTAGGTGTTATTCCTATATAAATGTGATGTAATTGAACAAATAGATTAATGAAATTGTGTCAGTTTTCTGTTTTAATTTGGTATCAGAGCTCAGGATTTGAGCTGGGGTGAGAGCGCAGGTGAGGAAGGCCGAGTGGTGTTTGCGTGAGGCCGGATCTGCGCTGTTGTGCGTATGTGCTGCCAAGACCCTTGTCAAGAACTCGGGTAGCAGTTGCTGTTGTGCAGTTTGACGCTGTGTTGTTGGAACCTGGTGGAGGACGTCGAGATTGGTACCAGCGAGTCATTTGGAGCACTAACCTCTGTCTTTTGAATCAATTTTCAGTTTATATCGGAAAGGCAGTGGATTTAAGGCGTGTGAGGCTGCTGGACGTTGAACTGTGGACGGTGTGGTCGAAGTCTGCTTGAAGGATACGCCTGAATCCGGTGCAGCAAATCGTAAGTGTTCCATCCTGTGTTACATTATATGTAGTTTCTGTTTTAAAGAGACAACCGATGTTGTGATCACCATACGTGGAGTTTCTGCCGTTGTTGAAAAATCGTTCTTGAAGTTAGCCCTCGTCGAGGAGGTGTTGGTACGCTGAGTTTTTATTTAGAGGAGACTACCGCAGAATCTTGAAGAGGGGAACACTGCCGCCGAATTTTGAAGGGCGTTGGCCCGCTCGAATTTTGCAGACTGTCCTAGAATTTTGAAGAGGGGAAGACTGCCGCTGAAGGGCCCTCGAAACTGCCATCGTGAAGAGGAAGAGAGCTCTTGTTCAGAGCCGATCCTGACAGAGTCTGTAAGTTCTCCATACTTGCTGAAATATTTGGTGAAATTCGCTGATGTCGTTTCCTTCGCTAGACCACCAATAAAGATTTTCCCAGGACTGGAAGTGTCTCTGGAGGCAGCGTTGTTCTTCTGCTCCTGTGCGGCATCGTTTTCTTGGGAATGATCGTCTTTTCCATTTTGGGTTTCGCTGTTGGATGCTATCTTCAGTAAAACAAGCAAGAGAAAGGGATTATTTGTGTGGCACCTACTGCACAAAACCCAAATCAGGACCGCTGCGAGAGAGCGCAGACCTCAGAAGAAAGGCTTGCTGTTTTCGCTTGCTGGAGCTGTCCGCTGCAGAGCTGCCAGCCGAGAGTGACTGCCTGTGAGTGTATACGCAGGCCGACAGTCAGTTTTTAGATCCAACTACCGCAGTCCAATTGCTGATGCAAAGGAGGCCGCCCTTGAATCTGACGTAGCACAGACCTTCAACGTCGAGGTTTGCTGGTTTGCTGGTGTGAGAACCGGTGTGTCCAGAAGAAGACGGAGACTCCCTGCGTGTGTTTCTTTGATTTTCTTGAAATCTTGCTGCCAGAACTTTGCTGGTGTGTTTTGCAAGCTTCCACCGTTTCTACTACCGTGGTCATATTCTTTTTCAGTCGGCCCGGTTTTCTTTGTTTTGTTGCAAAAATCGTGTAAGTGGGTCTTGTTCAAGAGAGTGTTGTTAGTGAGCACCCTTTGTGACAGGTGATAAAGCTAACTGATATGTCTATTATTTTAGACAATGATCTTTTTAATGATCATTTTCTCATGAACCCATTTGGGATTAGCAGTGTTTTTGAGTCCATTGACAAAGAGTTTCATGTTGTTGAAGATCATGTCCCTGAAGAAATCACTCATGTTGTTGAGGATCATGCTGTTGAAGAAATCACTGAGTTTAAAACTTGCCCGGTTGTTAGAAGTTTTATTGGATCTACTTTCAAGATGACTGCTACTTTGGAGGATACTACCATGGATGTTCTTCGAAGGCCGCTCATGTTCACAGATGACTGCATTTTGGTGACTCCTTTGTTGGTTCCTCATGGAAAGTTGGGAGAACATGAATTAAATTACCTCGTTCGAGATCTTGCATTGCCTCTCAATCCAAAAGAGGTTGTTGACGTTAAGTATGTAAGCAAGGAGCAAAGGAATTTCATCAGGAAATCCAAAAAGGTGAAGATGAAACTGCACCAGCAATGGAAAAGGAACAAGCATGGACCTTTTAATAAGAAGGCCAAAATGAAATGTTTTGTTGTAAGCCTAGCTGAGACTTAGACCAGCAGGCAAGTTAAAGTTTAAGTCGTCATGATTAAGAATATAGTTTCTTGTATATCGTGCTATAGTATATATTTGTTATATAGTTGGAATTAAGGGGGAGTGGTAGAAAGGTATTAATTCCAACTACCCTCTGTTAATGCAGTAGCTAGATCAATCTAGAGAATACAACAGATGTTCAAAGTACAAGTTCTAGAAGTCAGTTAGGTATGGTAGAAAATCCATTTCTCCATTAAGGGAGGATGTGAGAATAATGCAGAAATAGATTTAGTTATGAGTGGTTGAACTGAATTAGTTGTAGGTGGTTGAACAGAATTAGTTATGAGTGGTTAGGTGTTATTCCTATATAAGTGTGATGTAATTGAACAAATAGATTAATGAAATTGTGTCAGTTTTCTGTTTTAATTATATGCCCTTTCTATCGAGCCTGGACAACACCAGAAGAGATCAAGGAATGGATTCCCAAAATTGGGCTCTGATTAACCTTACGATATCACTTTGTCTGCATGGCCAACTCCGAGAGAGATCAAGGTCCAGATCCCTAGAATTCTGCTGCTTCGTCTTGTAGGGAGATGTAATCCCATCCTGTACATAATGGCAATAACAATTTTGTAGGGATGGGGATTAAACTACTCGGAAGTTTCCCTTGCATGATGCTATTTAAAAAAAAAAAACTTCTGATATTAGATGGAATGTTGAATTCACCGAAGCACAAGCGATGAGCGCGGTCTTTTATTAGCAAGTTTTGAGGGCCAGCCATGTGGCGAGAAGAATTTAGAAAATAATGCCTATCTTCCTTGGTTTGTGACAGTGATTTGCTATTTTTAATCATTGTCAAATTGTAAGTACTCTCTTACACGCATCCAAGGTTGGGATGATATCTCAATATTTATCATCACTGCATGAGACAACACTGACACTAAATATTTATCCGTGTGGAATGCAAGGCATAAATTATAGAGTTTGGCTTTTAGGAAGAAGGTTTAACTAATTGCATTTACATCTCCGATAAGTCAAATCATTAGCAAATTGTTAGATATGGTGTAAATGGATAAATGATCGATATCACTGTCTTCGAGGCATAGAGGCTTTTTGTATGGAATGTCTTTTATCAAATTTGTAAATTTTATGATTTTAAGATGATGGGTCAAAGATTGTCACCCATAACGTATTTGGAACTTTGTTAAAGCTTTCTTGAATTAATTAAGGTTCGGTAACATAATATTAAAATACTATGGAGGGAGATTTTTAACATTGTCATTATGGTTCAATATTTCAATTTAAAAGATTCCATAATATTATGATAGAGAAAATATCAAATTAAAATAGAAAAAAAAATATTTTATAAATATTATTATAAAAATACAAAATATAATTTATAAATTATATTATGAGAAGAAGAAGGAAGAAAGTTTAAAGTTAGATGATGAAGATATAAAATTGTCAACATGGTTGAAGAAATTTCGAATGCTATAGGAAAATCTACTTCAAACAAATTTCATTTTAATTGTACTAAACAAGTGAAGCTATTTTATAGTTTAGGATGGGTAAAATTGATGTATGTATTTTATGTGGTGTTATATTATTTGTATGTGATATTAATAAAATAAAATTAAGGGAAAAAATTATAATTAACATAATTGCATCAATAAAATGATTAATATGCTCTAACAAATTACATTTTTTATTTATAAGAATATAAATTTACAAATGAAATGTGGAAAATGGTACTATGTGATGTGAAAAAAACACAGATGGCATGAGAAAGGAAAGAGGGAATGGCAGCCTTCACTTGCCTTTTCTTGGAAACATGCCCACTCTAAAAAGGCGTGCTTATATGTCTGGCATTACTTTGACATGGCATACTAATGATGATATGAATTTTTTTTAATAATTGTATTTTTCAATAAATATATTTACAGAAAGAAAAAGGAAAAAACAGTATTTAGAGAAAAATAGAGGAGAAAATGGGTATCAAAGGTCGAAGATGTTGAAAATATATAACAATTCTCTTAAATCTTGTAATAGATAGTGTATAATTGAATGCTAAAAATTTAAATCATTTAATTTCGTTAGTAAGCTATCTATCTATCTTAGCTGACTCTAAATAAACTGTTCAACTTCTTTGGTAGACTATCTATTTAATTTCGTTAGTAAGCTATCTATCTATCTTAGCTGACTCTAAATAAACTGTTCAACTTCTTTGGTAGACTATCTATCTATGTTCGCTGACTCTAAATAAACTATTCAACCTGTGCACTATGAACAAAAACACCGAAAATATGGTCTCATTTTCAACTCGAAAACCATGTATGCAAGTGAGAGACTGTATACATTGTACACAAACAAACAAAGGAACACCATAAATCATCCAGATTTAATTTGTAGATACCTTAAACGTTGTACAACAAAGGTCTTCCCCCATGGCCGGAAAGGCTCACTTTGTTTTGTGGTGTTAATTCCTCATTAAACTCTAGGCTTGACTCACCATGAATGGTTTAATATCCATATACAAATGATCACAAAATTTAAAATAATAAAATTATTAAGTTTTGAGAGTAAACGCAGCGGACCCAGCTTATGACACTACCCGGCAGGTTAAAGGCAAGATAAATTTCAACTGACAATAAAAAGACAGAGTTGAACTCCAGAACCAATAAAAAGACATTTGAACTCCAAAACCAAAAATAATCCGCGCGCAGCCCAGTTCAAAATAAAACTGTGTTAAATAAAACATAGTGTAAATTCAAAAAATTACGGTCAATATGAAACAGAGTAAAACAAAGTGTTTGCGCAGTAAAAGTCAGAAATGAAATTCTAGAATACTTCGATTTATAATTCCATGAGGACAACAAAACATTCACCACATAAAATGGAGACTTCAGCAACTTTACGACTGTAAAACAAGAGTTTTACATAGATTTACAACTCTCTCTATTTACACAGAAAAAACACAATGAAACTCTGTTTTACGCGCCCACCTATTATCGCTCCTTAAATTTAGCTTCAGACATTCAAACTGATTAGCTGCAAATTCTAAAAATTCATACCTAATGAATTAACCAAAAAACATATATTGGTACATTAATTTCATGATAAGGCACACATTAAAACTAGACATGGGTGTGCACATACTTAAAAAATAATTTTCTGAACTTTCATACACTGCCTGGTACATTGGTAACTGTAGTTGCGCAGTAAAAGCCTCACGTTTACCATTTACCAATTCTGCGTATATATTTCTTTGATCTTAATTGTTTGATGTATTGGAGGATTGAGGAGTTTGTACCCTGTTTTAAAAACTCATTTACGTTCACATCCTGTTAAACACACATGGGCAGCAATAGAATATGAAAGATAAAATATGAGAGTGCAATTTTTATTAACAAGAGATATACATTTATAATACATTATGTGACCGTTGGGTTCTACATCCCAAGGTCTCTTGGACTACTTTGTCTATTCGGCTTCCATGCTAATCCATTGAGGATTAGGTGTCCAACATTCCCCCCCTTAATCCGAAAGGTTATGTATGAGTCCAAGAAGAGATCTGTAATACAAAATGTGCAAAAAATGCATGGCAGCACTAGGCTGAATGTGCTCTCTGAAATGTTGGTATAAAAGGCAGTGGTTTAAGGATGACCACCAACACTGGAACGCTTAGTGCAATTCCCGGAACTCTTCCAAAACTGGCAAGAAGCTAAAGTCTTCTGCTAGAGGAAGTGCTCCTATTGTTTCGAAGAGGGAAACCTTCAACCATGAAAGGGAGGTCTCACCTCGCGTAAAAATGAGAACTTCAACCTGAAAAGGGAAGTCTCAACCTGTGATGGTTTAAGGATGACCAACAACTCTGGAATGCTTAATGCAATTCCTGGAACTCTTCCAAAACTGGCAAGATGCTGAAATCTTCTGCTAGAGGAAGTGTTCTCAATTTTGTTCCTGGAATTCTTCCGACACTGGCAAGAAGCTGAAGTCTTCTGCTAGAGGAAGTGTCCCAGATTACCAACTGAAGACATGTTTAGGGGCATCTTTGTTTCTGGCTACAACTCTGAAACTGGTGTGGTAGGTTGTGGCTCAGGTTCGCTTGATGTGACTTTGAAGCTTGTAGATGACCATCATTTCCCCCCCTGTCAGATACAAGGTGAGATGATGGAGAAAACTCAACTGCAAGACTGTTCAATACTCTAGAACAAGTTCTGACATGTGATTGGAATATCTTCTTAGTTGTTGATGCCCATTGCCAAGACGCGATCCATCTAAGTTGAATCTTTGTTCTTGCAAGACGTTTGTTTCTGAAGCATCTGTGTGAAGAATGGGTGGTTTTATGACAATGCTTACATGGATGAAGATCAAAACAATGATCTTTCAAATGGCCAACTCGATCACAGTGTTGGCATTTCACAATCTCTTGTTGTTGTTTTTGCTGTGGAAGAGGAGCAGAATCTAGAACAGCTGGATGTGAACTGCCATGAATGAATCCAGCACTCTGAAACTGAATGGGCTTTGAGTAGTCTGGAATATGAAAGGACAAGTCCTTGTCATATCCAAGACCAGTTTTGTGCTTGTTGTGGACAAGCTATTCCCAAGGTCTGATGATGGGTTTGGGAAGTGCAGACTGAGTTTCTGCATCTGCATGTACAACTGCTACTTTATTGGGTAATCTGAATCAACTGTAACATTATTGACTTGCTTCTGATGGGTTGCAGTCTCAATGTTTTGAATAGAAACATGTTCAGAATGATGACTCCTCTATTTTAATTCTTCTTGCTGTAACTGAGTTTCAAGCTGCAAAAAATCAATTTTCTCTTGTGCATTTTATAGACAGACTTGAATGTCTGTGAGAGAAACTTTGCTGACTTTTAATGTATCATGATTAGTAGACAATATCAGAGTTTTAAGGAACTCTAATACTTCACTGATTCTGGCCATTTTTTTTTTCAATGTCTGATTTACACCTTAAAAACTGATCACAACTACTACTCAGTGCAGAAAAGTAATACCCACTCATAGTACACAGCAATATCCTTTATAAATGTGAAGCAAATGAATCAAGGAATCAATGCATATATGTGTAGACAAAGACTATAATGAGTTTTAATACCACAACTGGGGTAGCAGCAACTGCAAACTTGCTTGGATCCTTCAAATACTCCTTCCCTTTTGAATAAGAAATGATGGCTAACAAAACTTCAACAATTATAACACCATGTCATGGACAGGACTTGAATGCTCATATGCTTTGACTGGGGTACGAATCAATATTCTCTAATCTTGCCACTTTCTTCAAAGAAAACAATAGTCCACTTCAATATTTGAGATACCAGATTTGCATGAAAACAATAGTCCACTTCAACTTTATGTAATAATTTCATGAAGATATTTGTAGTGATGTACGCTGCTACCAGAGGTGCCACTCTGCAACTAGTTCATGATTCACTATAGGACAAGTCCACGTCCCTTTATCAATAATCCCCTTGACTCCAAATGAACTACGGACAGACAATGTCCTCTTTTCCTCAACTTGAGATCTTGATCAATTTGCCCAAAGTTACCAGCGATTCCAAGCCTATAGGTGAAGTCCTGTAGCAATGAAGGACTGGAAACTTGGAGCAACTATAGCTATAGTGATAGCTCATGTCTCTGCCCTGTGTAGATTCCTTTACCAAAATTTAAATGATTTTCTGCAAATAGCTGCTATGCAGGCTCCTGGGATTTGCTCCAATTTTTTTTTAGAGAAGACAAAAATGATCTTTATAAACTTGCTTACAGCGCTTAATGCTATGCTAGAAACAATGCTTCCCTCTTATCTAGAAGAGAAAGATGACCAGGAAAGCAATATGAACTTGGTCTGGAAGCTAAGTTGGCCTTAAAGGTTTGATATGTCTAGCACGACCTGATTTTCGAAGCGTTGCTTCAAAGATTTATGTACTTGAAGAATGGCCTGTCCATTCAGTCATGTTCAAAAATTCAATCTCCAATGGTAGTCCGAACTTGGTCTCCGAGTGTTGTTGACATCTCAGAACTCAACCAATTTAACATAAGCTCGACCTCTTCAGAGAAATATTCTATAAGGAATGTTTGCGCCCACAATCAAATGTAGATTTCGTCCATCTTCTAGGACTGATATTCAATGTGATTCTACCTTCTTGATATTAGAAATTCGTTCCCCTATCTACAATTTGGGAAAGGGATTCAATCTGGTTGTTGAGTCGAACGCCTTCTGCTACCTTGATTAACTCCTCGATTAGACTATTCCTCTGGCCACCAACACCGACCCCTTCCATTTTGAAATGTCAATGAAAGACAATCTTTGTTGATACATCTTTAGCAAAACCGCACTGAAACTAAAAAGATAGTCGATACATCTTCAGCAAAACCACACTGAAATTCAAAAGACAGTCGATACATTTTCAGCAAAACCGCACTGAAACCATGTTGAGCAGCCAATCTGAGTTCTCCAACAAACGTAAAATGTAAATGCACCAACCAGGAATTAAACAATGAATAGCAGATAAACTCGACAAATCGACCAACGTACATATAAACTCAATGAACTAGCACAAAGAATGGACACATAGTCGCAATTGAACTCGGCTTTCACCAGCACTATGGGTAGAAAATAGCAACATATTCAACCTCGACGAGCGACATTCATTCTCCATGCATGCATAGACACGCTTACAGATAATTAATGGCTGCAAGTTCTCGGAGAGGGATAGAGAACAATGAGCAGCATCAAAACTCGAAACTCGAAAAGGCCTCCCAGTGCTTTCTTTGTATTCTTAGATGAGTTGCGAAAGGAATACAAAAATCAAACCCTAACGCGAATTCAGTTTCCGCCGTCGGGAAAGCAGGAGCAGCATCAGGATAGTTCAACGCATGTCAGGCCAGCGTTATAATGTAATGAGCAGCGTGATAATGTTATGAGCAGCGTTCAGCACACAACATGTCAGACAGGCAAGCGGACTCTGGTATGGCAGTTCAACGTATGGATAGTGAGTCAGAGACCAAAAATAGAGACTTGCGGATTTCAGAGGTCAGGAATGTCAAGGATGGCAGGATAATGGCTAAAATTGGTCTTTCATCAACACAAAATACAATTGCAACAACCGACTATGTTTTTTTTTATATGACTAACACACATGGAGATCACCAGGCACAGGGATGTTCAAAACGTTTTGAATTCCTTTGACCGGCGTACAGAGACACAACACAGGGAAAATCAACTGTCCATTCCAACACATGGAGATATATGCATTCAAATGCCATGAACTACGCTCAGACTTCAAGCTCAATGCCAACGCATGAATCAACGAGAAATATGACTGCACCCAGACTTCACAACGCACATAACATTAATGGTCAGAGTAGGTAGCTTGAACAGAAATGAGCCAACGCGCCAGGACTTTTAACTCTCAACGTTTTTGCATGGCCTTCAACACATAACAGAGATCATATTTATAACCACATTCCATAGTCCAAAGCATATGCTGCATATTTAAATATGGATCAATACATCTGGCTCAATAAGACCAACGCATCTGCCTCACACTATTTCAATGCTTTCCATACACCAAATTGTGGTATTCATTCAACACACCAAAAATTATACATATGCCAACACAAATATATACAACGAATTCGATCATATATAAATATTTAGACCAACACATATATAGAGTTTTGATTAGGAGCAAGCATATAAACTTCAAAATGTGTACCACTATTTCAATGCTTTATTCCGAGTAAAGCTTCAACACCAGTGCATGAATTAATCAACCAGCAATATCACTGCACCGAGATTTCACGACCCACATAACATTAATGGTCAATGCATAGGTCTAGTGAAAGAAACACAACAAAAGGCCACAAGAAAACAGTGACTCAAATATGAGCAGGGCCAGAATTCGCCCGCTCTGATACCATGTTAAACACACATGGGCAGCAATAGAATATGAAAGATAAAACATTAGAGTGCAATTTTTATTAACAAGAGATATACATTTATAGTACATTATGTGACTGTTGGGTTCCACATCCCAAGGTCTCTTGGACTACTTTGTCTATTCGGCTTCCACACTAACCCATTGAGGATTAGGTGTCTAACACATCCTTTAAAATGAAACCAAAATTAATTTGATTGATTGATTTTGATTTGATAGGTGTGATTAATTTCAACATTTCCCCTTGATTTGATAGGTGTGATTAATTTCAACCTTCCCCCTTAAGTATAACTATTGAGATTGACAATTCCCAAACACTCTATTAGATGTCTCTTGTCAATAGGTTGGTGAAGATGTCTGCAAATTACTCTTGTGACTTGCAATGTTGCAAAACAATTTCTCCATTGTTGACTAGCTCTTAATAAAATGATTCTTTGTGTGAAACATTGACTGTGTAATTGCAAAATTGTTGCCAAAACAAATTGTTGTCATCCCTTCTTTTTCATGCCACAAATCTTTCAACATTCTTCTCATTCAAATGGCTTGACATGCCACCCTTGTTGCTATGGCATATTCAGCTTTCGTTGTTGACAATGACACTATTGGTTTGTTTTGGAAGCCCATGAAATGGCTCCCGAACCCATCTAGAAAACATAGCCTAATTTTCTCTTTCTGCCATCGACACTTCTTACCCAGTCACTGTCAGTGTAGCCAATCAGCCTGAATCATGTGTTGTAGTGTATAAAATACTATATCTTTTAGTTCCATTAAAATATCTTAAAATTATTTTGGTTGTTTGCCAAAGTGTTTCCTTTGGTGTCTCCATGAATCTTGAAACTAAACTTACTGCATACATTAATTCCGGTCTACTTACAATCAAATACATCAAATTGCCAATCATACTTTTGTATAGTGTCGAACTGACATTGTTGCTACAATCTTCTTTACTCAGTTTCAAACACATCATAGTTGGAGTTGGTGCATGCTTCCTGTCATGCATTTTGAACCTCTTCAAAATTTGTGAAGCATACTTTTTTTGAGAAATAAAAATGACATTTTTGTTTTCTTCATTTCTACGCCTAGAAAATACTTTAACAACCCCAAATCTATCATTTCAAACTCACTTTTCATGACCTCTTTGAAATCAACAATGAGGAGATCATCACTCTGTGTAAAAATAAAATCACCTACATATAAAAGAACAATAAGAAGCTTACCATCTCTCTATTTGATGTAGAGAGAAGGTTCACCGTCAAATTTTCTAAATCCATTGTCCAACAGGCAATTGTTTATCCTACTCTACCATGCACGTGGTGCTTGTTTCAACCCATATAGAGCTTTCTTCAATACACACAATGTCTTCTTGTCCTTGAACTTCATAACCACATGGTTGCACCAAATATACTTCATTTTACAATACTCCATTCAAAAATGTTGATTTCATGTCCATTTGATATACCTTCCATATATGTTCCATTTATGTTGCACTGTAATTGACAACATCGTCCACACTATCTCCATTCGTGCGACTGGCACAAATGTCTCTGCATAATCTTTTCCATATTGCTGCTTGTTTGCGTTGACAACCAACCTTGCTTTATGGCTTTCAATCCTTCCTTCAATGTTGTTTTTGGTCCTATAGACCCACTTTACACCTATGACTTCTTTTCCTTATGGAAGATTCACTAATTCCCAAGTGTTATTCTTTTCTATCGCCTCTATTTCTTCATCCATTATTGCTACTGATTTTCATTCATTGAATGCATCTTCAAAGTGGATTGGATCATCTACACAACAAAATTAAGCAAAACGTGATTTCATACTTATGTTGTTGTCACCTTAATTTTTCTCATAAATTTCACTCAGATTTCTAAATTTGTGTCTTCTCATGCTTTCCAGAGATGGACTTCATATGTCAATTGAAGTTGAACTTGGAAAAGATGGAGTTGTTGATATATGTTGCGCACTTGGAGGGGTATTACCTTGACTGCACGACACTTTCCTATTGCTTGTTTATGGTGTCACTTAATGAATGATTTGTTGAGCTTGAATATGTGTAGGAAGAGTCGCCACTAAGGAATTACTTCATGTTTTCAATTCCTCTTTGTTTTCTTAAGGTAGACTTGTTACCAGATTAATTGTCTTCTACAAAATTCCATCACATGCTTCCTTTTCTATGAAATGCACATCTCTGTAGATTATTACCTTCTTGGTTAATGGATTATAGAGTTTATATGCATTGGATTTATCACTATAACCAACAAATATGCATTTCTCCTCCTTGTTGTTTAACTTTTTTCTTAATTCATCCGGGACAAGTGTATACGCCATACATCCAAACACTCTCATATGAGTGACAATATGTTTTCTTCCACTCCATGCTTCTTCAGGAACCATATTCTTGACACTTTTGATTGGACACTTATTTATAATATATGTTGCGCAAATGACATCTTCATCCCAATAATCATTTGGAAAATGATTTTCCTTCAACATACTCCTTTCCATTTCAATAACAGTCCTATTTTTCCTTTCTATGACACCATTTTGCTGAGGTGTATACCTTGTTGGAAATTGTTTGCAAATTTTGTGCTCCCTGCAAAAAAAAAGGAACTCATTTGAGATGTAAATGTCAAGAAATAATAATTTCCACCAATTGATGGTGTCGGCATTGGACCACATAAACATGAATGAACAATATCCAAAGGCATTTTTTCCCTTATTTACTTTCCTGCTAGAAATTACTCTCAATGTTGTTTTCCCAAGATGCATCCTTTACACAATATTTCCAGTTTTTCTATTAGTGGCAACCCCTTTACCATGCATTTTTTATGTAGCAAATTTACACCTCCAATGTTAAGATTCCGAAATCTTAGATGTCGTCACCAATTTTGATCTTTGACCTCTACTTGAAAGTTTGTTTGTGTTGAAGTTGCAAGTTTTCTTTCATCTTCATGTCAATTTATTGACACTTGTGCTTGCGCACCTTCTTCCTTCAAATCTTGTCTTATCTTGATGGGAAACATTCTATTTCTTGTCATTTGAACTTTTTTAATCAACTATTTTCTCGAGAATTTATCCAAAATTGTGCATTTTCCATTTTTGAAAAAGACATTGTATCATTTTCTCATAAGTTGTCCAATAATTATGAGAATGTGCTTCAAACCAGGAACAAAATATACATGTGAAATATACTTCTTCTTCCTTTTCTTGCTTACAATATTAACTTTTATTTTACCTATCACTAACACTTTGTTATTTGTCCCTAATGTAACTTCATATTTTACACTTTCACCCAAATTAGAAAATATTTCTATGTTACTTGTCATATGATTGCTACATTGTGAGTCTAAAACCCAAACTTCCTTTTTCTTTTCTTGTGCTACATGACATGCTAAAAACATAATGTATTGGTTTTGATTTTCTTTTGTGAAGTTTGCATTTCATTTATTAATAAGATCATGTTGTTTTTTCTGTATTCACTTATAAAATGTCCATACTTCTTGAAATAATGACATTGAACATGAGATTTATCATACTTTTGCTTTTCTTGTGCTACATTACATGCTAAAAACATAAAGTCTTGGTTTTTATTTTCTTTTGTGAAGTTTGTTTCATTTATTAAAAAGATCATGTTGTTTTTCATCCACATTCACTTACAAAATGTCCATAATTCTTACAATAATGACATTGAACATGAGATTTATCATACCTCTGGCCTTGTGCTTGATTTTGACTTCAACTTTGAAATGGATTTTGATTGTTGCCTCTTCCACCCGAGATTGAAGTACTACTTCTTCCTCTTCCTATAGCATTTGGTTTTCCTCTCCCTATACCTTGACCAATTGAGACTTGTGTCTTGAAAACATGCTACATTGAAGAGTTTGTTGCTCTACTTAACCTATGTTTATGAGAAATCAATGATACATGAAGCTCATCCAATAAAAATTGTTAGAGATCCTTTGTCTCCTCTGTGGCTACAACAATAGGATGAAATCTTGTTGGTAAACTTCTGAAAAAAAAATTAACTATTTTTCTTTCTTCAATTGTTTCACCATGAGATCTTATTTGAGTAACCACTGGAATAAATTGTGTAATAAATGAGTCTATTGTCTCAAACTTCTTCATGCATATAGTTTCAAAATCCCTGCTCAACATTTGGAACTTTATTGTCTTCACCTTTTTCATTCCTTTATATTTTGTGTCAAGAATATTCCATGATTGCTTGGACTTTGTTGCTGCTGCAATCCTTGGAAATATACTCTCATGCACTGCTTGAAAAATGTGGAAGAGAACTTTAGATTTCTTCCTATTGTCTCTCAATAAATCTCTTTCTACTTGTCTCAATGCATTGTATGTTGTTTTATATGGTGGTTCTTAGAACCCCTTTTCTACCCAATCTTATATATCTTGAAAGAAAATAAAGACTTCATTGTGATTCTCCAATAATCATATTTATTACCATTAAATTAAAAAAAATTGTGGATTTGTCACTTTTGCTAGAAGATGTCATTTTTGACGAGTTAAAAACTTATCTTCTTACTAATAAATGTGCTTTGGTAAAATTTGTTGTCAAATGAGAGCTTTGACACTAGGTTAAAGGAAAATCAAATTTCAACCGATAGTAAACAAATAGCTAAAAGAGTGTAAATTCTAGAAATTATAGGCAATATGAAACCTAGTAAAATAGAGTGCTTGGGCAGTTACTCAAACTCAAAATTGAAATTCCAGAACATGGTGCATAAAAAAATGAGGGAAACAAAGAATTCATGACATAAAATGGCTACTTCATCTCTTTACAACTTTGGGAGACTTCAACTCTTTACGACTGACCAAAATGTTTGCAGAGATTTACAACTAAATGCAATAAAACTCTATTTTATGCCCTACCTATTTTCTCTCCTCAAATTTAGCTTAAGATATTTAAACTTGTTGGGTGCGAAACTAAAACTTCATATCTAATGACATAACCAAAAAACATACATTGGTACATTAATTTCATGACAAGAGCTACATTAAAACTAGACATGGGTGCACACACTTAAAATTTTAAACATGTGCACACATACTTAAAACATGTGTGTACATATTTAAAAAAGGAGTTGTTTTTAGTTCGATTTTTTGGAAGTTTTTATGGTGAGTTTTTTCGGTCTAATTTCTCTAAAATCCCCAGGAATTTATTGAAATCACAAGCTTGATGGGTAATCATGTCCAATCAAAGTGCTCTAAAAGTTTAAAATTAGCACTAAAGACAACTCCCTTAAAAAAACTAATTTTTAAACTTTGGTCGGTACATACTCTTTAACATTTTAAGCAGTAAAAGTTTGACATTTACTATTTATCAATTCTTTATTTATAAAAGGTTTGAATCTTTTTCTTAACTAATATATATATATATATATATATATATATATATATAAATATATATATATATATATATAATATGGTTGAACTTAGTAAAATATTTCAATATTTAAAAAGAAAAAGTAAAGAGAAATGTGTAATTCATTGAATTTTTAATAATACTAAAAAATTATTCAAAAATATTAATTAAACTATGAAAAATTATTCATGATGTATATATAAAGAAACAAAAAACCATTATAGATCCATCAAGTATTAAAAAAAATTAAATCTCTATCAAGCATTAAAAATATTAAATCTTTTGACATGCAATTTTGTGTTCAAATTTTTCATTATATATAAAAAAAAACAAGTTTACATATAATGAGATTTAATCCCTCTCCATTCTTCATAAATTTGTAATTAAAATAAATTTATATTAATTATAATTTCAAAAATTCATAATATTATAACACAATATAATCATACATGTATGTTACTATCACAACTCTCTAAAATATCTTGTTATTATAGAATTAAATTTATAATTATAAACAATGACATGGTAATATATTATTGGGTTTTTATTTAATCAATCTATATTTAAGTAATTGTTTTTTAAAATTATTAAAAAAAATCTAATTTTACTGAATATTAATAAAAAATTCAAAAATATACTTTTCAAAATTTTATTTTTGTTGAATCCTATCATTCAATACATCATATAAAAAAATAACTTCTATTAACATTTTTTTATGTTATTTACTATTTTATATAATTTTTAATAAAAAATATAATTTTATATATAAAATAAACCAGTTTAAAAAAAATTATAATAATATTTTTTTTCCACAATTTCTATTAACATGTTTTTTTTTCAAAAATGTCTATTAACCAGAATTTTACGCATAGATTTATTTATTCTTCCATTAACCCGAATTTTGCTCTAAATTATTATTCATAGATGTATTTATTCCTACCACCAACTAAGGGTGGCATTCATCGTATCACGTTGTCATTGCTTAACACTCAGTTTTTCAATCAACGTCATCAAATTTTTATTTATGAAAGCGAATCAACACTATATGAAAATGTCTAATTAATACACTGAACGGATTTTTATTTTGGGTATTTGTGGTGAATTATTAGATGTGAAAGAGGTTATGGGTGGAGTGAATATCACTTGTGGTAATATGAACCTGTGTTATATGAATTTGTGTTATAGTTTTTTTTTTTTTTAAGGGTATATAGTGTTAATATTTTATGATGCTGTTGTGTGTTATTGTAAAAAAAAATATTTATAGATTAAGAAATTCTATGTCAAAGTAAGAGTAAATTATTGTAGTTAAAAATTTTGCTACTCAATACTAAAGTATATTTGTAAATTAAGAAGCTTCATGTTAAAGTGAGAGTGAATCTCTACCGTTTTAAAACTCTCCTTAAGTATTTATATATGTGTAACTCCTATATTAATTTCTATTCAATAATAATAAAAATTTAAAATAAAATTATGATTACTATAATAAACATGTTTATTGTCACGCACCTACATGCTTTAACATACACGTAAAAAAAAAAAAAAAATTATATATATATCTAACGCATACATACTTTGGTTAGCATCTGCACATTATTTAAGTATGGGTTATGTTTTATGGCCACCACCGCTGTGTATACATGCCTAACCCGAGGCATCGTATATGTGACAGGCAATGAATATGTGGCCAGCCAAGTTTGACATAACGTTAATTATTCGACAATTAATACATACCTATGTTTATTTGCTAACTATATGGTATGACACTCTTATGTTTACTCCTCGAGTTTATCGAAGCTGTACTGAGCTCTTCTGTTGGCGCCTCCTGCGCTGGACATCTAGCGAGGGCATTGAATCTTGCCGGACAGACCATGTGAACAGGGCATGGTTACTGTGCTTGGGATCTTTCCGCGCTGGGCTTTTGGGTAAGGTCGCCTCCATCCACGGTGCACATTTGTTAGGTGAGATCAAGGGTTGGAAAGACTCCACGTTTCACCGCTGGCAGTCCTGGTTTATATATGGCGCTCTCCGGATTATTCGAGATTTTCCTCTTGTCATTCCATACTCTCTCGCTCTCTGTTCTTCGCTGCATGGACTTGTTTCACAGCTCCGCGCCACGACCTCCGCGATTCCAGTCACCGGCGCCATCCGGAAGATCTTCAACTTCACAGGCTTCATTATTGAAGCAACCAGGTGCCTTACTCCTCAGCTAAAGATCTGTAGTTATTATTTGATTTTAATGTTTTGCACAGAAGTCTAATTCCTATCGTTGGCATGACAGGTTGCGAGCAAATGGCTTCCGGCTTCTACAGTTTAGAGGAGAGTCAATCCCGTTGAAGCCCGCCGAGTTTTTTCCAGGTATTTATCTGGTTCGAAGGCTTACTTCTCGGTTGGTCCCCCTCTGTCTTGGTTTCAGTTTGCCAGAGGTTTCCTCTGTGCTAGAAAAGAGACCCCAACCTTATTGTTGCTCGGTTGGCCGCAGGTCTTGATGGACCAACGCTCTTAACTGATCAAGAGTTCTGGGACTGTTTTAAGAGTTGGGTCTTTCCTCATCTACGGTGATTTGGGTCCTTACCCGTATTTCTCCGAGGCTGGAGTTTTTATATACAGCTAGCTGTATTTTTGTTTGATTAATCTGTCGTGACTATAGCCATAATTTATCACTGTCTTCAAACCCTGGTTGGGACCAGCGGCTTATTTATTTTTGTACTCATATGGCTCGAGGGCTAATGGTTTACTGTATCTTTCTGTTACAGTTATATAATGACTTGATTTTCTCTTATGGATACGAATGACTTTACCATAATGCAGAGTAGGGTTTGTCTATTACCAGATGTGTAATGTTTTCCTCGTTCTCGGAATCATGCTGGTTAGATTATAGTATGCATGCCAATGGTAATAGTGTAATCTACAGTTCTCTTTCATTTCGCCAATGTTTTGAATGACTTATGTATAGAATCACTCTGCCGTGCCAACATCTGAATTCCATAGATGTATGGCCGACTGGTTAATGTTTTGAATGAATATGAATAGAGTCACTCTGTCGCGTCATCATCTGTTTCCATAGATGCATGGCCGACGGGTTAATGGCTCTTCGTGAATCGAACCCTGAGGTCTGTAACATATATATATGACCATATACATTCGGTTAATCATATAGTTGGAGTTCTGGTTCATTATTGGCAGTCTTTACATTCGCGGCCTCGGTGAATGCATGTTTCCATACTTTCCTTAATGCATACAAATGGTCTCACTGTGTTTTAAGAAATATCGTTTGGTTCTGTTGCATTCTTCTATGCTCGTCTCTGTATGGTTTTACACCATTGATATTGTATTCTTCAGTTACCCACAGCATGGTCTTTAATCTTGGACAATATCTCAGCTCTTCTTCGTCATTTGGATTTGCAAGAACCCCATTCGCTACGGCTATGCCGAGTTTGGGTTCAGCGCCGTTTATGCCTTTCTTTATTTGTTAATACCTCTGTTGGCATTTTATTTACAAGTGTTATGGTTTCTATATGGCCGTCTACGACCATTAGGGTCTTGATATCATATCGACCCAGGTTATTGGTTGCATGAAGATTTCAGTTTCCATGATTCGGTTTTCTCCAGACTATGTAATCATTTATTTGATAAAGACAGACTTATATTATTAATAGTCCGCTTCGTTTGTTTCAAAGGTTTAGCTGTTCTCAGCTCTTGAAGTTTCAACTATTCTGTATACGTTTCTTTCTTCGCACAGAATGTTACAGCTATATTATCCTTTGGCCTTACGAATATACTGATGTTTTCAGTCTTCTGGTTTTTACATCGAGGTTGACTATACTTTATACAGATACTTCTTAGTTACACAGATACAATGTCTTTAAATCTTGCAACTAAGCTGTCTATAGTTATGCATAGTCATGCTATCTCTTGATTTTACAGCTAGGCTGTCTATCAACATAGTTTACTCTATAAACTATATATAATTATTTCTCAGATAATCACAGCTGTTCTGTCAGTTACTCAGATAACCAGGCATGTGAGGGTTCTGTTACTTACCTGTTCCCCTCTGGTAAGATGAATCTGGAACACTTCTCCTGCCAAATCGCTGTGTGTCACTTGTTTTCCACCCAACCGTGAGACCAGTCCTTTCAGACCTGAGTCTCCCCCCAAGCTTACGCTTACTGGATCACTATCCTCAGTAAGCCAGCACTCTCTGTGCCTGACTATTTGGTCCTTACCAGACTTAGTCCATCCAGGGTTTTTTCCTCCCCTTTTCCTCCTCTGCCTGTCACTACAGCCCAGAGTTTCTCAACCAACCTCCCTTTTCCCTGGAAACCCTTCCAGTTGGGAAAGGTGGTTATTTCTAGTTATATTAACTAACCTTTCTTTTCCAATTCCCTTTTTTGGGAAGTCAGATATCTTTATGATTAATTCCTTTAATCATCAATTTAGTGCACATGAAAAATTAACATAATATCCTCAAAAGAAAATAAATTCTTCATATTATTTCAATTCAGTGTTTTACTGCAGTAACTTTTAAATAATTACATTTTTACGGGGTCATCACATCTCCCCCTCCTGAGATTGGACATCGTCCCGATGTCTAGTGTCTCCAAACAATTCCGGATAAGCTTTTCGAAACAGCTCTTCGTCCTCCCAAGTAGCCTCTTCAGGCCCATAGTGCTGCCATTGCACTTTAATTTGGGTAATAACCCGCTTCCGCAACTGCACTTCTCTCCGGTCGAGAATGCTCAGGGGCTCGACCCGAACTTCTCCTTCCGGTTCGACCTGCAATCAATAACATTATCAGTCTTTTGTTACAGATACATTTCCAACTAGTTCAGATAAAAACAATCCTTACCCTTATATCTTGCCACTTGATCACATGCTTAGGGTCATAGATATACTTCTTAAGCATGGATACATGAAAGACATTATGAATTCTAATGTGGCTTGGTAAGGCTAGCTGATAAGCTACTGGCCCAACCCTTGCCAAGACCTGAAAAGGTCCGAAATATCGGGGTGCAAGTTTAGCGCAGCTGCTCCACTGCAGAGTACTTTTCCTTGCCTGAATTTTGATATAAACGTGGTCGCCCACCTGATACTCTTTGAACCTTCTTTTCCGATCTGCAAAGTTTTTCTGCCGATCTTGAGCGGCCTTCAGGTTGGCTAGCACCTTTTTGACCATGTCCTCAATCTCCTTGAGCATTTCTGGTCCCAATCTTAATTTGTCCTCTGGGCCACTCCAATTTGAGGGTGTCCGACATTTTCGTCCATACAAGACTTCAAATGGAGACATCTGAATTGATGTGTGATATCCATTGTTGTAAGTGAATTCCACTAAGTGTAAATAGTCCTCCCATTGTGTCGGTTTTTGCATGACACATGCCCTCAACATGTCCTCCACCATCTGATTTACTCTCTCCGTCTGCCCATCAGTCTGGGGATGGTAAGCAGTGCTAAAATTCAGCTGTGTACCCAATTCTGCAAATAGCGCTCTCCAGAAGGCGGATGTAAACTTCACATCCCGATCTGATATTATGGTTTTTGGGAGTCCATGAAGTCTGAACACATTTTGCATAAAGACGTGTGCAATTTGCACTGCCCGGTAGGTGGATTGTACTGGTATGAAGTGTGCTGCCTTACTTAACTTGTCCACCACTACCATGATAGAGTCATTGTTCCTCTTTGTTTTAGGCAGCCCAGTTATAAAGTCCATTGATATAATTTCCCATTTCCATTCTGGGATGGGCAGGGGTTGCAATAATCCAGCCGGATGCTGGTGCTCCGTCTTGATCTGCTGACACTCCAAACATCACGCTAAATATTCAGCCACATGCTCTTTCATTCCCAGCCAGTAATATTCCTTCCGAAGCGCATTCAACATTTTCTGGTACCCGGGATGACCAGCGTAGTGACTGGTATGAAACTCATTCAATATTAAATTTTTGAGGCTGTTGTCATTTGGTACAAACAATCTCTTTTTGTAAAGCAGCATTCCATCCCTGCTAACCTCATAGTCTTGCGGACTTCCCTCGCTGGAAAGTGGCATTTTCCGCTTCATCTGTTGGTATTCAGCATCTTGACTTGCTGCTGTTTTCATCATTTCCAGCAAGGAATTTTCCCACCTACTGAATGTGACTTCATACAAACATTGCACCTTTCGACTCAGTGCGTCAGCTACCCGATTTTCCTTTCCCTTCAGATGTCTGATGTCAAAGTCGAACCCACTTAAGAAATCTGTCCAACGAGCTTCTCTTGCGTTTAGTGTGGGCTGACTAAAATAATTTGTTAAGCTGTGGTGATCTGTGAGTAGCAAAAATTTCCTTCCTAGAAGGTAGTGTCGGCACATCTTAAGCGCATGTATGACAGCTGCTAATTCCAGATCATAGGCAGAATACTTCTGCTCATGTTCCTTCAATTTTCTTGATTCATAGGCGATTACTTTCCCTTCTTGCATTAGCACACCTCCAACGTCTTCTCTGCTAGCATTGGTACATACCACATAGTCCTTGTTCAGATCAGCTATACTTAAAACAGGAGCAGATGTGAGTAATTGCTTAAGCCTCTCAAAACTTTGTTGACATTCGGAACTCCATCTGAATGTCCTCCCTTTCTTTTGCAAGGACGTGATGGGATATGCCACCCTTGAAAAACCTTCCACGAATCTTCTGTAATATCCCGCCAATCCCATGAAGGATCTGATATCCGCCACGTCTTTTGGCACAGGCCAATCCAGTATGGTTTTTATTTTCTCAGGATCAACGGCAATCCCTTCCTTTGAAATCACATGACCCAAATACTGGATTTCCTCTTTATAGAAATCACATTTGCTGAGCTTAGCATACAACTGATGTTCTCGCAAAGTTTGCAGTACCATCCGAAGATGTTCCTCATGCTCCTTCTTAGAGCGAGAATAAATCAGAATATCATCAATGAATATTAGTACAAATTTGTCTAGAAATTGATGGAACACACTGTTCATTAAACACATGAACGTGGCAGGTGCATTAGTCAATCCAAAAGGCAGCACTACAAACTCGTAGTGTCCATACCGGGTCCGGAAGGCTGTTTTAGCGATATCTTCTTCTTTAATCCTGATCTGATGGTATCCAGATCGCAGATCAATTTTAGAAAATACTGTCGCTCCCTTGACTTGATCAAAAAGTTCATCGATCCGCGGCAAAGGGTATTTATTTTTAATTGTGAGCTTGTTTAATTGCCGGTAATCAATACACATTCTAAGAGTTCCATCCTTCTTTCTGACGAATAACACCGGAGCTCCCCATGGAGATACACTGGGGCGGATATAATTTTTATCCAGCAATTCTTGTAGTTGCATTTTCAATTCAGTCAACTCTGGCACACTCATTCTATAAGGTGTCCGCGAAACTGGAGCAGCTCCTGGTATTAACTCAATGGTAAAGTCTATGTCCCTCTTTGGAGGTAATCCAGGAATTTCTTCTGGGAATACATCTGCAAACTCTTTTATAACTGGGAGGTGTTCTAGCGGGTTCTCCTTATTCTTGGTTTCTGCATAGCCCACCTGAATCGCATACACTTGGCATCTATTCCGAATGCATTTTTCGAGCTGAGATGCAGTGATTGGTCGGACCTGAACTGGTCGTTTAATTCCCTGCATTTCTTGTTCTATTCCAGCATCATCCTTGTACCGTATAACCTTTGTTTTGCAGTTCACTAAAGCCCAATGCTTTTCTAGCCAGTCCATCCCAATTAGGACATCATAGGACCCGAGGGGAAGTATATTCAGGTCTGCCACTACTGGCTGTCCTGCTACCACTATAGGGCAGCTTTTTACCTTTGCCATTACTCGTCTTTTGGTCCCTGTAGCTAGCTGTACCAGCCAAGGATTCCTGAATTTTTCAGGCTGCAATTTACACTGTTCAACTATCTTTGGACTAATGTAACTTAAAGTAGCTCCAGGATCTATTAGAACAGAGATGGAAAGGTTTAAAATTTTACCTTCAAACTCTACCATGGTGGGCTGGTATTCTGCCTAGCGGTCGTCCAAGGCTGCGTTAATTCTTGGCATACTTTGTCCCACGTCACCCACGGTTGATGCCTCATGAATCTGGGATATCTGGTCGGTTCCCTTCCTTTGCGGACAATTTTTGACATAGTGCGGTCCACCACAACCCCAGCACTGCACTGGGGGTCTGGTTGTTCCCTCAGTGTCCATCTTGGCGGGTTGTTCACTCATTCTGGTTTCACCGATGGACTTGGACCTGAATGCACTTCTTGGTGCTGCTCTACTATTCTGGCCCTTGCTGCTTCCTTTGATTCCGCCGCTTCGACTCCCCTTAATATTTCCAACAGCTTTATTATTCTTTTTCTCATTCCATTTTCTGTTGGAACTGTCCCCTTTCTGTTTGCTCTGTTGATAGCAGATTCTGGCCTTGCGAATCGCCTCATCCATGGTTCTAGGATTGTCAAATTCAATCCTTTCCCTCATATACATAGGTAGACTGCTGACAAACCGCTGCACCTTGGCTTTTTCTTCTTTAAGGTAGGGTACATAGCGGAGCAAGGATGTGAAACGATTGATGAACTCATCCATAGTCTGCTGTCCCAACCGCAGATCATGGAATTCCTTCGCCTTTTCATCATAAAACCGTTCTGTCAAGTATCTCTCTTTAAAATATTTCTGGAATTTTTCCCATGTTATGGTTCGTTCAGTTACGCCTTTAACGATTTTCACTTCCTCCCACCACAATGTCGCCTTCCCTTGTAACTGGAAGATGGCCAACCGTGCCTTCAAGTTATGATCATATTCATATAACTGAAAATATTTATTCATGTTGATTAGCCATGCCTCAGCTGCTTCTTCTTGTTCCCCATCGTAATGTGGGGGTTTAATCTTTCGAAATTCTCCTTGCAATTCCACCTTTTGACGCTTTGAGGTCTGCTGTTCTGATGCATTATCAGATTGGTCCTCTCCTTCTTCAGGAATTTCAGATTCTGCGTGATAAGGTTCCTCCTCCGTCATTTTCTGCTGTTCTGTGCTGGGGTTAGCTAGTGGCGGGTTTTGTTTGTCAGACAAACTTTTCAAAATCCTTTCTTGTTCCATTGTCAGTCGTGCATTATCCTCCCGGAGCCGAGCCATTTCATTTTTCAGCTCTTGAACTGTTTCTAGTATGGCCAGATTCGTGCTGCGGGTCTCCTCACCTAGCTGCACCCACAATTCTGGGTTGTCTCCAAAATTTGTTGCAGGCCCCCAATTGGCTGCAGACCTGTGCGGTGCGCTGCCCGAGCCCTACATGCTAACTATTACGTGTGATACCTTTGTTTCTCTTTTCCTTCGTCTTGACTAGCCTGTACCTGGCCTGGTCTGATCATGAAACATATAACATTGTGAGCTACCTGCACAATTTTGTTACCCCAAAAAGATTATTATTGTCATAATGACCTTCTCATCTTTTAATACTTATTCATATCCCAGAGGCCACAGTATGGGTAATCTGGGCTCTGATACCAATTTGTCACGCACCTACATGCTTTAACATACACGTAAAAAAAAATAAAAAATTATATATATATATCTAACGCATACATACTTTGGTTAGCATCTGCACATTATTTAAGTATGGGTTATGTTTTATGGCCACCACCGCTGTGTATACATGCCTAACCCGAGGCATCGTATATGTGACAGGCAATGAATATGTGGCCAGCCATGTTTGACATAACGTTAATTATTCGGCAATTAATACATACCTATGTTTATTTGCTAACTATATGGTATGACACTCTTATGTTTACTCCTCGAGTTTATCGAAGCTGTACTGAGCTCTTCTGTTGGCGCCTCCTGCGCTGGACATCTGGCGAGGGCATTGAATCTTGCCGGACAGACCACGTGAACAGGGCATGGTTACTGTGCTTGGGATCTTTCCGCGCCGGGCTTTTGGGTAAGGTCGCCTCCATCCACGGTGCACATTTGTTAGGTGAGATCAAGGGTTGGAAAGACTCCACGTTTCACCGCTGGCAGTCCTGGTTTATATATGGCGCTCTCCGGATTATTCGAGATTTTCCTCTTGTCATTCCATACTCTCTCGCTCTCTGTTCTTCGCTGCATGGACTTGTTTCACAGCTCCGCGCCACGACCTCCGCGATTCCAGTCACCGGCGCCATCTGGAAGATCTTCAACTTCACAGGCTTCATTATTGAAGCAACCAGGTGCCTTACTCCTCAGCTAAAGATCTGTAGTTATTATTTGATTTTAATGTTTTGCACAGAAGTCTAATTCCTATCGTTGGCATGACAGGTTGCGAGCAAATGGCTTCCGGCTTCTACAGTTTAGAGGAGAGTCAATCCCGTTGAAGCCCGCCGAGTTTTTTCTAGGTATTTATCTGGTTCGAAGGCTTACTTCTCGGTTGGTCCCCCTCTGTCTTGGTTTCAGTTTGCCAGAGGTTTCCTCTGTGCTAGAAAAGAGACCCCAACCTTATTGTTGCTCGGTTTGCTGCAGGTCTTGATGGACCAACGCTCTTAACTGATCAAGAGTTCTGGGACTGTTTTAAGAGTTGGGTCTTTCCTCATCTACAGTGATTTGGGTCCTTACCCGTATTTCTCCGAGGCTGGAGTTTTTATATACAGCTATCTGTATTTTTGTTTGATTAATCTATCGTGACTATAGCCATAATTTATGACTGTCTTCAAACCCTGGTTGGGACCAGCGGCTTATTTATTTTTGTACTCATATGGCTCGAGGGCTAATGGTTTACTGTATCTTTCTGTTACAGTTATATAATGACTTGATTTTCTCTTATGGATACGAATGACTTTACCATAATGCAGAGTAGGGTTTGTCTATTACCAGATGTGTAATGTTTTCCTCGTTCTCGGAATCATGCTGGTTAGATTATAGTATGCATGCCAATGGTAATAGTGTAATCTATAGTTCTCTTTCATTTCGCCAATGTTTTGAATGACTTATGTATAGAATCACTCTGCCGTGCCAACATCTGAATTCCATAGATGTATGGCCGACTGGTTAATGTTTTGAATGAATATGAATAGAGTCACTCTGTCGCGTCATCATCTGTTTCCATAGATGCATGGCCGACGGGTTAATGGCTCTTCATGAATCGAACCCTGAGGTCTGTAACATATATATATGACCATATACATTCGGTTAATCATATAGTTGGAGTTCTGGTTCATTATTGGCAGTCTTTACATTCGTGGCCTCGGTGAATGCATGTTTCCATACTTTCCTTAATGCATACAAATGGTCTCACTGTGTTTTAAGAAATATCGTTTGGTTCTGTTGCATTCTTCTATGCTCGTCTCTGTATGGTTTTACACCGTTGATATTGTATTCTTCAGTTACCCACAGCATGGTCTTTAATCTTGGACAATATCTCAGCTCTTCTTCGTCACTTGGATTTGCAAGAACCCCATTCGCTATGGCTATGCCGAGTTCGGGTTCAGCGCCGTTTATGCCTTTCTTTATTTGTTAATACCTCTGTTGGCATTTTATTTAGAAGTGTTATGGTTTCTATATGGCCGTCTACGACCATTAGGGTCTTGATATCATATCGACCCAGGTTATTGGTTGCATGAAGATTTCAGTTTCCATGATTCGGTTTTCTCCAGACTATGTAATCATTTATTTGATAAAGACAGACTTATATTATTAATAGTTCGCTTCGTTTGTTTCAAAGGTTCAGTTGTTCTCAGCTCTTGAAGTTTCAACTATTCTGTATACGTTTTCTTTCTTCGCACAGAATGTTACAGCTATATTATCCTTTGGCCTTACGAATATACTGATGTTTTTAGTCTTCTGGTTTTTACATCGAGGTTGACTATACTTTATACAGATACTTCTTAGTTACACAGATACAATGTCTTTAAATCTTGTAACTAAGCTGTCTATAGTTATGCATAGTCATGCTATCTCTTGATTTTACAGCTAGGCTGTCTATCAACATAGTTTACTCTATAAGCTATATATAATTATTGCTCAGATAATCACAGCTGTTCTATCAGTTACTCAGATAACCAGGCATGTGAGGGTTCCGTTACTTACCTGTTCCCCTCTAGTAAGATGAATCTGGAACACTTCTCCTGCCAAATCGCTGTGTGTCGCTTGTTTTCCACCCAACCGTGAGACCAGTCCTTTCAGACCTGAGTCTCCCCCCAAGCTTACGCTTACCGGATCACTATCCTCAGTAAGCCAGCACTCTCTGTGCCTGACTATCTGGTCCTTACCAGACTTAGTCCATCCAGGGTTTTTTCCTCCCCTTTTCCTCCTCTGCCTGTCACTACAGCCCAGAGTTTCTCAACCAACCTCCCTTTTCCCTGGAAACCCTTCCAGTTGGGAAAGGTGGTTATTTCTAGTTATATTAACTAACCTTCCTTTTCCAATTCCCTTTTTTGGGAAGTCAGATATCTTTATGATTAATTCCTTTAATCATCAATTTAGTGCACATGAAAAATTAACATAATATCCTCAAAAGAAAATAAATTCTTCATATTATTTCAATTCAGTGTTTTACTGCAGTAACTTTTAAATAATTACATTTTTACGGGGTCATCACATTTATTTTTAAATATAAATAAATCTTTATAATTAAAAATATTATTATATGTATTCTAATATATAAAAATATCATTATATATTTTATAATTAATAATTATAATTTAAAATAAAGAAATATTTCTTTTTTAATATTTTAAAATTTATTATAAAGAAGTGTTTATTATAAATTTATAAACTCTTGACTTGTTACGCAATTAAACTTTCCATTACATGACCTTTGAACCACTTTGAATAGTTAGGTTGAAGAACATGTTTATCCTCTTTGAATGGTTCATATGTAATGAAGACACTCGGTGAAATTTACTCATATTCAGAGCCATCTTAACTACGTGACAAAGGACTGATGGGATTGCAACTGATTCATGTAAGAAGGGGGTATGCCGCAGCGGGGTAAGAGCGGGAGAGGGACTATATTGAGTGAACTTTTTAATCTATATTTTGCATAAGGTTAATTTAACACACTAATAAAAATTTAATTAACAAGAAGAAGTATTCAGAGAATTTCATATTTCAATTTAGATCATATTATGACTTATGTTAATATGCTTGTATTAAAACGTGGAACAAGTAACATTGATACATCTTGCATAGTGCTTAAAAGTTATATAGATATTTAACAAAAATATCTGTATCAAAGGAACTAGATATCGTATATTTGAAAGGGGGCATCATAATGTAGACCTTGTTATTTCACTTAACAAGCGGGTTCACAACACAACACTCACTATAGATAGATGCGCTACCAGTGTAGAGTGAAGGATCTGGGGTGAAAGGGTATGTGTCAAGATAAGAGAGTGTGGAGAAACAACTTCGAAGCAGGTTTCAGAGAACTAAAAGACTGGAGAACATTATTACTGACTGCGAAAACATAGGGAATCGAACAATTAATGCATGTGTCACGGCTACATAGATTGTGCATGATTTATTTTAGGGATTAAATAGAAAATATAGTTAAAAAAAAACACAAAGTTGTATAATGTAATAATAATCAAATGAAAATAAATTAAACAAAAACGCACTTCTTAGGGAAGTTATCATTATTTTAATTGAAACAATTATAAATATTAAATATACTTAAACGATTATGATTAGAAAATACTCATTATCTTAATTGAAACAATTATAAACCATAAATATATTTAGAAAATAATGATTAGAAAGATATTCAGTAATAATGAGTGTGGTTCTCGCTCTTGACCTAAAATATTTTCCTCTTGTACTACTTTTTCTTCATCTTCACTTTTTTATGGTATTTCAAATTAGCATTATGTACAAGGTAGCGAGCCTTGATTGTGCGGAATGCAGGAGTACGAAGGAAGCAGAATGAATGCTTTATTTATACTTTTGTATTATGTAAAATGAAATGTGTTCAATTCTAAAACTTCTTGCTAACCTTGTATTTTTCATAGATCTATCTTTGAGACATAAAACTATTTTCAAATGTTCATTTTTATTTTGATCAATAATGCAACATTAAATATAATACATTATTATAAAATTGATGGAGACTCAGATTCCACATATAATTTTATCCAAATTCAAATGTAAATCACCATAGTTGTAATTTAGATATATAGAAGATCATATTCAAAACATAGGCATAAAAAATAAACATGTTGAACAAAATAAAAAAAAAGCAATATCGAGAACTATTGCGTTGTACAGAGGAAGGTTGTGCGAGAAGTGTCGGTGTAGGGACTATACTAAGTCAAGTTGTTTTCTTATTAGTACAATTGTCTGTTTTGTTTGATATATGAAAAGCAACTGAATATAGTAGATTCGAAGGAGACATGACAAGTTCTGGAGTGGTAAGACTTTTTTCAGTTTTCTAGAAACATAATTAATTAATATGCATATCCATAATTATAGAGAGCTTTGATTGCGCGGAATGCGGGAGTGAAGAGGAGATACAATGAAATATTTCTTCCGAATTTCATATTCCACATGATGAAATTTATCCAATTATAAAGACATGGTGCTAGCATTGCGTTATTCAAAAATGTATGCTTCATATTCAAAACTATTATCAAAGTTCATTTTCATTTTAATCAACAAAACAACATTAGATATAATACAAAGGGTCAAAGCATATGTTTGAAAAATTATAGAGAAAATTATCATAAAATTGATATAAACTGAGATTCAATAACAACAATTGTATCCATTCAAATTCCAATCACCATAGCCATAATTCATAGATATATATACGAGATCATAATCAAAACACAGTCATAAAAAAAATATCTGAAAAATTTCAAAACTGTAGTAAACCGTAAAAGTAAATGCATTTGTGCCAATGGGAACTCAGATTGGGCTCTTGGGCTCTTGTGAACCATAATACAAAAAAGAAATCTGTAATGAAAAAAAGGAATTTGAGTATAGTAATTAGCTAAGGTCATCATAACATAATCAACAATGTTGAAGTATCTAATTTTAGTAAAAAGAAAAGAAAAAGTTGAAGGATTTGAGAACACTTAGAGTATGTAAAAGTGTTCACCATGACCGTGTTTATGTTAGATGTCTATTGGGTTCATGATTTGCTTAGCATATTTGTTCACCATATTTTTAATGAAATCTATGTCAGGAGAAATTGTTATCTCCATTTTGACATTTTTCTTAAATGTCTCATTTTCAAATTTTCAACTTCTTCTTGCAACTGCATATCCAAGACAAAGTTCTAGTTATTGATTCTAACAAAAGGAATTAACCATTTGGTAATTTCTTCTGCATTAAAATCAGTTATGTCATCAAACTTTGTTGCCACTAATTGCTTTAGCTGGTCCAATTTAGCTTTTAGCGTGTCTCTTGAAATTAATTCAGAATTATGTATGATGCATGGACTATGTAAGTGCTTTAAAATTTGTATTAATGTCAGATAGGAAACACCTCTTCTACTGGCATCACATTCAGAAATGATTTCCTCAAGTTACTAATTTTCTCAGACCATCCAACTTCTAGTTTCTTTATTCGATTAGCACTTGGATGCCCTTTCTTATTTTTCTCTATGTTAAAAATTAATCTAAGCCTCTAACTAAAAGTAACTAAATCATTGTCAACGAATTTCTTGTCCAGCTAAAGATTACTATTAACCAAACTTACAAATGTCTTAATTTCCAGTTGAAGCATGTTAAATCAAAAGTTTATTGCCATGCATGATCAATAGTTTCTAACCTTTGAAATATGCCCTTGATGATATATGATTTGATTGCATTAAGAAAATTGGAAGCTTTATTAGATTTGTGCGGTGTTTTAGCAAAAAAAAAAATTGTCAATGGTGGTGTCTTTGTTTCCACTGGAGTCATTAACAGAGGACCTAGATTTAGAGTTTCCTTTAGTTCTTTAATATTTTTTTTAGTCTCTGATTTTCTGCAATATGTTCTTCAATAAACTGTGCAAGTTCATGATCGATAGATTGATGGAATACCATGAGCCTCTTGGCTCCAATTCCAGAAATATTAATATCTGTTTGTTCCTTATCAATGATCTTTTTATTATGAACTTTCACTTTTTCAATTCCGATTTTTTTTCCACTTTGTCATATTTTGCATTTTGCAATGTGACAAGATGTTCATAAAAAATAATGACCTTTTTTGCAATCTACTCCATTATTTGTTGATTCTCTGCCAGAAAAGAAGTAACCCAATCGGGTGGTGCAACTTTGTCACTTTCCACATCTATAGCTTATTCAATGCCTTCTCTATTTGTGAAACTTTTGGATTTGGTTGTTTGAACCGTAGGCGCTCTGTATGGAGTTAATCTCTAAACAGACTCTTCGTTATTTTAGTGACCTGATAACTTAGCTTGAACTAGTTTTCCAGTTCCATGAGCTTTTCTCTTTCCTAGACTAGAGGATGAGGTTGCACTAGTACCAAGTGTTGAAGCTGGAGATTTTTGTCTAGGATTTACGCCTCTTTGCTTCTATTTTTCTTCCCTGTTAATGTTGGTTTCTTGAGTAACTTTTTCAACATCGATTACCAGTATTTGATTTTTAGTTCTCTGTAGGTCTTGTAAATGATCAGTTGTGAAAACATATTTAGAATTAGACAAAGATTTAAATAAACTATTTGCTTTCACACTATGAGATACAAAAATTACATTGGTTCTTTGTTCAAATGAAGGTTAGGTTATTAGGGTAATTTGTCAAAGATATGGCATCATAATAAATCTATTATTGGTCGACAAATTGACTAACTATAAAGAAACTTGATTGAAAATGAGATCATCTTACTCAATTATACAATTCGTTTTGTATAACTAAGAAAGAAATAGAGAATGGATTTTGAAACATTTGTTGTAGTTCCCGTGTTCATCAGACGTGAAAAGAGCCAATAGAAATCCTTAGACTACTATGTAAAGAAAGAAATATCTTGGAGAGAAAGATGGGAAAGATCATGAGCAGTTTAGAAAATGAATTGTTGAGTAATATTGACTTCGCCCAGTTATGAGCTCAGGAAAATATTTTCTTCACACAATTTCAAGCACTTATTCACTACAACATTTGTCAATCAAATGTTGCAAATGTCATTGTTTCATTTCTTTTATGCTGACATATTCAGATACTGCAGATACAAAAACAACTAGTCAAATTTCTTATATATATAAGTGAATTGGTTCATTGTATGAGCACAAATAGGTTGTTTCCTTTATCTACTACCTATTTTCACTCTCAATCCCACTTAACTTCATAATTCTCTACTACAATCCCAATTACCAATTATTACTATTTCGCTTGTGGAAATTGCTACATACGACACTCTCAATAAATAGCAATTAGAGATATCAAAGCCAATGTTTACAGGAAGTAATGGAAATAAACTTGATATTCTAAAACCATTTTGTCCACTTATTCCACACTTTTCTCTTGTTTTAATATTATTGAAATGCGTGTCATTAGAAGCAGAAATTTATGATATAAAATAAGTATAAATTATTTGTGATTATGACAATTAGCTTAGAAACTGTCAAGGATATATGTAAATAGAAAATTGTCTAATGATAATTTCAAATAAATATTATACACAAACGTGCTCACCTACCTCTACCATGAATAGATTTGGTGCCTAAGTTGGCTCCCAACACTATGTTGATTTCAATTTGTTTTATTCGATATTGAAGTACGAAAAATGTTGAACCAAATTTGGTTTATGAATAACCTGACACACAATTTTGAAGATCATGGTACAAAGCTAACTATCATAACACATTCCAGGTTGTTGTGTACACATTTCCCCATGATTTATGATAAAAATATCTCCAACTAATGCTACAAAACATGAATTAATAGTTTATTCCAATAGTTCTGCATTCACTGTATTCATCTATTTGTCTGAAACCAAATACTTTTGGAACACGCTTCACATTTGTTACTTTGCTTCTTCAAATATTAACGTTATTCTTCTCATTCGTCATTAGGTTCACATCATATCTATATGTGCTTGATTACTGAAATCCCTCGTGAATAAAAGTGAGCGATTTAATCATATGGGTGCAAATAAATTATTTTGTTTAACTATATATTTCTCGATATGTTAAATTCTGCCAATAAATAGCAATTAAAAATACCAAAGTGGAAGTTTATGAGAAATAGTGGAAACAAATCTCAAAAGTCCAAAATTATTTCATTCTTTTATTTCACTAACAGTTATTGCTTTAATTTCGTCGATATGCATGTACTAAGTAGAAAACAATTAAGAACTAAAATAAATACGAATTCAATGTCATCGTGACTATTGTTGTACAAGATCTCAATACGGTGACACAGAAATATTGTGCACATAAGCGATCAACTAGGTCTAACATAGAATGATTTAATGGTTCTATTAATGTTCTATAAGTGGTGTCACATTTTGTTCTTGCAATTTTCTTTGATAGATAATTGACGCAAGGTGCACAATGCACTGATTACACATCTATTAGCTAAAAAATGGTAAAATGGTTTAAATTTATTTTTTTAATGATGAATGCAGAGTCATATGCACATTATTATTTTGTTTATAATTACTAATCATTACACAATGCATTAGAATAAATATTATTAAGCACTTGAATAATGTTCTGATTACGTGTCGATTAGGTAGTACTTGAACTATCACACCCCTCGAGAACTAATCGAATATTTATTGGAAACATGCATGTTAAATAAATTCTTGATTAACGCTTGGCTAATGCAACTATGAACACGTTTCTACCGTAAAATTCTACACCTTCGCATGCATTTTTCCTCACCACAATCTGCCCACACACCTTCCTTCCACACACTACTTAGTTTTAAATGATCAAAACCACTTAATATTAATCACTTCACACAATGTATCAATGGAAGAAGCTATGAAAAGTATGTCAACTCTCCAATTCCCTACGGTTTCACTCTTAGAAATAATGTTCACCAATCTTCTAATTCTCTGAGACCATGCAGTTTTTATTTTCTTCATCCAATTACAACTCGTCAATTCCTTCCTTTTTGTCTCTAGATCATAAAGAAAATCAAGCTTGTGGCTAGAAGCACACAAGTCATTGTTTACTAAATACACATCTCCTTCGAGATCATGTTCAATGCACTCAACAACTGAATCAATTCTTTGCACTAAATGCTGCAAATTGAAAGTTGCTTGCCATGCATGTTCAATAATTTGTAGTATTTGGCATCTATTACTATAATATATACAGTCAATATTTACATTATGTGGAATGTGAAAATGGAATCAAAACTTTTATTGTATGAAATGATTATTTTCCTTCACTTCTCTGCACATAGCTTTTGTCCACACCACTTCACTTCACACAAGTGGCCACCCAACAATTTGTTTTAGAATTGTAGCAGAATGTGAATAATTTTTGGTACAATGTATGAAATTTGGACATGTGGATTCATACATTCTACTAAACATAATTAACAGTTACGTATTAAAAGAATACTTTACCAACTTTATTATGTTCAAAGATTTTGGTTTTTTGATACATTGTATATGATGGCTAAATAAATGAACTAATGCATCTACAGGTATAGAATATCTAAAAAAAGGATATCTTGTTCCTTCAGACATATTAGCGAGTAGATTTTGAGTTTTTATTTAATGGAAAATGATAGTCTTGCTAATTGTCTCTTTAATTCGAGAAGATCAGCATGCATGTCATAGCATAATCAATACAAAATTGCAGTGGGCAAAACTAGTGTGCCATCTTCCCTGCATGAATTCACTAAGCCGACCATTATTAAGAAAACTTGAAGTGCAGTGCGGTTCAATCAAACTGATAGGTTTTTGTGAAGGTGTGAAAAATGTGGATGAAGCTTTCATTGTGATTCCTTCGTGCCTTCACGAACTTGTAATTCAGCTACTCGAAGGCTGCACAACCGTATCCGCCACTCATCCGCTCGGTCGTTAAATTATAAATGTGAGTGTTTTCAAGCTACTTCGTTCATGGGAAAGGTACCAAAATAATGGATTTACAACATGTCCATAGGTAGATCATCTATCATATATAGATAGATAGAAAAAGAATGACAACTCATATCATCTCTAGAATATTACGCTTTGACACTACAAATTAAAGTTTTTGTTCCTTTATCCACAAACTTGTTCTCCCACACAAAAATATTTGTTCATGTGCATTAAAAGGACATTTAATTTAATATTTCATAAAAACAATTATTATTTAATCCATAAAGGTGAAGTCAAAAATGCACATAGTATTTAGAAACATTCTGCAAAGAGAAAAGGTGTCACATTTTGCTATTCGAAATACGTAATTGATCGGTGAATGTTCCTATAGATATGAAAAAATGATTTATGGGGAATGAACTTGCATGGGAAATGTGAACTGACTCATTTCGATAGAAATCACAACCTGCCACTATTTTTCCTCTTAAACATGTTACAAAATATTTAACTCAGAGATAAAATTGCCATTCAGATTTTTTATTGTCCCAATGTCTTAGATGCAATATTGACGGTGTACAATAGTTTGCTTCAATCGAAGGCTTAGGCAAGATTCATTGTGATAGTAAATAATGTGATGGGAACCACGTGAAGAAACGAAGGAATTACCATCCCTGGTATGGTAATAACAATTGAATTGAAAGAAAGTAGGCGATATTATCCCTGAAGCAGCTTTTGGTAGTAGAAAAGAGCACACGGACCAACCCCTCAACCCATTGGGTATCAGGATGATATGATTGAAATAGGATAATGCTAGTAGGAATTGGTATCAATTTGAGAGGTGGAACCTCTCAAATTTAATTGAAAAATATTTCACACACATTCCACTTAGAAGTGTAGCGATTTTAATTTTCAATTAGTAATGATGAAGCCAATGTCATGCCACTATATGGGAATGAACAATTGTTGCGATTTTGCAAGAGTTATAAAACACAAACCAAGGGAGGGAAGCTAACATCACTGATAAAGGAAACTTCAGAGTCTAAGAGAGTTCGACAAATTAAAATAGTTTGTGATTGTGACAAGAAGGGTGGTGTAAGAATGGCATGATGGATAGATGAAGCTACACTATTAATAGCGAGAGAAGCTAAAGGAATGGAAACAACAAATAGCATGCCTCCAGGAAGAGCCTGTAGTATTTTCCGATCTAGTATTATATGGTTATGGAAGAAGACACAGTGTTGGGAGAGCCAAATATGACAGAAGGGAAATAGGGGAATTCATGTATCTTTGATGTCCCTACTAAGCCAGGTGGCCCAGAAAAGAGAGGGCTCCTTTTTCTCAGGAAGATGGTTTACACAGCAGGTCATAGTTGCACAAGTTAAGTTAACTTAACATGTGTTATGGGAAGACCTAGTGATTATGGGAGGGCCATATGATTTCGGACAGTCCTTGCAATAGTGGTTGTAGCAGTGGAATGAGGTTTTCTCCTTAAGAACCCCTACCTTGGGGTTTGGAAAAAAAAAAATTACACCAACCCTCTAGATATCACAAAAAAGTTAAAGAGGTCGAGGTCATGCCAATCCCTACCAAGGAAATAAGAAGCCAAAGAAACATGAAGTAGGCAAAGGTTAGTGATGAACATAGAACTTAGTCAACCTCAGTAAGCACAAATGTTCGCAAACACATGGATATAGTAGAAGGATTGAGTGGCTTGAAACAAGCTACAATTTTTTTTTGGGGGGGGGGGCCTATTTGAGGCAAATTTTTGATATTATTATTGCAGAATACTGTAGAGAAGAAACTGCCACATACTTTCTATAATGGAAAAAATTGCAAGCTTGATGCTCCTTAATTATATATAAACTTTGATTTGAAGGAGGCAAACCTTTGGTGTGTTTTCGTTTTAGATATGCCATTTTGTTAATTGAATTAATGTAAGTTTTATAAAATTAAAACATTCTTCTTAATGAAAAGTTTTGAAGAAATTGAAATACGATGTTTCTTTTATAATAGTGACTAATAGTTTCTAGTAAAGTTTTTGGTGTAAATTAATGTTTCTTATTTAGAAGGAAATGGTAATAATTATTTTATCCACAAATATGAAATAAAAAATTTACATAGTATTCTGAAACCTTGAATACCAAGAAACCACTATTTTCTAGTCTGAAACTAACCATCCTTATAACGACAACATGTTACATCATGAATTAAGCTTTTTGTTCCTAGTTGAATTAATTTTATGTTTGCGAAATAAATTTCCCTCTCCAACCTCATTTCTTGCACATGCCCCATCCTCCGCACATTGTTCATTTCTTATAAATTCACAACTTTATGCAAATGATCTCTCACACAACTAAATCTGTAAAAGTTTTAAATGGAAATGAGCTTTAAATGAAATATTAAGAGATAAAAAAAACTAGAAATTCCTATCTTGTTGTTAGTGTCAGAGCACTAACTGGAGAAATGATCTGCGACTCTTCCCAATGATGTAAGAAATTTTTCAATTTCATTATTATTTAGTTTAATAATAGTGTGGTTTGCAAGACTTCTAGTTACTATTTTTTATTCTGAATCTCAGAATGCGATCAATTTTAGTGTACTTCAAGATTAATTATGTTGGCTACTGCTATCATATTTTGACAATATGAACATTTTAGTGGTTATTGTGAAAGAGAGAAGTGATAATAAAAGAAAGCATGACAAAGAGCATGGGGTTTTGGCTAGGAATCACTGCAGCTTTAAGTCTTTTTATTATTTCCTCTATTTTGATGGTGATATCCAACAAGGCGGTCATCAACAAGTTTGATTATGTAAATAGCGGATACGGTTTTCCACTAAAAATGTTCACAAATTCAATTATGTAGATAGTGAATACTGGCATACACAGGAAGGGGAAATGATGATCAGGGGAACAAGTGTGGGGAGAAATTGTGTATGGTAGAGTTTTACATTTGTAGTAGTATAACGCACCTTATTTATATATATCTTAATTAGACCGATAATAGTATAGTTTAAACACTAAGATATAATTTGTTTATATATCACGTTCAATACACTAGACAAATGACTTATTTCTTCGTACTAAATGCTAAAAACTCAAAATTTATTTGTCATGCATGTTCAATAATTAATGTTGTTACCGCATTAAGGATAAATATTTTTATTATAAAGAGTGTGGAAGAAAAATGAACATTTCCGTTATGTGGAGTATGAAATTAGAATCAAAACTTTTGTTGTACAAAAAGAAAAATGAAGCATCCATACTTTAATCAATGTATATATTATGCCTAACATACCTTATAATATATGTATTATGAAAATGTGAAATATTTGTTATTTCTAGTTTACGAACCACTCTTTCTAGTTATGCCTATTACATAGGCATAACTAAAGCTTTTGTTCATAGTTGAATTAATTACGTGTCTATGCAATAAAGCTCCCTTTTCACCCTTGTTCTCCTATACATAGCCTGTCCTCAGCACATCCTTCATTCCACACAAAAGAGTTTAAAATTAATTTCATTGTTCTCTTACACATACCCCTTCCTCAACACATCCATCATTCCACACAAAAGAGTTAAAAAATAATTTCATCCTCGTGGAAAAAAAGTTTCCTGTGTAAACCCGTTCTCCCACACATACCCCATCCTCCACATAGTAAAATCTTTGCACAAGGAAGCTCCACACAATGAAACAATAATATTAATTAGAGATTTGTTCGCCCCTACCCCCTCCCCCTGCAAACCCCACCTATATAAAGGATCTACAGCCATGTCAATTCTTGCATCATTGGGCAGAGGAGTAGCATAACAATGCCAATTTAGTGTCAGAGCACTCAACAATGAAATTTCCAGTCGCAATTTTTTTTTTAAATGAATTATCCATGGGGCTTCATTGGGGGAGTAATACCATACCACGTTCTTTCATATTGGGGGATATATATTGAGAAAAAAATGACATAATATATTGAGCATATAATAGGGGGTAAATGATTTGTATAACAATCCCAGTGTTAGTGTCAGAGCACTCAACAATGAAATTTCCAGTTGCAATTTTTTTTAAATGAATTATCCATGGGGCTTCATTGGGGGAGTAATACCATACCACGTTCTTTCATATTAGGGGATATATATTGAGAAAAAAATGACATAATATATTGAGCATATAATAGGGGGTAAATGATTTGTATTTTATATTAGCTGGTATAAAAAATGGAGCTCAAATTAATGAAAAATATAAAGGGGTATAAAATATGTAGTCAAATCAAAGGTATTGTTTAGTATGACACAAACACACATAATATGTTAGAGGTTCATTGAGTGAAGCCCCCATGAAATTGTCAAGCACTAGAAAATACTCAAAATAAAACATCTACAGGGGGATTATGTGCCATCAGAGCTAACTCAACCAATCGAAAATTAAAAATAAGATTTGTAGGAAATTAGAAAATTAATTTTAAATTTATGAAAAAATAGAAATATTATAATTTTCCCAAAACTTTAATTAAAATTTCAAAAACACAACAAAATAATCTAGAGTCAACACACTTTGACCACGAGGCATATGTTATAGTCCGTGATCAAGCGAAGACTGATAACAAATAATACATGTTGCAACTTATCAATTTCTAAAATTTCCATTTGGGTTAAATAAATGTTAATTCACTTTTCATATATATATATATATAATAGAAAACACATAATAATTATATATAGTAGCATACATTTATAAATATATTAGAAATTCAAATGAAGTTAGAAAATAAAAATAAAATGATTATAGAAATAAATTTATAAATAGATATTTTTATTTTTATATATTATTTGATGTTGATCTAATCCATGTATATTTTAATAATTACATTATTAAATTATTAAAAAATACTTCTACACCAATAAAAGCTTTCGAAAATTGTATTTGTTAAATCAAAGTTTTTAATAAATTATTTAATAAAAATTTAAAAAAGACTTCTACACTAATAAAAGCCTTCGAAAATTGTATTTGTTAAATCAAAGTTTTTAATAAATTATTTAATAAAAATAACCCTCACTACTTTTTATAGATATATTTTATTTTTACAAAATAAACATTTTTTACACTATAACGCTCATAAATCCCAACATTTTGCATCACTTTCAATATTGTAACATATAAAATCTATTTGTTACGTTTAAATCTAGATATAGACATCCCCCACACATATATATAACCAACAAAAACAAATTCAAATTAAAAACAAAAACAAAACTGTGTTTTAAGTATTATTATAACATTAAAAATATATTTAATAATATATAAGAAATTATGGTGGTGTCGAGGAGCTATCTCAGTAATAATCTACTCTTCTAATCTTATTAAAATCTTATTAAATATATCCCTTAAAATTGAACCCAAATAAATAGATGTACTTCTAAACACTCAAGATACTAATCTTAGACCTCGAGATTTTCAATTTATGCACTGAGCTTTGTAGAGCGTGTTTCTTTTATTTTGGGAATGTTTTGTTGTGAGTTATTATTTGCCAAAAAAAATTGTGCGGGGAGCCAATGACATGTTTCAACAACTTTGTACATGCATTTTATGATTATATCTTTATTGGAATTTCCGGATTATATTTTGTTGTTTGGAAAAAGTATTACTATAAATTATATTGAATTTTATAAATAATAATTTTTAAAAAATATTATTTTAAATATATTTATTATTTATTTATTAAATTTATATTTATAAATATTTTAATAATAAAAATAAAAATTATGATATAATCCTATAATATTTATTAGATATTATGTAGTTTTATTAAAAGTAATATTTAGTTGTAAATTTATTTTATTATTATTAGATAAATATATATGAGAGGTATTTTACAAAGAATATGTATAGGTGTAAATGTTTTTAAAATTTAACATGAATATAAAGATTTACTATTAAAAAAATTAATGGAATATTAATCTTAATTAAAAATTTAGTACATAATTTAAAAAATATATGTCAGCTAATATTCAATATGTCTACTCAAATAAAATTTTAACCAATACAATCACCACTTATTTGTTTGGTTTAGTTCTATTTTCATTGTTTCTATTTAATAATAAAGTATATTGAAAATGTTTACTTAATTAATTTTTTAACTAATACAATCACTACCGGTTTGGTTTGGTTTGGTTCGGTTTCCATTGTCTCCATTTAATAACAAATTATGACAAAGTATGCTAGCTATTCCCATTCCATTGTCTCTATTTAATAATAAAGTATATCAAATATGTCTATTTATTTAAATTTTTAACCAATACAATCACCACCTGTTTGGTTTGGTTCTGTTTCCATTGTCTCCATTTAATAACAAAGTATGACAAAGTATACTAGCTATTCCCATTCCATTGTCTCTATTTAATAATAAAGTATATTGAATATGTCTACTTAATTAAATTTTTAACCAATATAATCACCACCTTAATAATAAAGTATATTGAATATGTCTACTTAATTAATATTTTAACCAATATAATCACCACCTCTTTGGTTTGGTTCTGTTTCCATTGTCTCCATTTAATAACAAAGTATGAAAAAGTATACTAGCTATTCCCATTCTGTTATCAAGTCATTCAATTTTGTTTCCATTGTCTCCATTTAATAACTAAGTATGACAAAGTATACTAGCTATCCCCATTCTCTTATCAAGTCCGCATATTCTATTATACAAGGTATTCAATTTTGTTGTTTCCATTGTCTCCATTTAATAACAAAATATGACAAAGTATACTAACTATTCCCATTCTGTTATCAAGTCCGCATATTCTATTATACAATGTATTCAATTTTTTTAATGCTCACATTTGCTACGTTTATATTTTAGGTTTTAGTTACTATATTTTAGGTTTCATTTAACAATATCAATTTCAATTTTTAATTCCTAGGTTTTGATTTTAGTCACGAGACTAAATCCCATATTGACAATAGTATACAATGATGCTTGCTATCAATCTAAATCATTAGTATGAGGTTTAATTTTGGCATCTTTCTTTGAAACCAGAATGAATTGCTTCTTGCTTATGTACTGCATCAACCAAGGCATTTGGATGATTCATCCACTTGTACTCCTTCATTTAATCCCATTCTATTTAAACAACTTTGTTCTATGTTCAATGATTGAAAACCCTAAATAATTTATGTTTTTAACAACCAAAACCCCTATCATCTACCAAACAGAAAAATTAGTTTTAAGCATAATCGAACCTACTCTCTACTTCTATACTTCTATATTGAGACCATAGAAATATACTAATCGAAAAATGATGAGAGTTACAATTGGAACTAAATATACAAGATAAATATTACCGAGATATAATCAAGTCAAATATTGTGTTTTGGTCAAAGAAAATTGTATTTTGAAATATGCCATTAACCACATCTCCATAATGATAATAGTATACTATGATGCTAGCTATCAATCTGACAATAATATCCAATGGTGATAACTATCAATTCAAATTATTAGGTAGCTTTTCATGTAAGTAAATCTATTTTTTTATTTGATTCAAATTATTAGGTAGTTTATTTATTTATTTATCAATTTTTTTTGTAAGTTTTGCACCACTACATCTTCATCATGTCCAATATATCACCCTGATTGGGGTGGGGAATTCAACAGGTGAATTCACATCAAGGAATGCCTTAACAGAGCAACCGATCACTCTCTATCCAAGACCCCGTGGACTATTTATTTATTTATTTATTATTATTATTATTATTATTATTATTTTCCTAAGAAAATATGGGCAGATCCACTCGAAGGGATCACATCCCATTGGCAAAACTAGTTAGATCCTAACTTTGATGGCGTCGAGGACAATTGACCATGTGAGCTCCCAATGATGAAGCAACATGACCTCGAATAATTGAGATGTTAGGTCCCCTATACTACTAGTGTAACCCTTGATTGTTATTAGTACAACCCCCTTATTATATTATTGTGCCCATGTAGTCCCCATATTTTTATTAGTGTGCCCCATAGAAGCCCACTATCGTTATTATTATGCCCTTACATTATTATTGTTATGTCTGCTCTGATTATATTATGACCCCTTAGACTCCTATATATAGAAAGGAGATCTTGTCATTTGTATCATCGAATAATTATTCGTTTGTGTAATGTAAAGGAGGTTGCCTCGTCGAAGAGGCTAGTTTCTAAGGCATTTATCTATCTTTTTTATCTTTTTGTGAGCCGGTTCTGTAACATTTGGTATCAGAGCTTGGATTCTAGGGTTTCGCTGCTCCAAATAGGTCATCGTGGCATTTTCGCTATAACGTTTGTTCAGCGACGTTTCAGAAGCGAAAAAAAAAAAAAAAACATTTGAGACGAAATCTCTTTGAACCTCGAGTCCAAATCTCAGATCTTGTCTCGCTATATTTTTGGAATTATGATCCAAGGAAGTTAGGGTTTGTGCAGGATCCCGAATTATATCTCAAACGGGCGACCTGGGGAAAATCATCATAACATTTTTTCTGACCATCCGATTGAAATTTTGTAAGAAGTTACAGAAAGAGGATGGACTGTAGTTTTCTATGTATCAGTTTCAGATCCTAAGGTCAAAAGAGTGACACGTGGCACTTCCTACAAGATCACTCTATTGAATGAGTCTATAATCAGGTCATCGTGGGAGATTTGGCATAACTCTTCATTGGAGAATCCAATCTTGATCAGACTTGCGGGGTTAGAAAGAGGACTCAAAAGGCTACGGCAGGACGAAATTTCATAACTTGGAGATCTGAAATTACAGAGTTACAGTCATTTCAAGATCGAGCTCCTAAAATCAAGAAAAGGCGATATGAGGAAGTTTGATGGCAATGATCTGTTAAATTGGATACAACAGATGGAGCAATATATTGATCTACATGAGGTGCAACTGTTACAAAAGGTATGTATTGCATCTTTATATTTAGAACCGAATCAATTTTTATTGTATGAAAGGCTTTGTTCTTATAAACCACTTGTCACGTGGTCAATTTTCACAGAGGAAATGATAGCACATTATGAGGATACAAAGAGAAACACCTTTTTTAGCCAATCGATAAATCTCAAACATAAGGGTTCAATGGTAGAGCACATTGAGGAATTTAAAAAATTGAATATAAGGGTAAATGATATTCCAGAGAAGCAAATGATTGATGTCTTCATAGGTACCTTAAAGGATAACATTCAACATGAGGTTCGTCTTTGGGAACCTGATTCATTGGAGAAGGCATTTAGGTTGGCAAGAAAAATTGAAAAAAAAATTATGGAAACAAGGAATCCCACCACTGACGACTATAATTATGGAAGTGTTTTTTCTCCTCACCTTCCACAACCTACAAGGTTTACACCACAACAATTGGAAGAAAAAATAGAAAATGGGCTTTGTTACAATTGTGATAGAAAATACACTAAAGGTCGTAAGTGTGCTGAGAAGAAATTATTTTACATATATTATGAAGAGGAGGAAGAAAAGGATCAAGAAACATCAAAAGAACAGGATATACACCAGGAACCAACCCGGGAGAAAGAAGAAATGAATCTGACCATATCTTGTAAATCATTGACAAGAATTACCACTCCTTAAACTCTTAAGATAGAAGGACATATCAAGAAGAAAAAGGTTCAAGAAGTGAAATATCAGATTGAGAAAGAAGAAATGAGTCTGAACATATCTTGTAATGCATTGGCCAAAATTACCACTCCTCAAACTATCAAGATAGAAGGACATATCAAGAAGAAAAATGTTCAAGAAGTGAAAGATCACATCGAGCTTCAAGAAATAAATCCAACCATATCTTGTAATGAATTGCAAGAAATTACCACTCCTCAAACTCTCAAGATAGGAGGACATATCAAGAAGAAAAATATTCAAGCAGTGAAAGATCACATCGAGCATCAACAATAAGTTCTCCAACTTTTAAAGGATATAGACATTTTGGTGCAGAATCGAATGAAACAATAGGCAGATCAACATCGCAGTGAAAGAAGTTTTGATGTAGGCGATTGGGTATTTTTACGGCTACATCTCAAGCAAGCTATTTATGAGAAGGAAATGTTGGCAATACTACATGCACTTAAGAAATGGCAACCTTACCTAATGGGAAGCCACTTCAAAGTAAAAATGGATCATGATAGTCTTAAATACTTTTTAGAACAAAGATTATCTTTAGAAGAAAAAAAAAATGGGTGACAAATATGTTGGGCTATGACTTTGAAATCATCTACAAAAAAGGGAAGAAAAATGTTGTTGCAGATGCACTCTCAATAAAGGATGAGGATGTAGAAGCATTGTTTTGTGCTATTTCTATTATCCAACCAGATTAGAGAAAGAAACAAGGGATGAATCGAAGAAGGAAGAAGAAGTATGGCCACTCATTCAAAAGTTGCAGAAGATCCCAGTTCAAACAATATTTCCAGAACTTGGCGAGGAAGGAAAAATCATATTGGAACCTCGAGCAGTCACAGAAACAAGAACCCAACAACTACGAAATCGATCAATTTCAAAGTATCTCATAAAGTGGAAGAACTTACCTGCTGAAGATTTCACATGGGAGGACAAGAATTTTATACAAAAGCATCAAGAACTACTGAAATGTTGAGGACAACACTTTTTCAAGGAGAGGGGCATGTTAGGTCCCTATACTACTAGTGTAACCACTGTTTGTTATTAGTACAACTCCCTTATTATATTGTTATGCCCATGTAGTCCCCATATTGTTATTAGTCTGCCCCATAGAAGCCCACTATTGTTATTATTGTTCCCTTACATTATTATTGTTATGTCGGCTCTGATTATATTATGACCCCTTAGACTCTTATATATAGAAATGAGGTCTTGTCATTTGTATCATTGAAGAATTATTCATTTGTGTAATGAAAAGGATGTTGGCCCCTCGAAGAGGCTTATTTTGAAGGCGTTCATCTATCTTTTCTATCTTTTTGTGAGCTGGTTCCATAACATGAGATAACCCGCAGGGATATATTAGTAAGTTTCTTGTTGAAAATGTAGCGGTGGAAGATCTTTTGACTTGTGCCTTAGCGGGTGGAGACCACAAATTTGACTTTGTCTAACATGGATGCTAGACTTCACTTATGATGAGTTTATTTCCTATCTACTGGAATGGTCATCAGGTTTGCATGCATAGACTTGGAGCTTCAGTCAATTGGATTCTTCTTTAGTTATACTACAATATGATGTGGCAATGACAAGTTGAATTAGAACAAGTTAAGAATTCATTTTTTATTAGAGAGAGAATGAATTGACTTCTCAGTTAACTCGCAATCACCACTGAAGGAAACTCGACTGAACTATCAATCGAACTAGGCCTCCTTTCATGGTTTGAATTCTATCTATAAAGAGAGGAAAAAGGCATAAATTCATATATTATTTTTTATTGTGGAATACGTATCAGTTGAGGAGGAATTTTGCACAACTATTTAGGAGCCTAAGTGCACAAGGATTGTGGATAAGGGAATAAGATTCTTATGGAAATTCAAGGAGCCTAAGTGCGCAAGGATTGTGGATAAGGGATTAGGATTCTCATGGAAATTCAAGAATATCTTCAACAGAGAATAGTTATATAGTTGAGAATATTGAGGAGAAGCCTAGCACTTTCCCAGAGACCAATTGTTGGCTGCAGTAACAACATGAATTGTACTAGATCCAATTACTCAAAGAACAATAAATAAAATATCACAACAAAGATAGCACGTTTTCCGTTTTGGGTGTCCTGTGTAAAACACACAAGCCATTTTTGTGTACATGTGTTTTCATCTCTGGTGTTTTTCTGATTCGGTTTAGACTATAGTTTTCTTATTTTTAGTGATTCATGTAGTGCATAGAGTTTCAAACAAAATTATTATTTTTTATTTACTCTTTAAATTTAAATAGATGGTATCACATTATAGAGTTATAGAAATAGAATATGAGAGAATTATAATTTGTAGTAAATAAGTATGTCAACATTAAACCAATCTAGATTCATTTAAACTCTGGATTTATTCATTTTAACTCCAAATTTATCTACCGTTAAGAAAATCAAATATCTTAATGTAGAAACTATTTATCAATTTTTGTATTTACGCTTTAAATTTAAATAGATGGTATCATATTATAGAGTTATAGAAATAGATTATGAGAGAATTATAATTTGTAGTAAATAAGTATGTCAACATTAAACCAATTTAGATTTATTTTAACTCTAGGTTTATTCATTTTAACTCCAAATTTATCTACTGCTAAGAAAATCAAATATCTTAATATCGAAACTATTTATAATTTTTCTACTAAAAAGAGGTTTGCAATTCTAGTAATTTGATTCTTCTTGAAGCTAGATTACAGATTAACATGAATATAATCTCGTCCTTTAAAATTACCCATTTGAAAAAAGTAATTTAAGTTAACTAGATTTTAAAATAGTATAAACAAATTTTATCAATACTTAAAATATAAGTAAATAAAGATAATATTAGTATTAATAAGTTATGGAATATTTAATTTACTTATTTTTATTATTTAATTTGATTAATTTTTCAAAAATAATATATATAAAATTTATTAATATTTAAATTATTATTTAATTTTATTTATTTATTTTTAAACCCAAGGTAAATAAATTTTAATATATTAAAGATTAAAATAAAATAATGTGAATATTAAAAATCAAATTGTCAAGATTATTTCAACCAAAATTTAAAGGAAAAAAGCACGACGCATTTGAGCTTAACCAAATAAAAACAACGGATTTTGAATGCTTTGATTGGACTGTTTGTGCCCTTGACTATTGTGGAGTTTCAAATTTACTTTGTTGTTCATGCTTAAATTTAATGATGGTTATCTGTTTTTTGTTTTATATATATTTATGTAGTTGAGTAGTTTGCAAGTAGTTATGCTTAAAAAAAAATTAAACACAATAATTGACTTATTTAACTCTATAACATCATAACATATATCTAACATCATAAATTTGTTTATGAAATGTACGCCAACTGTGTTAGATCTTTCTCTTTTTTGTGTTTATAAGAATCTTATTTAAGCCAATCCACTCACTGTTTATGAAATGTATGCAAACTGTGTTCGATACTTATCTTTTGGGTTTATAAAATTTTTATTTTAAACCAATCCACTTAAATTTTTATTGTTTTCAATTCTTTTCACTCACTTTTCATGTTTCAATATTTTCCATTAACCTGAAATAAGTTTAAAATATTTTCAATATTTTCCATCGCCGTGAAATAAGTTTAAAATGTGAAAAGCCTTTGTAGAACATCAAATTCTAGGCCCGGTGTTTGTACTTGACTTGCTATGCGGTGACAACTATCCAATCCATTAAACCACTCTGAATACGGGTAGTGGTGAAAAGCCTTTGTAGAACATCAAATTCCAGGCCCGGTGTTCGTACTTGACTTGCTATGGGGGGACAACTATCCAATCCATTAAACAACTCTGAATACGGATAGTGTAATCAGGTTACTTTTTCGGTCACAAAATAACTGAAATTCTAATATGTTTTTGACAAAATCTCTGGAAATATTTTTGAAAAATATTTTAGAAATTTAGATTTAGATTAGGGTTTTAGTATTTTGGTTGCAAATAGGTTTTTGAGGTTGTTCTTGCATTTATTTCCACTTTTTATAAATATTCCAACATTCACATATTTTTGAAAAAAAACACAAATTCCCAAAACAAAAAAAATAAATAAAAATAAATAGATAACGGTGGAGACAAAATTGTCACCTCGAAAACGACGCCCATCGAATACAACGATACCGACACTATTCCACAGAGCCGTATAAATTAAGTGACAGAAAAGGGCGTCATTTCATCCACAGGTATGATCGAACGTATCCACCCACTCCAATAGGTCGCTTTCCCTCTTATCGTGTACCTCACCCATGCTTCAGAGGGCATTAAATGCCGGGTTACCTGCATATTTTATAACAAAATAACACACTGCGCGTATTATTTATTTATCTAGCCAGAGCGTGCGTGTCTTATTTTGTTATAGAGTATGCAGGTAACCGGACATTTAATACCCTATGACAGGTTGGTTAGCCCTTGCCAAATTGTCATCGATATGAATTCTCCTTACAGGCCTCTAGGGACTCTGATCATTGCCCACCAGTAATACTCTTCGATAATAATAGAATACATGAAAACAGTAATCTGCCACAACAGGTTGATCCAGAGACCTGTCTTCAATGGGCATGCATTGAAAATTGGCTCTCACAATTTCGAGCAACAGAAGGAAAAGACAGTCCTAATAAGGGGGAATTACCAACCAGTGCGCACGAGAATAACAGAGGATGCAGGAATAAGCGGACTGAGAATTCCCCGAACACGCTCCCAAAAAACTACGATGAATATTTGCAGCACGAATAAACGCTTAATAATATAACAATGATTTGACTGACATGCATTAAAAACACATCGAAGAGTATTACATCTCTGACAGGATTAATCGTCATTCATTTTTACGTGCTTAATTTTAAAACAAGTTCAATCCTTGGTTGTAGAATGAGCTCTTAGCCATGTTAAATTATTATATATATATATATATATTATTTTACGTAACAATCTTGCATTCGTTCGGACTTTTAACGCGATATTTTATTTTCAATCTTCACGTATTTCAATTTTAGTAATTTTTAGTCACAATTTTTCATTGTTTATGGTTTTTTCTTGATGTTGTTCTGTTTATATTTATAGGGAGATTACTGTTCAGTTGTTTAAATTACAATATTTTAAATAAGATTGGAATTTCAAAATAGATTTACTTGTACAATTAAGATTTCACACTTTATATCAATAATTAATGTTGGAGGAATGAGGCGGAGGAATGGCCGGAGGACAAAAAATGGCTGGAATCTGGATAAAAAATTCAAAAAATCTTGTAAAGGCAGTCTTTGAATCATGTTTTTGACGGTGGAAATAGTTTCAGCACCATCAAAATTCCACCATCAAAAACATCTAGGGCACCTAAAATTTTGAAGTTTAACAACTATAACTTGGATTTACAAAAAACCTTACCGGATTTTCTCTAAATATTACCAAAATTTCTATTAGTTAGACTACCCAGGATGAAATAATCGGATTGCCAACCGTGAAATAATCCTCCACTTCTTTAGCTGAATAAAAAAAATATTGTGAAGAAATAATATTCCAAAATAAAATACATTCACATTTATAATATTTTCCAAATAAAACATATTATCATAAATTCTAAATTATGTTTTGGAAAACTTTTAAATAAAAATATTATTAAATAAAAAGTTTAACATTTTCTAAATAAAATTGGACAAAATTGGATGAACGGTTCATTCCAGAGAAAGAGAAACAATTATATAAGGAAACCTTTCAACGGTATAAGGAGAAGACGGCTGGCTGTTTAGAACCGAGGTTGGTACATGACAATCTGGAAGGTGATAGTCAAGGTAAGCCCGGTAGGAAAAAAGGTAGACGAACGTTGAACGAATCCATTCAAGCAGTGGGCGAGACTTTGGTAAACTCCGGAAGGGTGATACCTCTGTCCGAGGTATTTCTACCAAATCATCGAAAGTTTTAAATGATTGTTTTAAGTTGGAATATACGGGGACTTAATAGTCAAGGGAAACAGCGATATTTGAAGGAACGCGTAAAGAAAGATAAGCCAAGTATTCTGGTAATTCAGGAAACGAAAATGGAAAGTCAACAGATGGAAGAAATTGTTAAGAAAATGAAACTCGGATATGAGGTTATGGCTCTAGATGCAATAGCGACAGCAGGGGGATTGGCCGTTTTGTGGAATCCAGAGGAGGTCATTTTTGAGCATTGGTATTCTCTTCCTAGAATACTTTCAGGTCTGTTTCGCTTAGTCGGGATGGGGGAAAGGATTTTGTTCACTGGGGTATACGGGCCTCATAATCATAGAGACAGGCAGGCTTTCTTGAGGAACCTCCATACTATGAGAAATCTTATTCCGCATCTCCCATGGATGATAGGGGGGATTTCAATCTAATTAGGCATTTAGGAGAGAAGAGAGGAGGGGTTAGGAGAGAAGATTCACTTATGGAGGAGTTTAATGATTTGATCAGGGATCTAGGATTAGTAGACATACATACAACCAATGGTGTACATACTTGGAATAACCGGCGAGGAGGACAGAGCCAAATTGCCTCTCGACTGGATCGATTTTTATTATCAGAGCAAATTTTAAATAGGGATGTCTTCATTGAAGCTAAAATTCTCCCTAGCGTTGGCTCAGATCACTGGCCAATTCGGTTGGAGGTAGATATTAAGAAGATAAAAGGGAGAAAGCCTTTTCGCTTTGAATCCTTTTGGCTGAGGGATCCCCAATTTGTTCAGAAAATGGAAACTTGGTGGAGTCAATGCACTAGTCGAGGAAAAGGAAGAATGCATACAGTCCAGCTGAAGCTTAAGGAACTCAAACAGCGAATCAAAGAATGGAATCGAAAAGAATTTGGGAATATTATGGAGGCCAAGCAGAGGTTGGAAGGAGCAATGGAGGATCTCCAGCAAAAAATAATATTGGAAGGCAGAGATGAAGCTACCAGTAGGGAGGAAGGATGTATCATAAGCCAGTTAGAGGAACGCCGTAAACAAGAGGAGATTTTATGGAGACAAAAATCAAGGGTAAGATGGTTAAGAGAAGGTGAACGGAATACCAAATTTTTTCATCAAGCCATGATTCAACATAGGCAGCGGAATAGGATTTTTTCTATCAAGAATGCAGCGGGAGAACGAGAGGTGGAGCAGGTCGGTATTGAAAAGACTTTAGTGGATTATTTTAGGGGGGTGCTCACAGAAAATCAAAGGGATCGAAGGGAGGCTATCAATAATATATGTAGAAACATACCAAGAACAGTTACAGAAGACCAAAATAAGGCATTAATGCGGGCAGTCACTATGGAAGAGGTAGAAGAAGTAGTGATGAACATGCCTAAAAATAAGGCTCCGGGTCCGGATGGATATACCATTGAATTCTTCCAGGCAAGTTGGAAATTTATAGGCAAAGATATACTGGAAGCGGTGGAGGAATCAAGAATCAGACAGCAAGTATGGCCAGGTCTTAACTCAACTTTCTTCACCTTGATCCCTAAGAGTACAACATCTGATGAACCTCAGGGTTTCAGACCCATAGCCCTGTGTAACGTAATTTATAAGATTATATCTACAGTGATAGCGAAACGGTTGAAGCCTCTCCTACCCACTTTGATTGCGCCTGAGCAGACTGGGTTTGTGGAGGGTAGGCAAATTTTGGATGGAATTGTGGTCTCCCAGGAGGTGATACATTCTTTAAAACAAAGGAAGAAGAAAGGGATGCTCATGAAGCTGGATTTATCTAAGGCATATGATCCTTTGAATTGGGATTATCTAAGAGCGGTTCTTGCAGCTTTTGGGTTTGACAACAGGTGGATAGCTTGGATCATCAACCTGGTCTCCACTCCGAACTTCTCAATATTGATTAATGGGATACCTTCAGCTACGTTTAATGCCACCAGGGGTATCAGACAGGGGGACCCAATTTCACCGTTTTTGTTCATTTTGGTTATGGAAGGATTAAGCAGGACAATTAAGCAGGAGGTCAGGGCACGAAGGATCAAAGGCATTCGATTATGGGGAGAGACTCTCATCATAACACATCAACAGTTTGTTGATGACTTGATGTTGTTTGGTGAAGCATCGCTCAGAGAGGTAAAGGGCTTCAAACATGTCTTAGAAGGTTTTATGAGTGCTTCAGGTATGGCGGTGAATAACGATAAATCTTGTACTTTTATTTTTAACTCACCTGAAGCTGTTAAGGCCCATTTAACTCGTGTGCTAGGCTTTCGACAGGGAGAATTACCCACAAGGTATTTAGGCATTCAGTTAGACATTAACTCAACGCGTATAAAGAATTGGCAAACTCTAGTTGATAAGATTCGAAAAAGATTGCATAATTGGTCGTTTAGAGCGTTGAATTTAGCAAGTCGGGTTGTACTTTTAAAATCAGTTTTACTATCCATTCCTATATACCCGCTGTCAATTATGCCTGCTCCTAAGGGAGTTTTTTGTAAATTAAGGGAAATCCTCGGTAAATTTCTCTGGGGGGGACCAAATCAGCAAAGAAAATGGACCTTGGTTTCATGGCAACATGTCATCAGGAGGAAAGAGGAGGGAGGCCTTGGTATCAGGGATTTGGAGCTAGTCAATAAGGTTTTAGGGGCGAAGTTATGGTGGCGCTGGGTGCAGGGGGGTGCAGGGGGGTATGGATATCTAGAAACTCCAAGAAGAAGAAACTCCAAGAGGGTCACACATCTGGGAACTCGCAAGAAATAACAAAGACCTGGTTCGGGACTTCGCTTTCTGGGAAATCCGTGAAGGCAATTTAGCGAGGTTCTGGTCGGATGGCTGGCAACAACGGGAAAAGCTGGAGAGAAATCCAATTTTACATGACCTTCAAGTTGGGGCGCAACAAGAAGGAATGGAATATGTTAAGGATTATTGGAGACAGGCAGAGTTGAATGAAGTGTGGCGAATCTGGAAAAGACCGCATGAATGGGATGAGAGAATAAATCCGGAGACTCAACAAATGTATATTAGAGAATTAGACTCCAGGAAAATTAAGATAAGACCAGGCAGTGATATCCTCCGCTGGGGTAAAGCAACGCAAGGTATGTTCACAGTTAAAGAAGCCTATTATTGGTTAACAAAGGAGGATAGAATGGATGACCCAACGGCTTGGAAAAAGATATGGGACGGTAAATGGTGGCCCAAAGTCACAATTTTCGCATGGTTGGTGTGTAGAGGTAGGATCTTGACGTGGGATAATCTGCAGAAACGAGGCATGATTGGTCCATCTTGGTGTTATTTGTGTAACAGGGAATTTGAGACACAGGAACACTTGTTGAATAGATGTCTGTATATTCAGAGTCTGTGGGAAGAAATTCGGGTTCTCTTTGGTCACCTGAATAGGGATCCTGACAGTCTTAGGAGTACCATTTTACAATGGGGAGCGGGGCATTTTCATAGTAAACTTGTTAGGAGGATATGGAGCCTGTCGCTTGGTTTTGTAATTTGGGAGGTGTGGAAAGAACGAAACCGTCGAATTTTCAAAGGTCGAAGCTGTTGCGAGGCAAGAATATGGGAGGTAGTTTGCCGGTCGATTAAAGAAACGGTCCTCTCCGAATCTTGGGGAGAGGAGGATTGGAAATTGAATGTGGAAGAGCAACGAATAATAACCAAATTGAACATAAATTTTACGATGTTATACCCCAACACTGATAGGCGTCATAGGTATAGTATGCAGAGCCCCAATTATTTTCGCTTCCTAGGAGATAATCAAATTAAATTGTCCTTTGATGGTGCATCCAAGGGCAATCCTGGGGAAGCAGGATGGGGCGGGATTTTCCGGGATAGTCGAGGGGTTTCGCGATGGGCATATGCAGAATGGGGCGGGGAAATGTCAAAAAATGAGGCGGAGCTCTGGGGGGTGTATCATGGCCTTCGAATTGCTGTAAGGAATGGATACCGAAACCTCGATATAGAAGGCGACTCGCAACTTGTCATTGAAATGCTAAGGAAATTACAGAGGGGCAAAACATGGGACCACGTTGCCAAGAGCTGGAGGATAGCGGCAATTATACAGGATATTGAAGGCCAGATGAGGCTGGTAGATTATATTACACTCAATCATGTATTGCGGCGAGGGAATAGGGCGGCCGATTATTTAGCCAATTGGGCATGTGGCGAATCGACTCAGGTGATGGATGGTAGCTGGGGTGTGTTACAGGAGGATCCACGGTGGGATGAGTTGGCAACCGTCTTACGACAGGATAATGATGAGGCGATCGGGCGTGACAGGACTGCTTAGCTACCTTCCCATAATGATTCAGAGGGGAAAAGAAGGGATTATTTATGAAGACATCGGTGGGATCAAGTACAAAGATGTCAAAATTCCCATATGGCAGAATGAATTTATGCAGACATGGGACGAAATGACCATCCCAAGGCCGAATGCAGGGCGGGTACTGAGGTGGGAATGCGGTGGCATCAGGAGGACAGGGAGCTCATCACATCAGGGTCTCAGTCCTGCGACGTGTAATAATGAGCAGGCTTGGGAGCTAACTAACAATAACGAGGGAAGGTGGTCGATCGGAGGTATAATGTTGCATGGAAGCGTTTTGTTCTTGCATGCCTCTAGAAGAATAGGGCTCAGTCTGTACAAATATCAACAGCGCGTGGGAGGTTCGGCGCTTATGTTGGAGCAGTGTCTGGTGGAATTGGGTCTGCCTAAGAAAAGAATTGTGAAATTGTTGTCTACGAGTATGGCAGCTGATCCAGCCAGAAGTGAGTGTAGGAGAACGCGTAGTCAGGGGGTAGCTCTGGAGGAGAAAGGGAAATAGGTGGCTGAGGAAACGTTACGGTCCATTTACCTGGACATCTCTGAAGAGTCCGAAGAGCAAGAGGGGGATATAAGGGAGTTTTTCGCAGAAGAGACACCACGGCCGACCTCGGGAGGAAAGGTAGGAAAATGGATGAGGCACTCTGGTTCAGTGGGTGCCAGGGAAGATGATGATGAGGAGGATGACGGACGCTCGGAGGACGATGAAGATGAGGAGGTTGATGGACGCCGCGGTCGAGGTCGGGGCCGAAGGGGTCGAGGTAGTGCGCGGGGTCGAGGTAAGAACCGAGCTCGCAGAGACATGTATGAGGAAGGTTTCAGTACTGGGGTTCCAGGTAGGAAGCGAGGTAAAAAGGATATGCGGAGGAAATTGCAGGAAGCCGAGGACGCTTATGTAAATGAAACCCATCACCATATTCGGAGGATTATCGACCACCTGGAAGAAGAGGCGCTGCAGGACCAATCTGACCCTGAGATGGCAGACTGGGAGACTTTTCTCCCTGATCCGGGCCACACCAGAGGGAGGATGTCTCTCTACAAGCAGTCTTTGCATGTATATTGGGGTATGAAACGTTTACTTGCCAAGGCAATGGAACAAGTAGCAGTTGAAATGGTGGAGCTCGCTCACGGAATGCCTAACCTGAAAAAAGAGATGAAGAATATCCAAATGTCTCTTATGATGCACGACAGGAAGATGGAACAGCTGATCCAGTTGCTCAAAGACAGTGGAATTGCGGTTAAGGCAGAACCTGATATCAAGACTGATGCCATGAAGCAGTAGACAATGGAGGTTATTATATGACTTTTTTTGTATTTTTGCTATATTAGATGGATTAGTATCCATTCAAGCACAACATGATTATGTTTACAGTTATGTTTAGTATGTTTTTAGGTAGAATAGAGGGCTTTTTAATCTGGTTTGATATTTTTAATCTGGTTTGATGGCGGTTATATACTTTCGAAGGCCACCCGGTTTCCCTGCTGGGCGGGTGGCGCCCTGTATATGTACATAATTTTTTTCTTATAGTAATAGAATCTTGCCTCAGCTTACAAAAAAAAAAACATTTTCTAAATAAAAGACATTATTATAATTTAAAATTCTACCTTCTAAATGAAAAAATTGTAAAACAAATGTTGTAACATTTTCCAAATAAAATACATTATTATAATTTAAAATTCTACCTTTAATAACTCCTAAATAATTTAACATTTTCCGAAGACACATTACCCTAATTTGAATTTCTACCATGATAACTTCGAGATGAAAAAATTCTGCTGCTGAAAGAGAGCTCGTTAGTCTACGAACTTGGCCACAAAAAGAGAGCTCGTTTGATTACGAGAGGGTAATGTGTCTTTGGAAAATGTTAAATTATTTGTTTAATATTAAAAGTAGAATTTTAAATTATAATAATGTATTTTATTTTGAAAATGTTACACCGACAATTTTTTCAACTAGAAGGCAGAATCTTAAATTATAATAATGTATTTTATTTGGAAAATGTTAAACTCTTTATTTAGTAATTTTTTTATCTGGAAATTTTCAAAAACAGAATTTAGAATTTATGATAACATGTTTTATTTGGAAAATATTATAAATGTGAATGTATTTTATTTTGGAATATTATTTCTTCAGTCTTTTTTTATTTAGCTAAAAAAGTGGAGGATTGGATGAAATAATCGGATTAATAATCTCATTTTTAGCCGATCCACTAAAGAATAGTGACTAGAAATAAGTGTTCTAAGTAAACAGATGGTCTAAATTAGTCTCTTTCTAAATCACTCATTACAATTAATAATAGTGAGTTAAATGTTTACACGGTCAAATTTAAGGTTTTAAATTTTTCCACAAACTACTTTTCACGTTACAAAATTTTCCCTCACCCTCACGATATGTTACAATGCCAGCGGCCGCTATGTTTGGACTTGACTTGTTAGGCTGTCATAACCGTCCAATCCATTGCATGACGATTGAACCACTTCTAATAGTTCCGTCTTGGGACCTGTCTATCCACATTAAATGGTTCATCCATAATACAGACACCCCTTGCAGAGTCGTAGGAACTCAATGACAGAAAGGGCGTCATTTCGTCAGCGCTGAGCAGTGTGATCCAGCTTATCCACCCAATAAAGCAGCAGGAATATGTTGCTTTCCCTCCTATCGTTCTCTTAAGGTAAATGTCAATATCACCAATGCTTCAGTGGGCAATTTGGATGCTCCTTCCTCTGGCCCTTCACCGATATGAATTCTCCTTGCACGCCTCTAGGGACTCTGATCCTTCTACGCCTTGAATGCTCTTTCGCTATCAAAACAGTAATCTGCCACAGCAGGGTGATGCAGACAACTGTTTTCCATGTGCATGTACTGAAAACTGGCTCTCACAAATTCGGCCAACAGAAGGAAAATACAGTTCTAACAAAGGGGGATTAAGAACCGGAGAACAACCAGACTTAGAATCTGTCGTACACGCTGCAAAAGAATTACGAAGAATACTTGCAGCACGATCAAATGCTTAATAATACAACAATACTTTGACTGACAAGAAATAACTGTCACGTTCACATATGGAGTAATTTTTTTTTATGGCGATTAACCCCCATATATTAACTCATACATGCATTCTACTTCATTAACCTTATGAATACATTCTTATAACAATATAGTAGTCATGAACGATTCGAATATCTATACATTTGTTGCCATTCAGTTGATATAGATTCAAACTATGCATCAAATTCCTAAGGTTCGCCGTGGAGAACCACAATCAATTTATTTGGCGGTATAGATAATGTTTCGAGGCATGCAAAGGGTTTATGTGCACAACCCAATATGACTGTCAGTCCTTTCAAGCGAATTTATGGCAGCTGCTATCGTGTACTGGTTTAAATCCCGAGATATCTGTAAGTTTAAACGTTGTGTCTGGCCTTGACTTCGGTGGCGAGGGCAGCATTGTCCATTTGGAAAGATCAAGGGTTAGATGGCGTGATGCCATGTGCGCCCGGTGCCCCAAGCACCTACGGGCCTGACACCTTGGGCATACCAATTTCGCGCCCGGATCCCATCGACCCTAACCAGCCATCGAACGGTGGAAGAGACTCTCTGCAGATCGAGGGTTGAGACCTTGCCACGAGTCGGTAAGAAAGGTATAGTATTTAGTTTATGTGTGCTTCCATTCAACTCATTTTGTTTCTCATTTCGGTGTGATGGTGTGTCGCAGAGCTGTGGCGATTCGCCTGCCCCAATACTCATGCAGCTTTGTTCAGCTTCAAACTTCAGTTCTGTTCCACTTTTGCGCTGGTAACTAACTGGTATATGATGTCGCTACCTTGTCTTGCTATCGTCTGTACCAGTTCCTTATTTTGTTATTGTATATCATCGTTAAATTCGAGTTCTCGGTTTTCTGGTTTGACCCAGGTGCGCAGGTGGCTGGTTGTCATTCATCATCGAGGATAGAGAACTCTTCGCTCTATCTGCTATCCTGATAACAGGTAGACTCGATTGCCACCTAACTTCATTTGTTGAATCTGTTCAGGGTAACAACTGAACGTTTATTTTACTTGACAGGAATGCCAGGTAGCACCACCGCGGCCTGGGGTCCCTTTACCAATTCGGGTTTCTACCCTTGTTTTAGATGATAATCTTTGGTTAGGAGATGATACAGGCTAAGCATTGCATGCATAGCCGTAACCCCTTTATATGTATAACTGTTCATTTCTGAAGCCTGTTCTGGTTTGTACTCAGACGGTATAATGTTTAAGCTTTAATACTGAACATGAGGGTTGACTCCCTGGTTATTTCATTAAAATGTTTTAGAGAGTAAAGGCATGAGAGATTCAATAAGTTTCAGCTCTATGTACAATGTCTTCTTTGGTTTATTCGTCTCCTTGGCCACGGCTATATATATATACAGACTTAATGTTTCAGGATTTATAATGTTCCTTTCTAATTAAATTTGATTGCATGACCATCTCTTCAAATGTCGAGGTCATATGTGCTCTGAAGTTTCGATTTCAATGGTTTTCTTCTGGTTTTGCATCCGATTTAATGCGGACAAGGCAATTGTTCCAAAACAGAGTTGCTGGTTAAACTTGACTATGTGCTTATATATACATAATACAGTCGTTGGTTCTTTTCAGGGTATTATAATGCGTTGTACATTTATTGGTTTACCTTAGATATATACATGTTTGTATTTTTTGTGCCATGCGACACTACTGTGCGACTGTAACAGAATGCCGAGGCGTTTAACAAGTCTTTAGTATCAGTCTCCGGTTTCGTTTCATGGTTCCGTCGGCCGAGGGTTAAGGTTTTCCCTTTTACCATACTTGTACGAGATCGTAGCTTACTTGCTCAAATTCCTTACTATGGAAATCATGCTATATTTGTTCTCTGTTGATATTCCCTTGTGGATTAAGCGTAATGCACAGTTTGTTCAACAGGGTTTGCTAGCGTATTTCTTTTCATTTATCTGAATATATCAATGTCTGGACTATTTCTCTTAGCTTTTACTGAATATAGAAACGACTAGACTTCTGTTTCGTATTTCTATTTATGAAGAAAGGTTTTAATACATTCCCTTCCTGGTTTCGGAATTCTTGCTTCCGCCTTAGTAGCGAGGATTCTAATGATGTATCCATTCCTTCCAATTTTAAATAGAGAATACAGGTTCTAATTTTTAGGAATCACATGCAATCTAGTATTCTTTTTCAGAAACAGAATAAACGAGTTATTTTCCACTGTTTCTTTTTCTTTAAATACAGGCTCATACAATTCATTTATCAGTTAGCAGGTTCATTGAATCTTACCTGCTTATCAGCAAACCTGTTTATATTGCTTGTCAATCCACCCGTCCGTAGGAAGTACTCTTCTTTGACCTTCTACCCCCAAGCACTTGCAGGTCCTCTCGACTGCAATCCACTGGTCTCGCCACTAATCGCTATCTGGTCCTAACCAGACGTAGCGTACACAGGAAAATTCCTTTTTCCTCTATGCTATCTGATCCTAACCAGACATAGCATGACCATTTTCTTTCTTCTCTGCCGTCTGGTCCTTACCAGACTTGGCAATCTTTCCCCTTTTTCCTCAGGGACCACAACTACCTTCTGAAGGTAGTTAGGGTTCTCTTGGAACTGCCTCCACAGTTACTAACCATGATTAATCATATGCTCAGTTCAAATAGTACTTAACACAATTGTTTTTATTTAATCATAAAATTAATAACAAAGTTATATACTTTTCCAAATAAAGTCTTTGTTCATAATTACTTTCACTATTTACCACTTTAACCTTTCACGAGGGATGTTACATCTCCCCCTCCTGAAAGTCTACATCGTCCCGATGTTGCTGTTCATTCAAAAACAATCTGGGATAAGTATCCCTCATCATTCGTTCATCCTCCCAGGTGGCCTCTTCAGGCCCAAAGTGCCACCACTGCACTTTAACCTGGCTGATGACCTTTTTCCGCAGCTCGACTCTTCTCCGATCTAATATGTTCACTGGTTCGACCAGGAACTCTCCTTCCGGTTCCACCTGAAACACATTACAATCAGATTAGCTGCTTAATAGTATTCTTTTCCAGTTTACATTATTTAACAGTCTTTCCTTACCTGAATGTCCTGCCAACTTATTATATGCCTAGGGTCATACACATATCTCTTTAAAACTGATACATGGAAGACATTATGAACCCGAATATGGCTGGGTAGGGCGAGCTGGTAAGCTACCGGCCCTACTCGTGCCAGAATTTGGAAAGGTCCACAAAAACGCGGTGCCAGTTTGGCACAAGCATTCCATTGGAGGGTACTTTTCCTAGCTCGTATTCTGATGTACACATGCTCACCCACTTGGTACTCTTTGAATGCTCTCTTCCGGTCTGCAAAACTCTTCTGCCTGTCCTGTGCCATCTTTAGATTAGCTCGAACTTTTTTCACCATAACTTCCATTTCTTCTAACATCTCAGGACCCAGCAAGAATTTGTCCTCCGGTCCACCCCAACTGGAGGGTGTGCGGCATTTCCGGCCGTAAAGTACTTCGAATGGGCTCATCTTCAAGGAGGCGTGATAACCATTGTTATAGGCGAATTCCACTAGGTGTAAATACTCCTCCCATCGCGTAGGTTGCTGCATCACATAAGACCTCAGCATGTCTTCCACTACTTGATTCACCCGCTCAGTCTGTCCGTCGGTTTGCGGATGATATGCGGTGCTGAAGTTTAATTGAGTTCCTAGACCTTCAAATAAGGTCCTCCAAAAAGCTGAGGTGAATTTAACAACACGGTCAGATATTATTACTTTCGACAGCCCATGAAGTTTAAATATATTCTGCATGAAAATGTTTGCGATTTGAGCTGCACGGTAAGTGGATTGAACTGGTATGAAGTGAGCTGACTTGCTGAGTTTATCTACCACCACCATTATAGAATCATTGTTCTTTTTGGATTTCGGCAAACCGGTGATAAAGTCCATGGTTATGGTCTCCCATTTCCATTCCGGTATGGGTAATGGCTGTAGTAACCCTGCAGGGTGCTGATGTTCAGCCTTCACCTGTTGACACTCTAAACAACGCGCCAGGTATTCTATCACGTCCTTTTTCATGCCCGGCCAGTAGTACTCCTTCCTTAGCGAGGTGATTAATTTCTGGTAACCAGGATGTCCTGCATAAGGACTTTTATGATTTTCATCCAGAATCTTTTCCTTAATGCTGCTCTGATTGGGTACATAAATCTTCTTCTGGTAGCACAAAATCCCGGCTGCATTCAAGGTGTACCCTTGTTGTATTAAACGGGCATCTGAATTCTGTACCAAATGCTTCTTCTGCAGATAAATCTGATCCTGTGCAGCAGCCTCGTCAATTTCTTTGCCAAGGGTGGACCATCCTTGACTAATGCCAACTTCATAAATGCAATGCACTTTCCGGCTCAGTGCATCAGCTACTCTGTTCTCTTTTCCTTTTAAGTGTTTAATTTCGAAATCGAAGTTTCCCAAAAAGTCCACCCATCTTGCTTGTCTTGCGTTTAAAGTTGGTTGACTAAAGTAACTAGTCAAACTGTGGTGATCCGTCATCAGCAAAAATTTTCTGCCCACTAAATAATGGCGCCACATTTTTAATGCATGAATCACCGCGGTTAATTCCAGATCATAGGCAGAATATTTCTGCTCATGTTCTTTTAACTTTCTGGATTCATATGCAATCACTTTACCTTCCTGCATTAGCACTCCACCCACGCCCTCCTTACTAGCATCTGTGCAGACTACATACTCCTTTTCAGGATCTGCCACACACAACACAGGTGCGGTGGTAAGTAAATGTTTGAGCTGTTCGAAACTCCGTTGACAGTCTGCTGTCCATTTAAATATTTTTCCCTTCTTTTGCAAGGAGGTGATAGGGTAGGCAACTCTAGAAAAACCTTCTACAAACCGCCGATAATATCCAGCCAGCCCCATAAAGGACCGAATATCTGCTACATCCTTGGGTGTAGGCCATTCCATTATAGTTTTAATCTTTTCGGGGTCCACAGCTATACCCTCCTTTGTAATAATGTGGCCCAAATATTGGATCTGTTCTTTATAAAAATCACATTTACTGAATTTTCCATATAACTGATGCTCCCGTAATGTCTGTAACACTATCCTCAGATGTTCTTCATGCTCCTTGATATTCCGGGAGTATATAAGTATATCATCAATGAAGATTAGTACAAATTTGTCTAGGTATTGGTGAAATACACTGTTCATCAAACACATGAATGTAGCAGGCGCATTAGTTAATCCGAAAGGCAATACCACAAACTCGTAGTGTCCGTAACGAGTACGAAAAGCTGTTTTGGCTATGTCTTCGTCTTTAATTCTGATTTGATGGTAACCAGATCTTAAATCAATCTTTGAGAAGATTGTCGCTCCCTTCACCTGATCAAACAGCTCATCAATGCGGGGTAAGGGATATTTGTTTTTCACGGTCAGCTTGTTCAGCTGTCTATAATCTATACACATACGCAGAGTTCCATCCTTTTTCCTTACAAATAACACAGGTGCTCCCCAAGGAGATACACTGGGACGGATATACTTCTTGTCCAACAGCTCTTGCAGTTGCATTTTTAACTCAGTTAACTCCGGCACACTCATCCGATAGGGTGCCCGGGACACTGGGGCTGCTCCGGGTACCAGCTCAATGGTGAAGTCTAAATCCCTTTTAGGCGGCAGCCCTGGAATTTCTTCAGGAAATACATCTGCAAAATCTTGCACTACCGGTATATCTTCAACAGTTGCAGCCTTATCCACAGAATCTGCATACCCCACTTGTACTGCATAAATCTGGCATTTCTTTCGGATGCACTTAACCAGCTGTGAGGCCGTGATCGGCCGAATCTGTACTGGTTTCTGGATGCCTTGAATCTCTTTCCCCACACCCAGTTCATCTCGGTAAGAAACTGTTTTCGTTTTACAATTAATTACAGACCATCGCCGTTCCAACCAATCCATTCCTATCAGCACATCATAGGAACCAAGAGGGAGTACGTTTAATTCAGTTGTTATTGTTTGGCCAGCTAACCTTAATGGACAGTTGCTGACTTTAGTTAGTACTCGTCTTTTGGCTCCAGTGGCCAGCTGTACTAGCCAAGGGCTTTTAAATTTAGTAGTTTGCAAACCACAGCTTTCCACAACTTTGGGACTTATATAGCTTAAAGTAGCTCCGGGATCTACTAAAATAGAAACAGTTCGATCAAAGATCTTACCTTCAAACTCTATCATTGTTGGCTGGTAATCAGCTTGTCGATCCTCCAATGCTGCATTGATTCTGGGCATAGATCGAGCCACATCTCCTACTGTCGAAGCTTCATAGATCTGGGACAACTGATCGTTGTCCTTCCGATGAGGGCAATTTTTAATATAATGGGGTCCGCCACAACCCCAACACTGAACAGGTGGCCTAGCTGAGCCTTCATTGTCCAATCTGACTTGCTGTTCACCATATTTGGATTCTGCAGGAGGCTTGAATCTGTTCTGATTTTTGGTTGGATTTCTAGTATTGGCTCCTTTCGAAAATCCTTTTTGAAAGCTGCTGCGAGCTCCCTTACTTCCCATAGGTATTCTACTGCCCCTCTTATCTGTCCAACGCTTCCCAGAATTTTCTCCTTTTGATTTGTTTTGCTGATAACACAGTCTTGCCTTCCGAATTGCTTCATCCATCGTCTTCGGATTATCGAACTCTATTCTTTCTCGCATTTCCAGAGGTAGGCTACTAACAAACCTTTGTACCTTAGCCTTTTCCTCACGAATATATGGCACGTAACGAAGCAAGGATGTGAATTTAGTTACGAACTCGTCAATGGTCTGCTGTCCAAGCCGCAGATCATGAAATTCTCGCGCTTTTTCGTCATAAAAGCGTTCTGTCAGATACTTCTCCTTGAAATATCTTTGAAACATTTCCCAGGTCACATCCTGTTCACTCACTCCCCGCACCATCTTGACTTCCTCCCACCATAGCGTGGCTTTAGCCTGCAGCTGGAATATAGCCAGCCTTGCTTTAAGATGATGATCATATTCGTATACTTGGAAATACTTATTCATATTAATTATCCACGCCTCTACAGCTTCTTCTGATTCCCCATCGAAAAGAGGTGGTTTAATCTTCCGAAACTCCCCTTGCAGTTCCATCCGTGGTCTTTTTGGAGTCTGATAATCAGAAGCATTGACAGACTTCTCTCCTCGCGTCTCTACTCTGTCTTCTGCTTCCTCTTGTTCAGTGTGAAAGCTGTGTTCATCTGATACTCGTGGCTGTTCAGGCCTCGGATGTGACTGCTGTTGATGTTGCTTATCGGATAAACTTTTCAGAATCCTCTCCTGTTCCACATTTAATCTTGCGTTATCTGCACACAACCGGGCCATTTCGTCCTTTAGTTCCTGAACTGTCCTCATTAGCGTCGAATCAGTATTGCGGCCTTCTGCTCCCAGTTGCACCCAAAACTCAGGATGTCCCTGAGGTTGTCCCACATTATCAGGTTGATCCAAATTTCCATGAGGAGCGCTATTTGCTCTCCTCATTCTGCTACTACCTGCTTAAGAATCACTCATTAAACAGATATAATTTACTTTTAGCGTATTCTGAACTTTCATCATGATACTGTTTATATTTATGTTACTGTAATTTTGAAATTTTCCCAAAGGTCACAGAGTTGTAAACCCTGGGCTCTGATACCAAATTGTCACGTTCACATATGGAGTAAATTTTTTTTTATGGCGATTAACCCCCATATATTAACTCATACATGCATTCTACTTCATTAACCTTATGAATACATTCTTATAACAATATAGTAGTCATGAACGATTCGAATATCTATACATTTGTTTCCATTCAGTTGATATAGATTCAAACTATGCATCAAATTCCTAAGGTTCGCCGCGGAGAACCACAATCAATTTATTTGGCGGTATAGATAATGTTTCGAGGCATGCAAAGGGTTTATGTGCACAACCCAATATGACTGTCAGTCCTTTCAAGCGAATTTATGGCAGCTGCTATCGTGTACTGGTTTAAATCCCGAGATATCTGTAAGTTTAAACGTTGTGTCCGGCCTTGACTTCGGTGGCGAGGGCAGCATCGTCCATTTGGAAAGATCAAGGGTTAGATGGCGTGATGCCATGTGCGCCCGGTGCCCCAAGCACCTACGGGCCTGACACCTTGGGCATACCAATTTCGCGCCCGGATCCCATCGACCCTAACCGGCCATCGAACGGTGGAAGAGACTCTCTGCAGATCGAGGGTTGAGACCTTGCCACGAGTCGGTAAGAAAGGTATAGTATTTAGTTTATGTGTGCTTCCATTCAACTCATTTTGTTTCTCATTTCGGTGCGACGGTGTGTCGCAGAGCTGTGGCGATTCGCCTGCCCCAATACTCATGCAGCTTCGTTCAGCTTCAAACTTCAGTTCTGTTCCACTTTTGCGCTGGTAACTAACAGGTATATGGTGTCGCTACCTTGTCTTGCTATCGTCTGTACCAGTTCCTTATTTTGTTATTGTATATCATCGTTAAATCTGAGTTCTCGGTTTTCTGGTTTGACCCAGGTGCGCAGGTGGCCGGTTGTCATTCATCATCGAGGATAGAGAACTCTTCGCTCTATCTGCTATCCTGATAACAGGTAGACTCGATTGCCACCTAACTTCATTTGTTGAATCTGTCCAGGGTAACAGCTGAACGTTCATTTTACTTGACAGGAATGCCGGGTAGCACCACCGCGGCCTGGGGTCCCTTTACCAATTTGGTTTCTACCCTTGTTTTAGATGATAATCTTTGGTTAGGAGATGATACAGGCTAAGCATTGCATGCATAGCCGTAACCCCTTTATATGTATATCTGTTCATTTCTGAAGCCTGTTCTGGTTTGTACTCAGACGGTATAATGTTTAAGCTTTAATACTGAACATGAGGGTTGACTCCCTGGTTATTTCATTAAAATGTTTTAGAGAGTAAAGGCATGAGAGATTCAATAAGTTTCAGCTCTATGTACAATGTCTTCTTTGGTTTATTCGTCTCCTTGGCCACGGCTATATATATATACAGACTTAATGTTTCAGGATTTATAATGTTCCTTTCTAATTAAATTTGATTGCATGACCATCTCTTCAAATGCCGAGGTCATATGTGCTCTTAAGTTTAGATTTCAATGGTTTTCTTTTGGTTTTGCGTCCGATTTAATGCGGACAAGGCAACTGTTCCAAAACAGAGTTGCTGGTTAAACTTGACTATGTGCTTATATATACATAATACAGTCGTTGGTTCTTTTCAGGGTATTATAATGCGTTGTACATTTATTGGTTTACCTTAGATATATACATGTTTGTATTTTTGTGCCATGCGACACTACTGTGCGACTGTAATAGAATGCCGAGGCGTTTAACAAGTCTTTAGTATCAGTCTCCGGTTTCGTTTCATGGTTCCGTCAGCCGAGGGTTAAGGTTTTCCCTTTTACCATACTTGTCTGAGATCGTAGCTTACTTGCTCAAATTCCTTACTATGGAAATCATGCTATATTTGTTCTCTGTTGATATTCCCTTGTGGATTAAGCGTAATGCACAGTTTGTTCAACAGGGTTTGCTAGCGTATTTCTTTTCATTTATCTGAATATATCAATGTCTGGACTATTTCTCTTAGCTTTTACTGAATATAGAAACGACTAGACTTCTGTTTCGTATTTCTATTTATGAAGAAAGGTTTTAATACATTCCCTTCCTGGTTTTGGAATTCTTGCTTCCACCTTAGTAGCGAGGATTCTAATGATGTATCCATTCCTTCCAATTTTAAATAGAGAATACAGGTTCTAATTTTTAGGAATCACATGCAATCTAGTATTCTTTTTCAGAAACAGAATAAACAAGTTATTTTCCACTGTTTCTTTTTCTTTAAATACAGGTTCATACAATTCATTTATCAGTTAGCAGGTTCATTGAATCTTACCTGCTTATCAGCAAACCTGTTTATATTGCTTGTCAATCCACCCGTCCGTAGGAAGTACTCTTCTTTGACCTTCCACCCCCAAGCACTTGCAGGTCCTCTCGACTGCAATCCACTGGTCTCGCCAGTAATCGCTATCTGGTCCTAACCAGACGTAGCGTACACAGGAAAATTCCTTTTTCCTCTATGCTATCTGATCCTAACCAGACATAGCATGACCATTTTCTTTCTTCTCTGCCATCTGGTCCTTACCAGACTTGGCAATCTTTCCCCTTTTTCCTCAGGGGCCACAACTACCTTCTGAAGGTAGTTAGGGTTCTCTTGGAACTGTCTCCACAGTTACTAACCATGATTAATCATATGCTCAGTTCAAATAGTACTTAACACAATTGTTTTTATTTAATCATAAAATTAATAACAAAGTTATATACTTTTCCAAATAAAGTCTTTGTTCATAATTACTTTCACTATTTACCACTTTAACCTTTCACGAGGGATGTTACAATAACAATAGCTTAATAATACAACAAATGAATTAATATTTGTGCGGCGGTTCTTTGAGCTGCCTGAAATGAAAAGAGTGATTAAACAATCGACATGCATTAAAAACACTTCGACATGTATTACATCTCTGACACAATTAATTTCCATCTATTTTCATTAATATCAATTTACTTTCACCTACTATTTTTTTTTTTTAAACGGCGTTGTGTACGCCCACACAGTTATTTTTAATTTAATTGGAATCTCGTCTCTTTTTTTTTTTTTTTGGAAAAATCAGTTCATAAGAGAGTTTGAATATTTTTTAATAGTAAAAATAGACTTAACACGATAAAAAATAACCTCTTGTACCAAAAAAAAATCAAAACATAAATTCCACGAACGTTGTTTGAACCATTGTCCTGGACAATAAAAGTTCCTTTAAAACTTTAACTCCCACTGTTACTGACCATTGATCTAATTTTCATTCATGGTTACTTGTTCTCAACTTGCATTTTTGAGCTACAACTGGCGGTTATCATTGCTTCCCTACCACTACCGTCAACATGCATCCCCCCACGTTAGAGCCGAAACAGTGCATCTGATCTATTGCCCGCTCCCGACCACTACAATCTGGAATCTAGGCCGAAACAGTGCATCTGATCTATTGCCCGGTCCCGACCACTACAATCTGGAATCTAGTATGGGTTGAAGTAGCACCTCTCCCAGGCTTGGTTGCTGCTTCTTTTCAGATCCGTCGCGATGGCCGACTGAGGTGTTATTTCAACCCCTACTAGACTCCAGTTGGGTTGAGATCAAACAAATTTGCTGCAAGCTGGAGAGTTGAAGGGTGGAAAACTTGCAGGTGCATTCAGTATGGATTTCAAATTCCTGTTTTTCATTCATATCCATTTTTTTCTGATCTTTAACTTCATTTCCTCGCCATATATGATCACCAATGGATTTCAAATTTATGCTTTTGTTTCATAGTCATTTTGTTACAGTCTTTAAATTCTTCTCCAAATACCTGGTTTCGTTTCATAGTCATTGCGGTAAAATCTGTAAATTCATCTCCTTGCCAGATTTAATCCCCAACCCCGTTATAGAGAAGTTTTTCTAATAAGGATTTTGTGGGGATGGGGATTAAAATACTCAGAAATAGAAATTGGACTTGCAGTGTTTTATTTACAGAGGAATTCTTTTCTTATGTTGGATCAAATTTGAACTCCAACGGAACGGCTGTGTGAGAAGAATATTGCTAATTGCCATTGTAACGATTTCAGTGTTAGATCAAAAACCATTACAATTAGTTTCTTCTCTCCTGTTATAACTTCAATCAAACCAATTGTTTGCTGTAGGTGAGGTGTAATTCTTAGGACCAGTAGCATTGAGTTTTCTGTGTTAGATTTTCTACAGTTTCAACAACGATTCTGCATGCGGAATAAACTCAAAGAATCATTAAATCTTAATACCCAGGGATACGAGTTACCTCCAGCCATTGGTGATGTTTTGATGAAGGCCACAGTCCACTTGCTTGCTTCTTCTTCAGCACTCCAGCTTCAATCCAATCAAAAGAAAAAGAACACAATAATTCTGAAGGCACTTCCAAGCTCTGCTATCTCAGCTAGATGGTGTAAAACTGAAGGGGTTTGAGATATGAGCTTGGGGATCAAATAGATGAACATATAGCTAAGCTTCCATCAAGCTTCTCATAGCTATGTGTTAGATGTCCACAAATCAAGGCAGATAACTCGAATCAAAGTGATGGACCACTTTAGTAGCTCCTAATTACAAAATTAGTAATTGCAGTTGCCTTTTCTTAACTTAAGGAAACTACTGCAGTTTGTTTCCATAAGTTAAGGAAAGACTGCAACTCCGTAATTGTGGGCAGCAATTTGTGCAAAATTAATGGAGCTAACATTCTCCCACTTGGTCCATACTTCCAAACTTAATGTCTCAACTTAAAAACCATTGATAATCTGTATTAAGTAATAGATACATGAATCATGGCGATAAGTCCTCTAATGACGAGTATTATCTTCCATGTATTACTATGTATTTATTCTTATTATAATTTATGTGGCAACAATTTCTTAATGAATAAACCTTATGTTTATTCTTGGTCCTTCTTAAATGAATTTTCTCAAATCAACTTAAGGTGCACATAAATATGAGAACAAACATCACAATAATTAAGAATTTCATTAAAATAACATTGTCCATACAATGAAAAACTACATAATGGAACCAAGTCCCATATTCAATACATGATCCTTGAATTTAAACGGTGGCATGCCCTTAGTCAAAGGATCAACGATCATTAACTCAGTGTTGACGTGCTCAATGACCACTTTCTTTTCTTTAACATGTTCCCTTATAGCTAAATACTTAATGTCGATGTGTTTATTTCAACTCCCACTTTTATTGTTTTTAGCCATAAAAACAGCAGCTGAATTATCACAATATATTCTCAATGGCTTAGATATAGAATCCATAATTCTAAGCCCAGAAATGAAATTCCTAAGCCATACACCATGTAGAGTAGCCTCAAAACAGGAGACGAACTCGACTTCCATAGTGGAAGTGGAAATCAAGGTCTGCTTGGCACTCCTCCATGATACAACTCCACCGGCCATCATAAAAATGTATCTTGATGTTGATTTGCATGAATCAACACATTCAGCGCAGTCAGAATCTGAGTAGCCAATTACTTCCAAGTTGTCCGTCCGTCTATACATAAGCATGTAGTCTTTGGTTCCTTGAAGGTACCTCATAACTTTCTTTGCAGCTCTCCAGTGGTCTAAACCTGGATCACTCTGATATCGTCCCAACATTCCCACAACAAATGCAATGTCAAGTCTTGTGCAGACTTGAGCATACATTAGGCTTCCGACAGTAGAAGCATATGGAATGTTCTTCATTTGTTCCCTTTCAAAGTCGTTCTTCGGGCATTGGTTCAAATTGAACCTATCACCCTTCACAATGGGAGCTACACTTGGTGAACAATCCTTCATCCGAAATCTCTCTAAAATTTTATTAATATAGGTTTCCTGGGACAGACCCAAGATGCCTCGAAATCTGTCTCTATGGATCTTAATGCCAATGACATAAGATGCCTCACCCATATCCTTCATATCAAAATTTTTAGAGAGGAATTGTTTCACCTCATGTAGCAAACCCTTATCATTGGTTGCTAGCAAAAGGTCATCCACATATAAAACAAGAAAACAAATTTTACTCCCACTAACCTTCAGGTATATACATTGATCCATAATGTTTTCTACAAAACCAAAAGAAGAAATTACATTATGGAATTTCAAATACCATTGGTGGGATGCTTGTTTTAAACCATATAATGACTTCTTGAGCTTGCAAACCAATTGCTCACCATCACTAGAGGGGAATCCTTCAGGTTGTTTCATGTAAACCTCTTCCTCTAGATTTCCATTAATTCTATCTATGGAGATATGACCTAGTCTCCGGTGCCATAATTTAGAGGAATCTTCATTAATAACACATCTTTTAGTGCCAGTGTGAACATGCATTGAATCATATGTGACATTGTTTTGTAAATTAATGCAGTAAAGACCATTAGACAAAATACCATTCCCAACATAATCAGATTTATAGAATAGACTGAAAGATTTTTCTGAAAAGTTTAAGGAATATCCAAAAGGTACAAGCCTTGAAACTGAGATCAAGTCTCTAGAAAAACTTGAAACATAAAAGGTCTTTTCTAACTCCAAAACAAAGCCACTACTTAAAGTTAAATAACATGTTCCTATAGCTTCCACATGCGAGCCCATCTTGTTTCCTGATAAGATGCTTTGCTCACTTCCCACTGGCTTCCTTAGGTTTTGCAAACCTTCCAAGGAATTCGAAATGTGAATTGTTGATCCAGAATCAATCCACCATGTGTTAATATTAACGTTAACCATATTAGATTCATAACAAAGAAACGAGATTACTTCCTTAAGTTCGAGAATGTCACAACGAATTTCAGAGAAATTTGCAGGTTGTACTACTGCATCAAAATAAAGAATCACATGCTTATGTTAAAATTGAGGCTTAATAAACTTTCATGTTTTACGAATGTAAATCATGCTAAAAAAGAATTGAATCAAATGACATAAAAATTGCCTGTGGGCTAAATTTTTTAATTCAAACAGACTCAATAAAACTTTATGATAAAACTTATTAATTCATAACTCCTGTGGGTAGGTTATGAAATTTTATCCTAATTAATTACATAAATACAATAAAGATTCCTGTGGGATAAAATTTATTATATTCAGTTTAAATCATGCTAAAAAGAATTGAATCAAATGACATAAAAATTGCATGTGGGCTAAATTTTTAATTCAAACAGATTCAATAAAACTTTATGATAAAACTTATTAATTCATAACTCCTGTGGGTAGGTTATGAAATTTTATCTTAATTAATTACATAAATATAATAAAGATTCATGTGGGATAAAATTTATTATATTCATTGTAAATCATGCTAAAAAGAATTGAATCAAATGACATAAAAATTGCCTGTGGGCTAAATTTTTAATTCAAACAGATTCAATAAAACTTTATGATAAAACTTATTAATTCATAACTCCTGTGGGTAGGTTATGAAATTTTATCCTAATTAATTACATAAATATAATAAAGATTCCTGTGGGATAAAATTTATTATATTCAGTGTAATTAATTACAATTTAATGTCTAAATAATCTTTATGTGATCTTATCAAACAAAATATATAATTTTATTTAATTAAAGATGCTGTAGCTATTCTCTAATTAATTCAAATTATATGGATCACTAGACATTATTTTGCTGCATAAACAAAACTTAACCAGAGAGAAAAATAATGTTTACTAAAAGGAGTAAGTCAAAATGACATTTTAATAAACTCCATATAACTGTAATAATTTTCCAGCAAAATCAAAATCAAGGTTAAAGCAGTCAGCATTACCGAAAATGACTACAAATTTGATTGTTCAATTTATAAACTTAACCCGGAGATTGACTGAAGCACCGTTGATCTACTTTGCACTTGCATAGCAAATGCAGTTCGAAGGCTAGCTGGCTTGACTTCAGGCTCCGTCCTTAAGTTTATAAAACAACAAAAATTGACCAGCAAACAAGCTATTTTGCTCACAAGATAATTAAAATCAAATTTACATTCCTTAGTCTAACTGTCCCATAATTTATTTAAGACTAATTCTTAAATTAATTACAAAATGGGCTCTAAAAAGTTATAAATTATTTCTTTAAATAATTTGCAAAAACTGCAAATTTGAAATATTCAAAACAAAAGACTAAACCATTTCAAATATTGAAATATTGAAATATTTAAGAATGCATAAACTATTTCCTTTAACATGACTCATATCAAAAGGAATAGACTTCACAAACATTTCATGTTCATACCCGAGACTTTGTGGAGAGCCTTCATGTCATGTGTATGTTCTTGAATGAATCAGGTCATATATTGACCTTGCCATTTACTTTAAACATATACTTTTATAAAATAATATATGATGCAAGCAAAAAGTAAATTTTACAATAAATATGTAATAGAAATTATAAAATTTATTTTGCATTGTTTATTTTATATAGCTATCCAAATTAACTATATAAATACAAAATATATATAACCAAAACAAAGAAACATAATCAAAATATATACCATGCCACGTATTTGTTTAACGTTGGATTTTGTTTTATAACACATGGTATTACCCTTTGATTATATACCATAACGTTGGATTTTGTACCAAAAATGCAAATCAAATTCAGTACAAGAGCTTGCACTTCCTGCATATGTAGTTAAATGATCATCCAATCATTTTAACAAACTATAGCTCTCATGAAATTCAGGTACTTCAGAAAAACATATAAAGCATTATATTAATTTACTTCAGCCGATATCTATTTAACAAGATGGAAACAAATATCGTAAGGGTTTTAAGGCTACTGAATCTATTTATAGGAAAAAGATAAATACTTCTGATAGTTAGATTGCTCTGACTATAAAGAGCTAGTGCCCACAAAATTACGATCTTCAGGAAAAAGAGTAAAAAACACATTTGCGTGCAAAGCTGATTCATAATACTCGATTAATACATCCAGTATCATAACTGACACTAAAACTAGGAAAAAGCGCACCACAACATCCATAGAACCGAAGGTATTTTTAAGATTCAACCCTTATAACTGCCCAATGAATAGATCTATGACAGCCAACAATCATAGTATAGAAATCGAAAACAACTAGGATCTTATGCTTAAAGAAAGCAACAAATTCAATACAGCTAAGGAAAAATAAACCCGAGCTCTCCTTGGCAATAAAAAAAAAAAAAAAAACCCTGGCGATTTCAAATCAGGACATGGATCATGAGTATGTGAATAACCGCCCTAGGACTTGAACTCGTGAGTTCCAGATTGCAATTCAACGGGCTAAAATATAACATAAACTCTCTTCGTTCGCTATCAAATAAAAGATATCTGCAAAAACCCCTAAAAGGGCTTGGGACCCCGAAAACTAAAGAGACCCTACGAATTGATGCATACAGTTGTTCAATACGAACCTTGTTGAAATCATGGGGTGCTATGCCGGGAAGATAAAAACAGTTGGCCCCGAAGAAAAGCAGAAGAAGAGCCGATGCCCAAACGAGGACCTTCACGTGTGCAGTGAGCGCCATTTACAGATCTGATTGGATCTATGGATCCACCAGATCAACTACTGCAACCCCACCTCTGTTCACCGATGACTTCCCGTGAAGGGATGCTCGAAACCTTTTGAATGAATTCAGGGTTTTCTCCTCCCATGCATTTTAAGACTGTGACGAATGGGATTGTACGCGTTGGACCAAAAAAACCCCCACGTCGTTTTCTGTCTTTTTCCAGGGTATTCGAAGCGGGAACCGATATAGGTAACAACTGCGACAGCGCAAGTTTGGAACCCGCGACCGCTCTTCAGCAATTGCTACCCCAGAATCCGAAAAAGAAAAACAAACAAACAAAAATTGAAAGCATGAAATTCGAAACCCTATGGCGATTCCCAGCCCTCGAATCACTGTAATCACACTCGTTACAGATAAACGGAAAGAAAATCCCTAAGTGATAAAACCAGAGGCGTAGATTTAAAAACGAAGTAGAGAACCATGGCGGGCGTTCCTCCTTCACAGCAGGCGATTGCTGTTGAACTTTTACATGATTCTATTGGTTGCGTAATCTTCAGCCTAAATAAAATTTCTAATGCTATTCGAATCGCACACCAAGGCAGAGGTAAAACTTTGCTCCAATACCAAATGTTAGATTTTCTACAGTTTCAACAACGATTCTGCATGCGGAATAAACTCAAAGAATCATTAAATCTTAATACCCAGGGATACGAGTTACCTCCAGCCATTGGTGATGTTTTGATGAAGCCCACAGTCCACTTGCTTTCTTCTTCTTCAGCACTCCAGCTTCAATCCAATCAAAAGAAAAAGAACACTAATTCTGAAGGCACTTCCAAGCTCTGCTATCTCAGCTAGATGGTGTAAAACTGAAGGGGTTTGAGATATGAGCTTGGGGACCAAACAGATGAACATATAGCTAAGCTTCCATCAAGCTTCTCATAGCTATGTGTTAGATGTCCACAAATCAAGGCAGAGAACTCGAATCAAAGTGATGGACCACTTTAGTAGCTCCTAATTACAAAATTAGTAATTGCAGTTGCCTTTTCTTAACTTAAGGAAACTATTGCAGTTGGTTTCCATAAGTTAAGGAAAGACTGCAACTCCATAATTGTAGGCAGCAATTTGTGCAAAATTAATGGAGCTAACATTCTAAGCTAAAGCCCATACATGAATGCCATGAGAATCAAGCATATTGATATGGGAATATAATAGTTATATTGAGTGCACCCTTTACTTACGGTAGGATAACACTCCCTTAAAATGCAAGTGGGTGCCCATGATTCTCCCTATCACGCTACTATATGGGCTATAAGTAACAATATTTATTTTCTTTTATTTAAATTTTCGGTTGCATTAAGGTTGATCATCTTGTTTCATGTAGAGCCATACCAAATGGGCGGTAAACTCTCACTACTTATAACCTAATGAATCACAAACCAGCGTTATTATTTCTCCACTGCCAATACCACTACTATCAACATGCATGCATTCTCTTGGAGAGGCAAAACCCGACCTGTTATGAGGGATAGCCAACCATTGTAAATCTGGCTGGCTTGGATGAAGTAGCACCTCTGGCTAGCTTGGCTGCTGCTGCATATAGCTGTATGCTGCAATAGACAAATGAGACGTCCTTCGACCCTTACCACACTCCTATGTTATTCAGCTAGAGAGCTGGGTAGCTTCCGTGCCTGGTGTGCGTTGAGGGTAGATTTCTAATCATGCTTGTGACTCATAGGGATACTGGTATATGAAAGAGGGCTCAGAATTTCCTAGCATAAAGTTTAGAGAATTTGAAGCTTACCAGATACTTGAATTCTACAAAAAGTAAGAGGGACCTGCCTTTCCTCCATCATGTCCAAAATGTGGAGATGAAAATAAATCCTCTTCCCAAAAGATAAGGTGTTAGATATGCCCTTTCCATCGAGCCTGGCCAACACCAGAAGAGATCAAGGAATGGATCCCGAGTATTGGGCTCTGATTAACCTCGCGATATCACTTTGTCCGCATGGCCAGCGATATCACTTTGTCTCTGCATGGCCAATTCGGAGAGAGATCAAGGTCCAGATCCCTAGAATTCTGCTGCTTCGTCTTGTACGCCGATGTAATCCCATCCTGTACATAATGGCAATAACAATTTTGTAGGGATGGGGATTAAACTACTCGGAAGTTTACCTTGCAGGATGTTTCTTTTTAAAAAGAAATCTTCTGATATTAGATGGAATGTTGAATTCACCGAAGCATAAGTGATGAACGCGGTATTTTATTAGCAAGTTTTCAGCGCCAGCCATGTGCCGAGAAGAATTAAGAAAAATTGCGTACCGCCAGTGTTTCAGCAAAGAAATATCATCTATCTTCCTTGGTTTGTGACATTGATTTGCTATCTTTAATCATTGTGAAATTGCAAGTACTGTCTTGTATGAGACAACACTGACACTACTTAATATTTATCCGAGTGTGGAATTTAAGGCATAAATTATAGAGTTTCTATCTTCCTTGGTTTGTGACATTGATTTGCTATCTTTAATCATTGTCAAATTGTAAGTACTGTCTTGTATGAGACAACACTGACACTACTTAATATTTATGCGAGTGTGGAATTTAAGGCATAAATTATAGAGTTTTCAACGAATTGGTATCGGAGCAAGAAAAAAACTATCAAAAATTCTGTAACGGAAACCTGCAGATTCCCAAGTAAAGGGTCGAAAGTTTCAGCGTAGCCGTTGAGTGATAAGTCGTAGCTTGTTGATTGTTGAGCAATCAGGTCGAATTATTCTGGATAGGAGGGTCGCAGCCCACGCCGCCAGCTGAAACCGTAATTGCGTCAACCACAATCGCCGCACCTGTTGTAACAGCCGGTATAGGAAGGAACGAGAGAAAAAGTCTTTCACACAGCACATGCAGCGCTTTAAAAATTCAGAAGCCGTTAAAAATTCAAAAGTTTGTTAAGCTTTTTCAAAGGAGAACTGTAAGACTTCATACGACTAACGTGAAAGGTTTTTTTCAAGAGTAAAGTGAAGGTTTTTACGAGACATTTTTTAAAAAGTGTGAACGTGACTTTTTAATTAAAGTTTTATAACCTTGTAGTGAAGGTCTAGTTTGTTAAGCTTTTTCAAAGGAGAACTGTAAGACTTCATACGACTAACGTGAAGGTTTTTTTCAAGAGTAAAGTGAAGGTTTTTATGAGACATTTTTTAAAAAGTGTGAACGTGACTTTTTAATCAAAGTTTTATAACCTTGTAGCGAAGGTCTTTTGTTTTTATATCTAAAGAATTTTTTATAAAAATATCTTTTTATATAAAAGTAAATAAGGTGTTTGGAAAAAAAAAAAAATAAATAAATAAATAAAAAATATTGGGTTAAAAAAAGAAGAAGAGAAATCTAGGGTTTTTTCTTTTTGAAGAGAAATTTTTGTGGAAAGATGGCTTTCTCAAATTTCCAGCGCCAATTCCCATTGTTTATAAGGAAAGATTATGATGTGTGGGCCATTAATATGGCGACCACGTTGCAAGCACATGATGTTTGTGATTATATCAAGTTTGGGTTTTCATAACCTAATAACGAAGAAGAAGAACAAGCTCTCAGTAATATAGAAAGGGAACAATGGAAGAAAGACATGAAGAATAATGCACATGCGTTGCAGCTTATTCAGCAGGGAGTGGACCGAGCAGTGTTTCAGACGATTATGATTACGTCTTCAGCAAAAGTAGCATTTGATACTTTGGCGACAAACTATAAAGGTATGGCCAAAGTCAATTTTGTTAAGTTGCAAAATACTAGGAGAGATTTTGAAAGTCTGTAGATGAAGGAGACATACGACATTGATTCTTTCATGAATCAGATCATAACTGTCGTAAATCAGTTAAAGATTTATGGTGAAGATATAAATGATCAAGGAGTGGTTGAGAAGGTCCTCCAATCCTTGTCTACAAAATTTGATGTTGTGGTAGCAGCCATAGAAGAAGCCAAGGATTTGGCGTCATTGACCATTGATGAGCTGATGGGATCACTTCTATCGCATGAGGCAAAGATAGACAAAAATAAGGATTCCAATTAGAAACTGCTTTCAAAAGTCAGGTTTCTATTTCAAGAGACAGAGGTCGAAGCAGAAGTAGAAGGAGAGGCAGAGGACGAAGCGAAAGATATGGTGGCTAGAGAGATGACCGAGAAGAGCATGAACATGTGAGTGGAAGCAACTACAAAAGCTTCAACAATAATTAAAGAGTTGACAAATCAAAGGTGAGATGTTATTGCTGCAATAAATTTGGTCATTATGCTCGTGATTGCAAGAAGAAAATAACTGATCAAGGGAATGAGAGAGCTAATCTCACTACAGAGAGTATTGACTCCATGTTCCTAGCTCGCCATACCATGCATGCACCTTCTACTAGTGTGTGGCTATTAGACATTGGTTGCAGTAACCACATGATAGGCAGCAAGGATTTGGTTGCAAATTTCAATCAATCTGTGAAAACAAAGATAAATTTGGGGATTCACAAGACAGTGGAAGTAGATGGCAAAGGAGTGGTCAACATTCTGACCAAGCAGAGGGAGCCAAAGACAATCTCAGAGGTATATTATGTTACTAGCCTCAAACATAATTTGTTAAGTGTTGGTCAATTAACATAGAAAGGATACAGAGTTATCTTTCAAGGTGAAGAAGTTGTTATATATGACAAGCCCTCAAGAAAGCAACTGATAGGAAAGGTGCAGATGATGAGGAACATACTCTTTCCTCTAATTTTGAATTACGGTGGTTAGGTGAGTTCTTTTACAGTTGCATGTTCTGATGATTATTGGTTATGGCACTTTCGATTTTGGTACTTGCACTTTTCTGGTTTAAGATTGTTGCAGCAGAAACAGATGGTCAGAGGATTACCTCCCATTAAATAGCCTGCTAGTACTTGTGAGTGTTGCATCTTGAGAAAACAACACCGTGATAGTTTTCCAAAGGGAGTTGCATACAGAGCAAAGCAACCTCTTGAGCTAATGCATACAGACTTGTGTGGACCTATGAGGACACAGTTGATTAGTGGAATTTGCTACTTCCTCACTTTCATCAATGACTACAGTAGAAAGACTTGGGTTTACTTCTTGAAACAGAAGTTTGAAACTTTTGCAAAGTTCAAAGAATTCAAAGCCTTAGTAGAGAACCAAAGTGACCAACATATCAAGGTATTGAGGTCAGATCGTGGTGGAGAATATGACTCAAAGGCATTCCATGATTACTGCAAACAACATGGAATCAGAAGACAATTTACAACCAGGTACACACTGCAGCAGAATGGAGTACAAGAGAGAAAGAACATGATAATTATAAACATTGTAAGAAGCATGTTGAAAGGAAGGAACTTGTCTAATGAGTATTGGGCAGAAGCAATGCAATGTGCTATTTATGTTATCAAGAAATCTCCTACAAAGAGTGTAATGAACAGAGTACAAGAACAAGCATGGTCAGGTATGTATTGCAGTGTATCTCATTTTAGAGTATTTGGATCTGTAGCTTATGCACATGTGCCTAAGCAACGTAGAGGAAAATTGGATGATAAAAGTGAAAAATGCATATTCATTGGTTATAGTGAGAAATCAAAAGCTTACAAATTATATAACCCTGTCATAAAGAAGACCATAATTAACATAGATTTTGTGTTCAAGGAACAAGAGTCATAGAATGGAACTGTAGACAAAACAATTGATGCACAAGTGCCACTGATGGAAGAAGATGATGTAGCAGAAAAGGAGCAGCAAGAATCACAGGTGAAAACACCAAACAGAAACAAACCAACAAGGACTCCAATATTTTCAGAGCAACATGTATCTTTAAGAAGATCAACAGATGAATATTCTCTCAACAATCAATCAGGTGATGAATCAAACAATGGTAAGAGAAAGATGAGAAGTTTAAATGATATTTATGATGATTTGAATGTTAGTTCAAATTTTGCATTGTTATCATTCCAAACTTCTTCGTTTGAAGAAACAATCAGAGATGAAAATTGGGTGCAAGCCATGGATGAAGAAATTGAAGGTATTAAAAAGAATGACACATGGGATTTGGTTGATTTAACAAAGAAAAAAAAATCTCATTGGTGTGAAGTGAGTGTACAAGACAAAGTTGAATGAGAAAGGTGAAATTGACAAATTTAAAGCAAGACTTGTAGCAAAAGGATTCTCGCAGCAACTAAGAATAGACTTTGGAGAAACATTTGCTCCGGTAGCTAGATTGGATATTGTAAGAGCAGTTCTAGCCACAGCAGCTCAGAACAAGTGGAAAGTATATAGAATGGATGTGAAACCAACCTTCTTGAATGGAATTATAGAATAAGAAATTTATGTGCAGCAACCTCCAGGATATGAAGTTGAAAGTAATGAAGACAAAGTTTACAGGTTGAAGAAAGTGTTGTATGGACTGAAGCAAGCGCCTAGAGCTTGGCATAGCAGAATTGACAGTTACATGATCAAGAATGGATTTTGCAGAAGCAACATTGAGCCTACCTTATACACAAAGGTAAATGAGCATGGACAGATTTTGATTGTTTTCTTATATGTTGATGACATGATTTTTACAGGTGATTTTGACATAGATGAATTTAAAGTAGCCATGATGAAATAATTTGAGATGACAGATCTTGGTCTCATGAAATATTTTATTGGCATAGAAGTTGAGCAATCTGAAAAAGGAATTTTTATATGTCAAAATAAATATGCCAAATATTTGTTGAAAAGATTCAGGATGGAAAATTGCAAACCTGTCCCTACACCAGTTGCAACAGGTACAAAGTTAAGCAAGGATGATGAAGGTTCAGATGTCAATCCAACTCTATTCAAAAGATTGGTTGGCAGCATCATGTATCTCATAGCGACAAGACCACATATCATGCAAAGAGCGAGTTTGATTTCCATATTTATGGAGACTCCAAAAGACACACATTGGAGTGCAAGAAAACGAATTATGGGATACATAGCAGGAACTAGAGATTGTGGCATAATGTATGCAAGAACAAGAAACAAGGATTTGATTGGATACACAGATAGTGATTTTGCAGGAAATTTGGATGATGGGAAGAGCACTTCTGGTTTTGTGTTCCACCTTGGTTCAGATGTGATTTCATGGTCATCTAAAAAGTAGCCCATTGTGACACTTTCGTCAGCAGAAGTAGAGTATGTAGCAACAACATCAACATCATGTCAAGTAGTGTGGTTAAGAAGAGTACTTGATGGACTCAAGAAGAAACAACAAGGATCAGCAACAATATATTGTGACAACACCTTAGTGATTGCACTATCCAAGAATAGTGTGTTTTATCAGAAGGGCATGCATATTGATACTAGATATCACTTTATTAGAGAACTTATGAGCAATGGAGAAGTTCACTTGAAGCCTTGTAAATCTAGTGATCAATTGGTTGATATATTTACTAAGTCATTAGCACAAGATGTGTTTGAGTTTCATAGAAGAAACTTGGGTGTTGTAAGCCTAGCTGAGACATAGATCAGAAAGCATGTTTGAGTTGTCATGAGTCATGTTTTTAGTTTATTAGTCGTAATTAAGGGGGGGTGTTAAAATAAGATAATTACTCCTGCATGAGGAGTTAGCTAAACATTGAGAATCAATTAATTGAGTGATTGAGTGGTTGAGTGATTGAGTGTTGAGTCAAGTTGAGTTAAGTGATAGACGACTTTGAGTGTGTGATTGCATGTACTTGCATGTCAAGATATTTTAGGCAATTAGCTAGTTGGAAAATGTTTAAATACCCTTCACCGAGTTCATTGTAATCATCATGTTTTGTGTGATCAATAGAAGAGAAGCAACTCATGTTTTATGTGAATTCATGCTTTGTCTCTTCCATCTTTCCAACAAAAAAAAAATAAATATCAAAAGTAAAAAATGTTGAAAATATATAACAATTCTCTTAAATTCTGTAGTAGATAGTCTACAATTAAATGCGAAAAATTTACATCATTTCATTTCTTTGTTAGACTATGTATGTCTACTGACTCTAAATAAACTATTCAACACAATACATTATGAACAAAAACATGAAAAATAAACTATTCAACACGTGCAACAAAAACACCAAAAAAATGCTCTCATTTCAACCTGAAAACCATGTATGCAAGTGAGAGACTGTATACATTTTACACAAATAAACAAAGAAAGACCATAAATTATCCAGCTGTAGTTGGTAGATACCTTAAATGTCCTCCTCCATTGCCGGAAAGGCTCGCTTTGTTTTGGGCTGTTAATAGTTTCGCAGACTCAAAGTGCGTGAGTCTGATAAATTCCTCATTAAGCTCTAGGCTTTACTCACCATGAATGGTTTAATATCCATGTACAAATGATCACAAATTTTAAAATAATAAAATTATTAATTTTTGAGAGTAAAGGCAGAGGACCCAGGTTATGACACTACCCTGCATGTTAAAGGCAATACACATTTCAACTGACCATAAAAAGATGGTTGAACCCCAGAACCAATAAAAAGACATAGTTGAACTCCAAAACTAATGCCCGCGGCAGCCCATGTTAAAATAAAACTGTCTAAAATAAAACATAGTGTAAAATCCAAAAAGTGCACTAAATACGAAACAGAGTAAAACAAAGTGTTTGCGGAGTAAGAGTCAGAAATGAAATTTTAGAATGTGGTGCACAAAAAAATACTTCGATTTACAATTCCATGGGACAACTCCCTTATGATCGTAAACCAAGATGTTTACATAGATTTACAACTTTCTCTATTTACACAGTAAAACTCTGTTTTGCGAGCCCAACTATCTTCATTCCTCAAATTTAGCTTCAGACATTCGAACTGGTTTGCTGCAAATTCCACCTATCTTCGCTCCTCAAATTTAGCTTTAGACATGTGAACTGGTTTGTTGCAAATTCTAAAATTTCATATCTCATGAAGTAACCAAAATACATATATTGGTACATTAATTTCGTGATAGGACATACACTAAAACTAAACATGGGTGCAAATAAAAAAATTCTGAACTTTCATTCACTGCATGGTACATACTCTTTTTGCACAGTAAAAGCCTCATACACTGCGTACGTGGTACGTACTCAAGTTGGGTAGTAAAAGCCTCGCGTTTACTATTTACGAACTCTACGTAGATATTTCTTTGATCTTAATTGTTTGATGCAGGCCTGGGATTTCAAATTCCTTTTGCCTGTCAAATTAAAATTTGAAGATGTTTTTGTATTTTTTTTACTCTTGGGTTTACGTTTTAATCAAATATCTGAGTGTCACGAAATACTCTATTTTAACAATTTTTGTAAATTTATTCCACAACACACAATAAGTCATCAAATTGGAGGCAGATAATGACTGCTATTTATAATGATTCTTGTTAGATTGACATTGCAGATTTGTAGTCTATCAGATTTATAGCTCAGATTTATGGTGGGACCATTTAAACAATAAAATCTTTGCAAAACTTACAATCCATGGACTATAAATAAATTATCTAGTGAGACTATAAATAAATCGTGGACTATAAATAAATCATCTAGAGAAAATACAGAAAAGTTATGCAATAATAAACAGTGATTATACTTCATTAAAAGTCAAACTTTCTAGAGAAACTACAAAAAAAATTATCAATAGGAATATCTCAATACACAGATCCCCTATTAAACATAAACTAGAAGAATTTTCAAAGCTCAAGGATCCTTCTTGACTTTGTATCTATCCATATCCCGTATACTGCATGCCAATCAACATTAGATGATTCAGGTCCATTCAAAGATACTCTCATTAGAGCATCTAGTGTATCCAACCCAAGCCTCGATTTTCTAATGTCCTTGATGATGTTTTGCTTAGAAAATCCCCTTTCACAATCCACCGTACTTGCAGGAATAGTGAGGATAGCTTGCCATAATTTCATCATATTAGGATAAGTTTTGTGCCATTGTTTTGTGTTATGAAAGACTTTCCATGCTTCTTTCACAGAAAACCCTTCACAAGCTAGATTTAATGAATCAACAAAAGGGTGCAACTCTCTTTTACAAGCTTTAACATCAAATAAAGCTACAAATCCAACATCACTTGATATGGTATGTTGCAAATGTTGAAAAAGCTTTAAAAACCAACGCTTTGAATTTTTCTCACGACTACGACGCTCTTCTGATAACAAGGGCTGGACAATTTCGCTGCATTAAAAAGATGAAGGTCTGGAAATCTTTCATTCAAAGAGTCTATGAGAGTCTCTATATAACCTTCAGTGAGTTGTTGACAACTCTCTTGTGTAGCTTCAATACAAGGTTTCATAGATTGTTTCCTTTCTTCATTGGATTCAATATCCATGGTTGAGATAGAGATGTATCGTAACTCATGTCTATCTACAACTTTCCTTTCATCTTTAATATCAATGTATCCATTTTGAGAATCATTTAAAAAAATTGAAAGATAAGTTGTGCCTTCTGCAAATGTCTCTTTTCTCAAAAACCATCAAAATAATGTGCTTATAGTTATTTCAAGAGCCAACCCAATAGTTGTAATGTCTACATTTTCTTCTTGAAAAATCACATTCAACTTGTTCAATTCCCCTAGCACATCAGCAAGCATATTTAAACAAAATTGGATAGAATATATTCTCGTCTTATCATACCAAGATGAAGTTTTTTTTCATTTTTCAACAAAGTTAAAATTGCTGGCATAAGCTTCACAAGCCTTATAATAACTTCCCCCTGGATAACCATCTCACTGAATATATTTGTAGAACATCAAGAACATCAATTTGCATGACTCTAAGCAAATCATTAAGTTCGTTATTTCTCTTTGGAGAGTTTTGAACCCATGAATACACTTTGTTTGTAATTTTTTCAACAAATAATAGCTCAGGTAATTTCTTAGAAGCATTTGTTGCTGCGAAAGACTCACGATGAGCCACACAATGAATTGTAATAAGGTTTGGATTGTTCTTTTTCAAAAATGGAACAAAGCCATTTTCATGTCCAATCATTGCTGAAGCTCCATCTGTAGAAACAACGATCAAATCTTTATATTGAAGGCCTCTAACATCTATTAATTGATTGACACTACCATATATTGTTTTTCCTTTTCCATCTACTACATCTTTTTTTCCTTTTCCATCTACTACATCTTTGAGCTTCATAAACTGCGAGATAGGTGGCTCGAGACCCTTTGAGTCTAAATATGTTGCATAAATAACAAGGTGTTGCTCTAAGGTTCGATCAGTGCTTTCATCAACCATCAATGAGACTAAAGGACTTTCTAACATTTTTTTTATCTGAATCTATTCAAGATGTTTTGATATGCAATATATAAAATCATTTGTAGACTTACGATTAATGTATGAAGAGTACCCTTGAGACATTGGCATATTTGGAGTTTTTGCATCCATTAGAAATTTGCAAAGCTTCTCATACTTTGATAGAAATAAATCTTCTTGACAAATGAAATATGATATTTTCATTGTAGAAATCACTCTTTCCTTGTTAGCATCTCTCACCTGTCTAATATGATATGGAATTGGTTTCATCTTTCCCTCTAATGCATTAATCCATCTTTCCTTAGCATCTTTATGCACTCGTGATTTTTCATGAGTAACAAGAGCGTCATGTTGTAATGTGGTGCAACCATTCCCTAAACCCCATGGTCCATTCATCCTATACTTCTCACAATAGTTACACTTCATAGTTATTTTATCATCAAACCTCACATAATTCAACCAAACAAACTTATCTAACCATTCCATGTGAAATTGTCTTTTTGTTTGCACTTTCATTTCTGAATTATCACCAACCTCTTCTTCAACTTCATTTGTTTCTTCATCTACATCATGTTCAGAAGAACTTCCAAAAATTTCATGGGATTGTTGTTCCACATGAGCATTATGGGTTTCTTCAAGTGTTTCTGAATTCTGTTGAGTCTTAGAAGTTTTCCCTTTTGTCCATCCATACATTTCGCCAATTGTAACTTGTATCTTCTCTTTTGAGACATTTGTAGGTTTGTGACCACCTGTATAATATATATATATATATATATATATATATATATATATATATATATATATATATATATATATATATATATATATATATATATATATATATATGAAAACTAAAATTCATTAAATCAAAAGTGAATATAATAGTTGACAACATTGTAGAATAAATAAGAAAAATGTAAATATACCTGAAAATGAACTTCAGCCTACTAAAATTTGCATCCCAAATATGCAACACACCAAAAAAAGACTCCAACACTAAATATAAACAAAAGAAATAACTAAACTGAAACTAGTAAGAACTTTCAGGACCTTATTTGACTGAGAATGGTCATTGGAACTTGGGGTCAACCCTATAATACCAGCTTTCCCGTTTTGTTTGAAATGGGTATATTTCCTATTTATATTTATGTATATTGGATCATGGATGTCAATCATCAAACTGCATTTCACTCATCACAAAGCTAATCAAGTATGTCATCCTGGTACGTATTTTGGTACTAATTCACAATTCTCGATGGTTTTGTCTGCACAAATTTCCATAAGAACTAGTAAGAACTTTCAGGACCTTATCTGACTGAAAATGGTCATTGGAACTTGGGGTCAACCCTATAAGACCAGCATTCTCGTTTTGTTTGAAACAAGTATATTTCCTATTTATATTTATGTATATTGGATCATTGATGTCAATCATCAAACTGCATTTCACTCATCACAAAGCTAATCAAGTATGTCATCCTGGTACGTATTTTGGTACTGATTTGCAATTCTGGATGGTTTTGTCTGCACAAATTTCCATAACAGTGACTCCTAGAGGGCCGGGATTACCATGCTTTAAATATACCCAGGATTACCATGCTTTAAATAGCAAGAGTGGAGATAAAAATCAGTAAATTGGATATTAATATCGACATTAAATACAACAAATACTTTAAATATACCCACGATTACCATGCTTTAAATAGCAAGAGTGGAGATAAAAATCATTAAATTGGATATTAATATTGACATTAAATACAACAAATATTAAACACTATACAGTAAGTTAATTTGGCTCATTACTTTTTTAACAAATAATGAGAAAGAACAAATATTAAATACTACCCAATAAATCAATCTGAATCATTGCCTTTCCATTTTATCTTATAAATAAAATAATATTCAATAAACAAAATAAAATAATAATAAAATAATTATTAATTTAAAATTTACCCATCAAACACAACCATACGTTAAGCACCAAGAGTGGAATAGAAACCCTTATCCTTAGATGCCAAGCATGGCCATACAATATGATACACCATTACCCTCGTACAAAATTAATAACAAAATTTTTTCTCTGGTATATATCAAAACAAAATGAATGTTAAAGGGCCAGTTAAGCTTCACTCAACCTTCATATCGGGCCTGGGTTTAAAGGTCATAATACGTGGGTACCCATAACATAATTTTTTCTCTGGTATATATCAAAACAAAATGAATGTTAAAGGGCCAGTTAGGCTTCACCCGACCTTCATATCGGGCCTGGGTTTAAAGGTCATAATACATGGGTACCCATAACATTTATCTATAGTTGTAGGCATTGGAAGCCAACTCCATGTCTCCTCACTTAGACTGTAAACGGTTATATCCATACATCTGCCATAAGTGAAGCACATGCAATCCCCCACACCTACGCACTCAAACAAATCAAAATACGAATTCCTCTGAAAAACTTGGCACAACGATGAAGGCATCCTAGCAAATTGAAACCATTTTCTTTGAAAAATTTCTATTTTTCACTTGTTTTCATGGTGTTAATATTTAAAGAGTTTTTCAAGGTAATATGAGAAAAAAAAATCACCATATTTGGTAGTCAATGCATATCTGTAATGGTTTGGTGCTTTATCCAAAAAGGTTTTTACCATTAAAATGTCACTGACACATGATTGCTCTGATTCATTCAAATCCGAGTAGAGTTTGAAGAATTGTAGTCAGTTACACACATAATGGCAGCCTTCTTGGAGATTGGAAATGGTTGGCAGAGCCCACGCATGTCATTTACTCTCGACCTCTCGCAGACCGGAACTACAAGTGACGATAAACAGAGCCCTAGAATTTCATTCTCCCTCAATCTCTCGCAGATGGACGGGATTTCACCAGAGAAATGGAAAAGAGAAGATGCTACAAATGTTAGTTATGGGCCACGATGCCTTGGTGAGTTAAAGCCCAGATTTTAGGTAGAAGATGGTAAAGAAGAAACGAAGGTTAAACGAACAACTGATGGAGGCAAACTGGGTAGTCCTAGAATTGAGAGGGAGTAAGAGCGGTCAACGAACTACTAGAAGAGTTGGTGGGAACGGTAGATTCATAGTTTGAAACATGGAGAGCATAGAAAATTTTAGGGGCGAATGTTCGCCCTTTGGCGAAATTAAGGGGTTTTAATTTTTTAGTGGGCGAATATTTTGTATCATAGCACATTTTTACAAATCACCTCAAATAGCCCACCTTATTTTAATGGAGAGGGTAAAAAAGGTAAATTTAGCCCTTGAAACTAGGAGTTACAACCTTCCATTCGCCCATTTTCAAGAATAGGTTTTATTTAAGTGAATCCTATGGGCCAAATACCATATTTATAAAATAGGTATGGTAAATTAATAAAAATATAAATAAATGAGATGTATGGTAAATAAATAAAACATTTTTTATATTTACTCCATAAGGCACCTTATATACATGCAAGGGTGTAAACAAATAAAAATATAAGTAAAGTGGAGGTATGGTAAATAAATAAAAATATAAATAAACTAGAAGTATGGTAAATAAATAAAACCTATTTTTATATTTAGTCCATAACCCTCATTCTATTTATTGAAGGCTCAAGAAAGAGGTTTTATTTAAGTGAATCCTATGGGCCAAATACCATATTTGTAAAAGAGGTATGGTAAATTAATAAAAATATAAATAAACGAGAGGTATGGTAAACAAATAAAACATTTTTTTATATTTACTCCATAAGTCACCTTATATTTACGAACACTCAAAAAATGCATTATATTTAGGTGAAACCTATGGGCAAAATACTATGGGACAAATACCATGGACTAGATTGTTATTAATACCATGCAAGAAAACATTATTAACCCTAATATTAGTATTAATAAAAATAAAAATGGCACATGGTATTGACCCAAGGTATTCACCAAAATGGCACATGGTATTGACCCATGGTATTCACTTGGAATGTAGCCTATTTAAATGGGGGAATTAAACCAGCATAGATCCATCTTTACTCTAGATCTACTAACCCCCGAGAGGTATCAAATATCGTGATATGCAAACCAGCATAGAGTGAAAAAATATTTGATCCCTTTCGGGGGGATCAAGAGTAAAAATGGAAATTCAATCATCTTAGATCCATCTTAATTCTGGGTCTACCAAGTGCTCAGAGGGATAAATAGATTTCATCCCCCTAAGAGTGGTAGATGTGCAGTTAAGATGGATATAGGTTGGTTTTTATGATAATGAAGATATTAAATAGACTTAGGAAATTATATTGTAAAAACATCTTAAGGTGAATGGTTAAAGCATAGACATTGGACAAGTATATTTGTATACTTCTGTTTTAAACTTAAACAAATCCAGGGCTAAAAGGAATGGATTGATTGCACTAGTCATCCTTCTATAACTTTCCAACATAAGCTGGAGTAAACAGATTGTAATTTGGGTAATTTTTATAATTGCAAATAGGAACATACTTGTGTATTGGTAGGGTGGTTACGAGGTTCCTAGAAGTGATGAATTTGAATTTTTCTTTGTTTTATACATAGTATTAGGTTTTTTCTCATGCTTTCTGTGAATGACACGAGTGAATTTTATCCTACACCCACTAGGTTATCAATATGTAATTTCAGTAATTTTGATTTCAAAAGATATTTTAAAGAGATGCAATGATTTCATTTGTGTATTCAATAAACACAATATTCTAATGGAATTCTGCATTTGTGGTTTACCTATATAGATTCCATGGAGAAGTGTTAGTGGTGTGACATCAATTATCCTCAAGCAGAGGCTTTAGTTTTACTCTTTTTGGAAGCAAATACTTTCTTCCAACATTTTTGAGTTCCATGAAAAATTTGAAAGTCCTAAAAGTATTCAATTATGGGTTCAAGAGAGACATAGTATTGAATTACGGGTTAAGGAGATCCACACTGAATGATCTATCAGCCTTATCTTCACTTAGTTTAAGACTATTCACTTGGAAAGCCTGCATGTGCCCCCACTTCAAGAGCATAGTAAAGTCATGTAGAACTTAGAGAAGCTATCTTTAAGCTTTTAGTGAAGAATGGAAAAATGTCTGGGTTCAATAACAACCAGTCGAGCATTAAGCTTCGAATAATGCTAGATTTTAACCTAGAGCACTTTTGTGATTTGGAGGAGATGCCCCCTCGTATTTGTGACACATCTTCAGTTGTGAATTGGACTATTACTAACTGTCATTTCCTTCGAAAGTTACCTGATGGCTTGGGGAACCTCAACTCTTTAAGAATTTTAAGGAAGGAAAGAAAGTACATTATGCTAAGTTCTCTTATGCTTTTCAAGTTTTTCTTGGATATCTACAACGTTTCAGGTAGGAAAGTACATTCTGTTAATGAAAATTTGTCTTGATAGAAAGGCCCAATTTCAAATTCTAATGCTTTCAAAAAACATTGTATAACTGTAATATTTCTAAAAGGAAAGCATATTTTTTCAATTTAAGTATCATGATCCCATACTCCAACTTATTTTTTAGTAACCCATTAGGCTTTGTAGCTTTGAATAAATCCATGTCTTTTGATAAGATCCTCTTCCAAATTAGAACGCAGTTTCCTTTTGGCAATAACCACATACAATGTCTTGATTTTGTTATTGAGAAAATAGAGGTTGTGAAACAAGCTTGTGCCATACAAGGACTTGATTCATTGATTGTGTATCAATTATGGCTCTTGATGTAACAATGTCTTGATTTTGTTGCTTGAAAATAGAGGTTACGCTTTACTATTTCATAGAATTTCTTACAATCTTTCCATAAGTATTGATTTGTAATCTCAGTCACTGAGGGATGATAGTAATGACAAAGGTAATATTCCATGGTTTGGAGTTACCCTCTTACTAAATATTTAAATATATCACCACAATTTAACTGTTAGTTAAAGGAATTGTATTTGATTTGTAAACAATTCATTGCTTGATTTATAGATTTTGATTTTTTCCCTTTTTTATTTTTTTCTCAGATTTGGTATGAGATATCTTCCAATATTTGGGTTCCCTAGTTTCCCCACCATAGCTATGAGGTTCAGATGCTATCATTAAATATTCTCAGAACGTTACAACTTTTCTAGTAAGTGTACTTTGAAACATTTTTGTTGCTTTTCCATGGTGTTAATGCAAATAAGCACTACAACTAGTGCCATTATTTAGATTAAGTGTTGAAATCTAGGTGGTCTTGTAATGATGGAGTGATTTTTTTCTAGCTACTAAGGCCATATGCATTTTTATCTCTTATGTTGTCCTGAGATATTCAAATTCAGAATAAGAATTGAGGTCTCGTTTCCACTGTAGATTGCAGTCAATTTCTTGAACATAATATATAGTAGATTATATTTTACTAATCAACTGTGCATGTGATCCCTCGCAGGAAAGGAATTCAAAGTGACTTTGATTTCACATTGATTTGTCAAAACATCCACACAGGAAAGGAGATTCAAAATGACACTGATTTCACACTAATTTGTCAAAATGGAGGCAAGAGAAAAGGAAACTTTGTATTCAACAATGCTCTTAATTTCATATGTACATGCACAGACATATTAGTAGAAAATATTGAAGGGTTGCCTAAGTAATATTTTCCATTCCACTACATTCTTTACAGCTTGTAAATAAATAACTTGGATCAATTCATTACACGACTTGTTATTCTTTATTAATCAGTGGTTAAGATTTTGATATTGAACTCGCTAAGATTTTTCTTCCTTCTGTGAAATTGTGTGTTCTATAATTCTTCTTCTCCATTCACTATGTATACCATATAAAGTGTGTCTAATGGAGTAGGAAGATTGGAAAGTCTTGTGATCCTTGAACTATGTTACAAGGCAGAAACCCAACGGGGCAGGGTAGGTGCATCCCCACAAAGGGGTCACAAATACCAAAGTTGGTATTGGCTAGTGCCTTGAGCTAGAAAATTTCCTTTACCCTTGTATTAACAGTGAATCCGGAGAGGATTCTAATATTATCTTTATAAGATTTATATTAGTTAAGATTGATGAATAAAATTCATGAGACATGAGCTAGGATGTCCTTGCAAGGTGGTTGTTGATTATTGAAAGCTATGATGGCCATTATGTCAAGCTAGGTGGTCACACTCCCTTGATCGTGAGCACGATTGTGATCAAGATGGAAGACTTCATAGTTTGGATTAATTGTTTAGCAGTGATAATTAGTGGGCTCATTCACAAAAGCTTCTATTTCACTAATCCTTTTTATAGAGTTGTCAGATTCAATGTCCAAAGGTTTTAATTACACTATAGAGTTGAGTTTTGAGAGAGTTGTGATTCACAGTGTTAAGTATAGCAGCTATGACACTTGAATGAAGACAAGCATAGTAGATGTATCAGACTCTGTTATAAGCTTACCTGCATATTATAAGGGACTTGGTTGGATTTTTTATAATTCTATAAACAAGTTCCATTTCGTGGAAATGTGAAAAAAACAGTGATATTGCCACCATGTGGATCTTGTCATATATGGTTTTATACTTTTTTAAAAAGTTCTCTAAGAGTTCACAATGCTAAGATTCACTAGGACCTTACAAAGTTTTATTATTTAGTGAAAGACTCACCAAGATCTTACAAGATTTTATAATTGAGTAAAATATTTGCCATGCCTGGTGAGAGATTCGCCAAGAAATTATATATACATATTATATTATTGATAAAATCGCCTTCCATTTTTCCTATATAGCATGGAGATTCGCCCATTTATTATACATATAAATTTGGGGGGGTTCTTAAAAATTTCCTTGATGGAGAGGTGCAGTAGTAATGTCGCAAAGGTTGCTAGCTTGGACTCCCCACTAAGCAAGCAGATGGCCAAGGGATCATTGCTCGCCAAGGCTAACAACTCCATGGGAGTTGAAGGAATGAAGGTGAGTCCGGTGTGTCTGTGTGCATTGGATATGGAGGAGGTGGGTGGATTGGCGGCGGTGGCATCTTTAGCTTCTTCTCCAAAAGAGAAAAGAAACAACAATCAACGTATCAACTTCATCACTCTCATGCCACCGTTTCCAACTGGAAGAAAGGCACTTGAATCCCATTGCTTATTCTTATTCTTCATGAATCAGTTGATTTGTTTTGTTGGATATACCAGACTTAAGAGAATGATTTCTGTATTTGTGAATTTGTAGCTGAAATATATCATGCCCACCATAAATATTTCTAAAATAGTATTCAACCTAACCCTATTTAACTGTCATGCTTATGCTATGCATTACACTTAACCTCAAACTCTAGATGGGAATCGAAAGTACCAAATTATTTTATAGGAGAAAAGTATTGGAATACCTGTGAAACTTGAAGTGGAGAGTTGAGTTGTTGAGAATCCAAGTTTGCTCATAGATTCCACTCAGACACGGTCAATCCAAAAGAGAGGAGCACGTTGCACCACTGCACCAGAGCCGATTCCTAAATGTGAAGAAGTCGCCTAATGTGCAAAACTCGAAGACACCTTTTCTGCGACATTGCAATTTGCAACAATTCTCCAAATTAGCCAGCTGCCAGGGTGAATAGGTAAACCGTAAGCCTTAGAAGTTAGGGTGAACACTGAATAGATAAATCGTGATTCGTAAGCACTAGCAGACTCCAGTAGATTGCGATTTTCAAATTACAAGTCTCGTCAGATTAAATTTGAGTGGCTATGAGCGGCGCATTGTAGCTAGATAATTAATGGTAAGTGCTAGGTAGTACACAGTGGGACGGTGACGCATTTAAATGCTTTTAGTTTAAAATACGTTGTGTACCAGTACTACTGCTAGTCCGGTGGGCCCAGTCTCTAGACTCCTAAGAAATAAGGTATCCTAAATTTTTACATTTCAACAAGTGAAACAGACGCCATTTTGACGGTTCGCAAGGGTGTATCACACGTCGGATTTGACGTGGAAATTTTTTTTGCTCCTGTCAAATGCATTCTTCAACCAAAAATACGTCCCACAGGACGTCAAATTCCAGGCCTGGTTTGATGTATTTGAGGAATGGGGAGTTTGTACCCTGCGTCAAAAACTCATTTACGTTCACCTCCATTAAAATGAAACCAACATTTGCTGATTGATTTTTTATTTACTATATTTATTTAGATTTTATAAGTGTGATTAATTCCAACATTCCCACTTAATTATAATTGTCGATATTGATGATTCCCAAATATTGTTTTAGATGAAACTCTTGTCAATAGTTTGGTGAAGATGCATGCAAACTAGTCTTGTGACTTGCAATGTTGCAAAACAATTTCTCCATTGTTGACTAACTCCTAATAAATTGATTCTTCTTGTTTTGTGAAAAATTGAATTCTTGGACTGCGTAAGTGCAAAGTTGTTGTCACAACAAATTGTTGTCATTCGTTCTTGTTGATGCCACAAATCTTTCAACATTCTTCTCATCCAAATGGCTTGACATGCCAGCCCTGTTGTTGTGGCATATTCAACTTTAGTTGTTGACAATGACTTTATTGGTTTTTTTTTGAAAGCCATGAAATCAATCCCGAACCCATATGGGAAACCGCTTAATTTTCTCTTTTTTCATCGACACTTCCTACCCAGTCAGTCACTGTCAATGTAGCCAACGAGTCACGTGTTGCAGTGTATAAAACACCATATCCTTTATTTCCACTAAAATATCATAGAATTATGTTGGTTCCTTGCCAAAGTCTTTCCCTTGGTGTCTCCATGAATCTTGAAACCAAACTTACTACAGACATTAAAGCTGGTCTACTTGCAATCAAATACATCAAACTGCAAATCATATTTTTGTATAGTGTCAGACTGCCATTGTTGCTACAATCTTCTTTACTCTGTTTCAAACCCATCATAGTTATAGTTGGTGCATGCTTCTTGTCCTACATTTTGAACCTCTTCAAGATGTTTGAAACATACTTTGTTTGAGGAATAAAAATGGCATTTTTGTTTGCTTCACTTCTATGCCTAGAAAATACATTAACAAACCCAAATATATCATTTCAAACTCACTTTTCATAACTTCTTTGAAATCAACAATAAGGAGATCATCACTCTCTCTAAAAATCAAATCATCTACATATAAAACAACAATAAGAAGCTTATCATCTCTCTATTCGATGTAGAGAGAAGGTTCACCATCACATTTGCTAAAGCCATCATCCAACAGACAAATGTTTATCCTACTCTACCATACGCGTGGTGCTTGTTTAAGCCTATATAGAGTTTTCTTCAATACACACCTTGTCTTCTTGGCCTTGAACCTCATAACCACGTGGTTGCACCACATGTACTTCCTCTTACAACACTCCATTCAAAAATATTGATTTCATTTCCATTTGATATACCTTCCATCTATGTTGGACTATAATTGACAACACTGTCCACACTATCTCCATTCGTGCGACTAGCACACGTCTTTGCATAATCTTTTTTGCATTGTTGCTCGTATCTGTTGACAACCAACCTTTCTTTATTCCTTTCAATCCTTCCTTCAACGTTTTTTTTTATCCTATAGACCCAATTTAAACCTATGACTTCGTTTCCTTCTGGAAGATTTACTAATTCCCAAGTGTTATTCTTTCTTATCGCCTGTATTTCTTCATCCATTATTGCTACCCATTTTCCTTCCTTGAATGCATATTCAAAATGGATTGGATCATTTACCTGACAAAATAAAGAAAAAAGTGAATTCATACTTGTGTTATTTTCACCTTCATTTTGCTCATAAATTTCACTAAGATTTCTAAATTTTTGTCTTTTCATGCTTGCCAAAGATAGACTTGATATGTCAGTTGATCTTGAACTTGGAGAAGGCGGAGTTGTTGATAAATGTGGTGCACTTGGAGGGGTATTTCCTTGATTGCACGAAATTTTCCTATTGCTTGTTGATGGTGTCACTTAATGAATGCTTCGCTGGCCTTGAATAGGTGTAGGAGGAGTCACCATTGAGGAATTACTTCATGTTGTCAATTCCTCTTTGTTTTCTTATGATAGACTTGTTACCACATTAATTGTCTTCTCCAAACTTCCATCTCATGCTTCCTCTTCTATGAAATGAACACCTCTATTGATTATTACCTTCCTTACCTTCTTGGTTAATGGATTATAGATTTCATATGCCTTGGATTCGTCACTATAGGCAACAAATATGCATTCCTCTCCCTTGTGTAAATTTTTTCTTAATTCATCCAGGAGAAGTGCATATGCCACACATCCAAACACTCTAATATGAGTTAATTATGTTTTCTTCCACTCCATGCATCTTCAGGAACCATGTTCTTGACACTCTTGGTTGGACACTTATTTATAATATATGTTGCACTAGTGACATCTTCATCTCAATAACCATTTGGAAAATGGTTTTCCTTCAACATACTTTTTTTCATTTCAATAATAACCCTATTTTTCCTTTCTCTAACACCATTTTGTTGAGTTGTACACCTTGTTGGAAATTGTTTGTGAATTTCATGCTCCCTGCAAAAACCTAGGAAGTCATTTGAGATGTATTCGCCACCTCCGTTAGTTATCAAAACTTTGATGTAGTGTCCACTTTGCTTCTCAACAAGAGCTTTGTTTTTATGGAAGATCTCAAACACTTCATTTTTCTATTTGAGGAAGTAGACGTCTTCCTTGTGTAGTCATCTATAAATGTAAAAAAATAATAATTTCCACCAATTGATGGTGTCGTCATTGGTCCACATAAATATGAATGAACAGTGTCCAAAGGTGCTTTTTCCCTTATTTACTTTCCTGCTAGAAATTACTCTCTATGTTGTTTACCCAAGATGCATCCATTACACAATATTTCTGGTTTTTCTATTAGTGGAAATCCCTTTACCATGCATTTCCTATGTAGCAAATTTAAACGTCCAATGTTAAGATGGCCAAATTTTAGATGCCATAACCAATTTTGATCTTTGACCTCTACTTGAACTAGAAAGTTTGTTTGTGTGGAAGTTGCAATTTTTCTTTCATCTTCATGTGAATTCATTAACAGTTGTGCTTGCATACCTTCTTTCTTCAAATCTCATTTTATTTTGATGGGAAACATTCTATTTCTTGTCATTTGAACTTTTGCAATCCACTGTTTTCTTGAGAATTTATCCAAAATTGTGCATTCTCCATTTTTGAAAAAGACATTGTATCCTTTTTGCATAAGTTGTCCAATACTTATGAGAATGTGCTTCAAACCAGGAACAAAATATACTTCTTCTCCCCCTTCTTGGTTATAATATTAACTCTTATTTTACCCATCACTGCCATTTTGTTATTTGTCCTTAATGTAACCTCAGATTTTACACTTTCATCCAAATTAGAAAATATTTCTATGTTACATGTCATATGATTGCTACATCCTAAGTCTAAACACCACACATCCTTTTTCTTTTCTTGTTCTACATTACATGCTAAAGACATATTGTCTTGGTTCTAATTTTATTTTGTGAAGTTTGCTTTTAATTCATTACTAAGATCATGTTGTTTTTTCTACATTTGCTTACAAAATGTCCATGCTTCTTACAATAATGACATTGAACTTGAGATTTATCATACCTTTGACCTTGTGCTTCATTTTGACTTGGATTTTGATGGCTGCCTCTTCCACCTAAGATTGAAGAGCTACTTCTTCCACCTTTGTGTGGACTTTTTCATCTTCCTCTAGCATTTGATTTTCCTCTCCCTATGCCTTGACCAAGTGAGACTTGTGCCTTGAAGGCATGCTCCATTGAAGAGTTTGTTGCTATGCTCAACCTATGTTTATGAGAAATCAATGATACATGAAACTCATCCATTGGAAATTGTGAGAGATCCTTTGTCTCCTCTATGGCGGAAACAATAAGATCAAATCTTGTTGGTAAACTTATTAAAATATTTTTAACTATTATTCTTTCTTCAATTGCTTCACCATGAGATTTGATTTGAGTAATCGGTCGAATAAGTTGTGTGATACTGATTTGGATAACCGGTTGAGTAACTTGTGTAATAAATGATTCTATTGTCTCAGACTTCTTCATGCATATAGTTTCAAAAGCTTTGTTGTCTTCACCTTTTTCGTTCCTTGATATGTTGTCTCAAGAATATCCTATGCTTGCTTGGACTTTGTTGTTGCTGCAATCTTTGGAAATATGTTATCATGCACTGCTTGAAAAATGTATAAGTGGGCTTTGAAGTCCTTCATATTGTCCCTCAATAAATCTCTTTCTACTTGTGTCAACGCATGGTATGTTATTGCATCTGGTGGCTTGTGGAACCCCTTTTCTACCAAATATCATATATCTTGAAATGGAAATAAAACCTTCATTGTGATTCTCCAATAATCATAGTTATTACCATTAAATTAAGGAATTTATGGATTTGTTAACTTTTGCCTAAAAATATCATTTTTGACTAGTTAAAAACTTATCTCCTTATTAGTAAATGTGCTATGTAAAATTTGTTGTCAAATGAGAACTTTGACACATGATTTTATTTGACACCGCTAAACAAATTTCAACTTATAGTAGAAGTATAGAGATAAACTCCAAAGATAATGCGCAGTCCAGGTCAAAATAAAGAGTGTAAATTCTAGAAATTATGCCCAATATGAAACCTAGTAAAATAGAGTGTTTGGGCAGTAAAACTTGGAATTGAAATTTCAGAACATGGTGCATAACAAAATGAGGGAAACAAAACATTTACCACATAAAATGGAGGCTTCAGCTCTTTACAACTGTAAAACCAAGATGTTTACAGAGATTTACAACTCTTTGTATTTACATAGAAAAAAACACAATAAAACTTTATTTACCTATTTTCGCTCCTCAAATTTAGCTTAACAGATTCAAAGTTGTTGGCTTCAAAACTAAAACTTCATATCTAATGACATAACCAAAAAACATAATTGGTACATTAATTTCATGACAAGACTTACATTAAAACTAGACATGGTTGCACAGATTTAAAGTTGTTGGCCACAAAACTAAAACTTCATATCTAATGACATAACCAAAAAACATACATTGGTACATTCATGACAAGACTTCCATTAAAACTAGACATGGGTGTTTTTTACATATACTAAGATTTAATCCCTCTCCACTCTTAATAAAACATACATTGGTACATTCATGACAAGACTTACACTAAAACTAGACATGAGTGCTTTTTACATATAATAAGATTTAATCCCTCTCCACTCTTAATAAATTTATAGTTAAAATAAATTTATAATAATTATAGTTTCAAAAAATCATAACATTATAACACAATATCATCAAAAATGTATATTACTATCCTAACTCTCCAAAACATCTTGTTATTATTGAATTAAATTTATAAGTATAAACAATGACATTGAAATATATTATTCAATTTTTATTTAATCAACTTATATTTTAATTTTACTAAATATTTAACAAAAACAGTCGAACCATTTAATACATCATTTGAAACAAATAACTTCTATAAATATTTTTATATCTCTAACATTTTACATCATTTTTAATAAAAAAGACCATTTTATGATATAATAAAAATATAATTTTAGGTAATAATAATAATTATATATATATATATATATATATATATATATATATTTATTTATTTATTTTAAATTATTAACCATAATTTTACTTTACACTATTATTCATAAATTTATTTCTTCTTTTATTTCTTCTTCCATTAACATAGAGATTTTAGTCAAAATTATTATTGATAGATTTATTTATTATTCAATGAACGTCATCATATTTTTATTTACGAAAGCGAATCAAAACGATATGAAAATGTCTAATTAATACACTGAAGGCTTTTTATTTTGGGTGTGTTTGTGGTGACTTATTATATGTGAAAGATGTTATGGGTTGAGTGAATATGAGTTATGGTAATATGAATATGTGTTCTATGAGTTTCGGTTATAGTTTTTGGGTTATAGGTTTTTTTAGTATATGATGTTAGTATTTCATGATGTTGTTTTATGATATTATAATAAAATTTATTTATAAGTTAAGAAATTTTATGTTAAAGTAGAGTAAATTTTTATAGTTAAAAATCTTGTTACTTAATAATAAAGTATACAGTTAAAAATCTGTTTGATATTAAAGTGAGTGAATCTCTATTATTTTAAAACTTTCGTTAAATGTTTATATATGTCTGAGATCCAAAACTATTTTCAAATGTTCTTTTTTATTTTCATCAATAACGCAACATTAGATATAATACAAAGTCTTAAAGCATATGTTCTAAAACCTATAGAATACATTATCAAAAAATTTATCGAGACTCAGATTCAGTTTCGATAATTATTTCCATATTTAAATTGAAATCACCATAATTATAATTCAGACATATACAAGATCATATTCAAAACATAGGCATAAAAAAAAACATGATGAACAAAATAAAAAAAGTAATACTGAGAACTCATTCATTATACACAGGAAGGTTGTGTAGGAAGTATGGGTGCATGGGTGCAAAGACTATATCGAGTCAAGTTGTATTCTTATTACTACAATTATCTATTTTGTTTGATATATGCAAAGCAATTGAATATAGTAGATTCGAAGGAGATGGGGCAAGTTCTGGAGTGGAAAGGCTTTTTTCAATTTTTTGGAAACATAATTAATTAATATGCATATGTATAATTATACCGAGCTTGCAGAGGAACTACAATGAAATATTTCCCTAGATTTTTCAGAAATGTAGTCCTAGTATCCAAAACTATTTTTAAATGTTCATTTTCAATTTAATCAACTAAAAAAATTAGAGAAAAAATTATCATAAAATTGATATAGACTCATATTCAATAACAACAATTGTATCCATTCAAATTCCAATCACCATAGCCATAATTCAGATATATACCAGATCATATTTAAAACACAGTCATAAAAAATAATTCTAAACAGATTCATAACTATAGTAAACCTTAAAAGTAAATGCATTTGTCCCAATTGGAACTGGGATTGAGCTCTTGTGAACCATAATACGAAAAAGGAATATGTAATGAAATAAACAATTTGAATATAGTAATTAGCTAAGGTCATCATAACAAAATCAACAAAGTTGAATTATATAATTTTAGTAAATAGAAAATTGAATGTTGAAGGATTTGAGAACAGTTACATTATGTAAAAGTGTCCACCATGATTGTGTTTTTCTTAGATTTATATTGGGTTCATGATTTGTTCAGCATAATTTTTCACCATATTTTTAATGAAATCTATGTTAGGAGCAACTCTTATCTCCATTTTAACTTTTTTCTTAAATATCTCCTTTTCAAATTTTCTAGCTTCTTCTAGCAATTGCGCATCCAAGACAAAGTTCTTGTTATTGACTCTAACAAAAATAATTAACCATTTGGTAATTTCTTCTACATTAAAATCAATTACATCATCAAACTTTGTTTCCATTAATTTCTTTAGCTGGTCAAATTAAGCTTTTAGCATGTCTCCTAAAACTAATTCACAATTATGAATGATGCATGGACTGTTTCAGTGTTGTACAATTTGTACTGTTGCCAGATATGCATCACCTCTTCTATCGACATCACATTCAGAAATCATTTCCTCTAGTTACAAATTCTTTCCCACCATCCAACTTCTAGTTGCTTTATTCGATTAGCATCTCGAAGTCCTTTATTATTTTTCTCTATGTTAAAAAGTAATCCAAGCCTTTGACTAAAAGTAACTAAATCATTGTCAATGAGTTTCCTCTCTAGCTGAAGATTACTATTAACCAAACTTACAAATGTCTTAATTTCCAGTTCAAGCGTGCTAAATCAAAATTTTCTTTCCATGAATGATCAATAGTTTCTAACCTTTGAAATATGCCCTTGATGATATACGATTTGATTGCATTAAGAAGATTGACAACTTTATTAGATCTAACTTACAAATGTCTTAATTTCTAGTTGAAGCATGTTAAATCAAAATTTTCTTTCCATGCATGATCAATAGTTTCTAACCTTTGAAATATGCCCTTGATGATATATGATTTGATTGCATTAAGAAGATTGGCAGCTTTATTAAATCTTTGCGATGTTGTAGCAAACAAAATTGACAATGGTGGTGTCTTTGTTGCCAATGGAGTCATTAACAAAGGACCTAGCTTTAGAGTGTCCACTAGTTCTTTTAATCTTTTTTTTAGTCTCTGATTTTCTGCAATATGTTCATCAATAAACTATGTAAGTGTATAATCAATAGATTTATGGAATACCATGAGATTATTGACTCCAATTCTGGAAAGATCAATATTTGTTTGTTCTTGATTAATGATCTTTTTATTATGAACTTTCACTTTTTCAATTCTCAAAATTTTACTACCCTTGTCATATTTTGCATTATGCAATGTGACAATATGTTCATAGAAAACAATGACCATTTCTACAATCTACTCCATTATTTGTTGATACTCTACTAAAAAATAAGTAACCCAATCAGGTGGTGCATCATTGTCATTTTTCACGTCTATAACTTGTTCAATGCCTTCTCTATTTGAGGAACTTTTTGATTTGGTTATTTGAACCTATGCACTTTGTATGGAGTGAATCTTTGAAGAGACTCTTCATAATCTCAATGACCTGATAACTCAACTTGAACCAGTTTTCTAGTTCCAGGAGCTTTTCGCTTTCCTAGACTAGAGGATGAGATTGCACTAGTACCAGGTTTTGAAGCTCGAGATCGTTGTCGAGGATTTATGACTCTTTACTTGTGCTTTTCTTCCCTATTAATGTTGGTTTCTTGAGTAATTTTTTCAACATCCATTACTAGTATTTAATTTTTGGTTCTCTATAAGTCTTGTAAATGATCGGTTGTGAAAACATATTTTGAATTAGACAAATAATTAAATAAATTATTTTCTTTCACATTATGAGATACGAAAATTATAGTGGTTCTTTCTTTGGATGCAATTTAGGTTATTAGGGTAAGTTTTCAAAGACATGGTATCATAATAAATTTATTATTGGTGGACAAATTGACTAACTCTAAATAAACTTGATTGAAAATGAGATTAGCTTAGTCGATTATACAATCTGTTTTGTATAACTAAGAAAGAAAATAGATAATGCATTTTGAAACATTTGTTGTGCTTTCTATGTTCATCAGGCGTGAAAAGAGCCAATAGAAATACTTAGATTACTATGTAAATAAATAAATATCTTGGAGAGAAAGATGGGAAAGATCCTGAGAAATTTAGAAAATGAATTGTGAATAATATTGACTCTGCCCAATTGTGAGCTCAGGAAAGTATTTGCTTCACACGTTTTCAAGCACTTATTCACTACAACATTTTTCAATCAAATGTTGCAAATGTCGTTGTTTCTTTACTTTTATGTTGACATATTCAGATATTGCCGACATGAAAATGACCAGTAAAAGTTCTTATCTATATAATCAAACTGGTTCATTGTACGATCACAAATAATTATTCGCTCCAATCCCAATCACCAGTTGTAACTATTTCTCTTGTGGAAATTGCTACATAATACAATCTCAATAAATAACAATTAAAGATGATGGGCCCCCTTTGGGGTTCGAAACGTCGACATAAGGAACATAATATTGTGGATAATCTCGATCATGCTACTCCAAAAAACTACCACAGAAGCTTAAAATATAACATGACTTCCCTGTACAAAGGGGATACATGGAATGAGATCTGTCTTCTCGAAATCTCAAGGATAAAGATTGAAATAAGAACTGCCGACCTGCAATAACAATGTAGAGACAATAAAATCATTCCTCCGTTTATATATACTCTAGTCGGAAGATTCTTCTTTCATAAAACTATCATTCACTTTCTATCAATTTTCGTCCTGATGATGGACCCCCTTTGGGGTTCGAAACGTCGACATAAGGAACATAATACTGTAGATAATCCGGATCATGCTATTCCAAAAAACTACCACAGAAGCTTAAAATCAAACATAACTTCACTGTATGGAGGGGATACATGGAATGAGATCTGTCTTATCGAAATCTCAAGGATAAAGATTGAAAGAAGAACTGCCGACATGCAATAACAATGTAGAAATAATAAAATCATTCCTCCATTTATATATACTCTGGTCGGAAGATTCTTCTTTCATAAAACTATCATTCATATTCTATCAATTTTGGTCCTAATGATGGACCCCATTTGGGGTTAAAAACATCGACATAAGGAACATAGTACTGTGGATAATCCAGATCATGCTACTCCAACAATTAAAGATATTAAAGCTAATGTTTACAGGAAGTAATGGAAATAAATATTGATATTTTGAAACCATCTTATCCACTTACTCCACATTCTTCTCTTGTTTTAATACTATTGAAATACATGTCATTAGAAGTAGAAATTAACGATATAAAATAAGTATGAATTATTTGTGATTATGACAATTAGATTAGAAATTGTCAAGAATAATTGTAAATAGAAAAATGTCTAAGGACAACTGCAAATAAATATTATGCGCAGACGTGCTCACCTACCTCTATCATGAAGCGATTTGGTGGCTAAGTTGGCTCCCACGATTATGTTGATGTCGATTTGTTTTATTTGATATTGAAGTACAAAAAATGTTGAACCATTTGATTTATGAATAAGTTAACACATGATTTTGAAGATCATGGTACAAAGCTAACTTTCATAATGCATTCCAGGTGGTTGTGTACACATTTCCCCATGATTTATGAAAAACAAATTCTCCAACTAATGCTATAAATTATGAATTAATAGTTTATTCCAATAGATCTACGTTCTATTTGTTTATCTGTTTGTCTGAAATCAAATACTTTTGTAACACACTTCACATTTGTCACTTTGCTTCTTCAAATCTTAACGTTATTCCTTTCACCCATTGTCACGTTCACATCATATCTATATGTACTCGATTACTTAAATCCCCCATCAATAAAAGTAAGTGAATTAATCATATGAGTACAAGTAACTTATTTTGTTTAACTATATATTTCTCAATATATTAAATGCTCTCAATAAATAGAAATTGAAAATACCAAAGTGGAAGTTTATGAGAGGTAGTGGAAATAAATCTCAAAAGTCCATAATTATTTCATTCTTCTATTTCACTAACCGTTATTTCTTTAATTTCGTCGATATACATGTACTAAGTAGCAAAAATTTATGAACTAAAATAATGATGAATACAATGTCAACATGACTATTGTTGTACCAGATCTTAATACAATGACACATAAATATTGTGCACAACAACAATCAACTAGGTCTAATATAGAATGATTTCATGGTTATGTTAATGTTCTATAAGTGGTGTCACATTTAGTTCTTGCAATTTTCTTTGACAGATACTTGACACAATATGCACAATGTACTGATTACACATCTTTTAGCCAAAAAATGCTAAATTGGCTTAAATTTAATTTTTTAATGATGAATGCAAAGTGATATTGCACATTATTGTTTTGTTTATAATTACTAATCATTACACAATGAATTAAATTAAATTTTATTAATCACTTGAATAATGTTTTGATTACGTGTCAATTAGGTACTAGTTACACTATCACAACCCTCGAGATCTAATCGAATATGTGTTGGCAGCATGCATGTTAAAAATAATCTTGATGAACACTTGGCCAATGCAACTACGAACATGTTTCTTGTTCAAAACACATTAAAAAATATTCATAAAACTGAGACGTTTTTATTTGTGCTTTGTGCTAGAGAAAAAGTGTGTGTAATAACAAACACACTTTCTACCATAAATTTCTGTAGCTCCAGATGCATCGTTCCTTATCACAAACCCCCCACGCACCTTCCTTCCACACAATAATTATTTTTAATAGATCGAAGGCACTTAATATTAATCACTTCACACAATGTATCAATGGAAGAAGTTATGTAGAGTACATCAACTCTTCAATTCCCTATGGTTTCATACTTAAAAATAATGTTCACCTATATTTTGATTCTCTAAGACCATGCAATTTTGATTTTCTTCATCCAATTACAAGTCTCCAATTCCTGCCCTTTTTTCCTCTAGATAAAAATGAAAATCAAGCCTCTGTTTAGAATCACATATGTCATTCTTTACAAAATACACATCTCCTTCGAGATCATATTCAATGAACTCAACAAATGAATCAATTCTTTGCACTAAATGCATCAAATTGAAAGTTGCTTGCCATGCATGTTCAATAATTTATAATCTTTGGCATATATTACTGTAATATATGTAGTCATCATTTTCATTATGTGGAATGTGACAGTGGAATCAAAACTTTTATTGTACGAAATGATTCTTTTCATTCACTTATCTCCATACATAGATTTTGTCCACACCAGTTCACTTCGCACAAGTTGCCACCCAACAATGTGTTTTATAATTGTAGCGGAATATGAATATTTTTTTATACAATGCATGAAATGCGAACATGTGGATTCATACATTGTACTAAACATAGTTAATAGTTACGTATTAAAAGAATACTTTACCAAGTTTATTATGTTCAAAGATTGATGTTTCTTTATACATTGTATATTATGGCTAACTAAATGAGCTAATGCATCTATAGGTATAGAATATTTAAAACAAGGAGTTATTTTTCCTTTGGACATATTAGCAAGCTGATTTTGGTTTTCTATTTAATAGAAAACGACAGCCTTTCTAACGGTATCTTTAATTCCAGTAGATAAACATGCATATCACAACATGAGCGATACAAAATTACAGTGGGCATAACTAGTGGGCCATGTTCCCTTCATGAATTGACCAAGCCAACCATTATTAAAAAAAACTGAATTGCAGTGCGGTTCAATCAGACTAACAAATTTTTGTGGAGGTGCGAGAAATGTGGAGGAAGCTCTCATTTTAATTCCCTCGCACCTCCAAGAACCTGTAATTCAGTTACTCCAAGACTGTGCAGCCATATTTTCCACTCATCTGCTCATTATAATTATAAATGTGAGTGTTTTCAAGCTACTTCATTCATGCGCAAGGTAACATAATGATGGATTTTTGACATGTCCCTAGGTAGATCATCTATCATAGATAGATAGATAGATAAAGAAGGGAAACTCATATCGTCTCTAGAACAAGTATCCCTTACCCCGAATCGACGATCTATTTGACCAAGTAAAGGGTGTGGTGGTATTTTCAAAAATTGGTTTACGGTCTGGCTATCAGTAGATATGTATCAAGGATGAGGATATATATAAAACAACATTTCGAATGTGTTACAGTCATTACGAGTTTGTAGTCCTACCCTTTGGACTCACTAATTGAAATTTGATGTTTAAATTGTATAATTTTTTATTAATATTTAATTTTTATTAATTTCAAGATTAAAATGAATTTAATTATTTCTATTTAGTAAGTTGTGTAATGTCATTTTTGGTTTTTTTTTTTTGCATGAATTTAATTGAAATTTGAAGTTTAAATTGAATAATTTTTTTCTTTGTTAAGCTTGACAAGACCTTTCATTTTCTATTTATACTCGGAAAATTTACACCACATAGGTTGGCTAGGTGGCCTCAACTTTCCCAATGGAAAACCATGTCTGTTGGCCACCTATCCTCATTGTAAGCCATCCAAAAATAGTATAGTTTCAATCTTTCTAAGCAAACTAAGTATGTCTATGTTTCATGACCAGACTCTATATGTCTAGCTATCCTTAAACATGTATGAAGTAAAGTAAATGCTAACCACATATAAAACAAAAAGAAACAAGCTAAATTGACTAGCCCTTCTACTCTTCCAATGTTGATTCCATAGATGCTGGATCCTTGACTGTTGCTCCACGTATCTCAGCCAATTCTATGATGCATGAGATGTGCCTTTAAATTCTTTCCAATCTAATGTCTTGCTTGTGGAGTTGAAACTAGATTCTCTACAGATCTTGTTTGTAATTCAACATGCCTTGGAGCGAGAGAGCCATCAGCACCGAGATCGGTTCCATGGACTTCCCCAACAGGCTTTTCATTAGCCAGTAGATGTATAGAGTCTACTTGAATTAGGTTATCCTTCTTCTAGTATTCCTTGGGTCTAGGACTAATGCCCTCCAATTATCCATCTCCTCCTCTATCTCAACACCCTGCTTAATTTCCTCCTCCCATTCTCCTAACAAATTCTGAATTCCTTCATCCATTCCTTGCCAGTATGCCGCAACTGCTTCACTGATAAGGTGCTCCACTGATTTTCTTCCTCTACGATGTTCTGACGTGCTCGGGTCCTTAGCATTTCCAGGCTCCTGACCTCATCTTCCACGATCCCATCCTCTTGCTGGCCGAGCCATATCAGCACGGTTCGATACCTGTTCACAAGAAAGAGATGTTATCAGCGAGCATTGTAGCATAATACTGTCATGTCTAGGATTTTCATTTCCATAATTCCCTTTGTTCTTGGTCTTGTCCCATTTACGATCAAGATAGGGGGCAAGGTGGGCAATGGGCCAATCATGAGACATGACCGGGCTCCATATCCCTTCTAGCTTTTCACTCCTCCCTCTTTGCTACCTCACATACCTAGTGTGGGTGACAGGTCCCTATCGAGGCCATACAAATGGGCTTAGCTTCAGCCTGAACAATTTTCTTCCGTGGTGTGTCATCCCATTCCCCTCTTCCCAGTAAGAAAGAGCCATTCCTCTTCCCTTGTCATGCCCATCCTCTCGCATAGGGATCCTATCTAGTTTCTTAGTGCGGCTATTACTCCCAGTCCCCCATAGCTTGTCGTGGTTGCAGCCACTAGTCCATCCACCAACCCAACATGTTAGCTTCCCTTTGCTACCCTTATCCTCCAATGCTAAGCGGCTACCTACCCTTCCCCAGCAACCAACCCCCATCAACCAATAGAATGTGAAGCCCTAGGTCCCAATGCCACCCACAGTAAGGTCCTCAGTTCCATAGGCCAAATCAAATCCCAACAGGCTCAAAACAAAGATGCAAATCCAAACTATGACAACGTGATGCCTCCGCCAATTTACCCTACATTTCCCCCAATTTCCCTTCCTAGGTATCTCCCTCTCCCACCAGCAAGAATCAAACCAAGTCAACATTGCAAAGGAGGCAAAGAGCCAAGCTACATACTCGTTTCCGCTTCAAGTTTGTTGTTGTTGTTGTCGTCACCTACCTTCTCTGTTTTTCTAGGTCCTTACTCCACAAACCATATTACAATTCTTACACACTTGTCTTACCTTAATTACTATGCATATCACCTCACCCCTACCATCTCTGCCACCTTTCCCACCACCCTTGCATGTACTCATGCCAAGGACCACCGCACCCATCGTGTTTAGTGTGTGGGGGGCAGTGGGATGTACATCTCCTCTACCCATCATTACTGTTTGCGGGCACCCCCATCCTCTGGTACGCACCCTGATAGGGGCGAATAAATTTTTTATTAAGCCTTAATTTTGATTGAAATAAATTGGAATTAAAATGTTAACGTTCTTAAAAAGTTTTAATGCCTATCAACTATATTATATCATTGTTAATTATTATTAATTAATTTCTAAAGTTTCAAAATAGAATGGAATATAATGAATTAAACTAAAGTTTTAGTTAAAAATTAAAATAAATTTATTTATTCTAAATTGAAATTCTAAAATTTTATTCATACTTGATTTTAGATTACTATTGAAATATTTTAATAAATTATTAGGTTTGCTATGCTATAGGGAAGCCCATGAAGGGAAAACCTAGTGATAAGAGGGTGGGGAGCATCTAGGAGAGGGTGGAATAAGAGGTTAGTGTGGGAATCCAATTATCACTAATTTTCCAACCCTCTTCGTGGTTAAGGTTGTTAAGGCGTTTTCCTATTTCAATAGCTTCTCTAAAATTCCTATAGTGATAATGATCAGTTTTGGCCATAAGACAAGAGTGTCAATACAAATATGATGATTGGCTTTGTTAGAGTGCTCTGCCAAAGCTGAGGTTTTGAAATGCTTATGTTTAATATCAGCGGCATGCTCTTGAATCCTAGTGGAGAATGATCGCCTGGTCTCACCAATGTAGGATCTATCACAGGAACAAGGAACTAAATAAACTCCTTTGTGGCATTTAGGATCAATAAGATCTTTTACCAATTTTAGGCATCTACTAATGGTGTTCATAGGCTTGAAGGTGGTTTTTATATTGTTCTTCTTTAAAATATGATAGATTTTATTAGTGGTGCCAAATATGTAGGGGAGGTGGACCTTACTAGCACAATCATCCATTGGTTGATTGCTTTTGGGATTATGTGCCTTCTTGAAAGCTTTGATTCCTTGGTGTCTTCTATAACCATTCTTTTCAAAAACATCCATGAGATGGTTCTTCTCTTGTTCAAAATGATAGTGATCTGAAATGCGAACTACCTTGGTTGCTAGAGTGTTGAGAACCCCTAGTTTCTTAGCAGGATTATGGTGAGAGTTGGCATGAAGGTAATGCTCAGTGTGAGTTTTCTTATGATAGACCTGGTGAGATATTAAGCCATCTTGGTTTCTGTTGATTAGGATGTCAAGAAAGGGAAGACTACTATTCTCTTCTACTTCCATTGTAAACTTTATACAATTAGATTGACTGTTAAGGTGCTTCTGGAAATTGTCTAATTTTTCTTTGCCATGAGGCCAAATAATATAAGTGTCATCGACAAATATTTTCCAAATATTAGGTTTTAATGGGGAATAATCAATGGATTTACCTTCAAAATGTTCCATAAACATATTGGCAATGATGGGAAACAGAGGTGATCCCATAGCTACACCGTAAGTCTTCTCATATATATCATCTTTGAAGCTGAAAACAATTGATTTCAAACAAACTTCTACTAATTTAGCTTTGTAAGGATCAGTGACTTTATGGACGGCTTCCATGGCTTCATCTATGGGAATGCTAGTGTAGAGATATTTTACATCAAAACTCACCAAGGTGTCATGATGGTCAATTTTTATCTGTTTGATCTCATTGATGAAGTGATTGGAATCTTTGACAAAGGAACTGGTGTTCCCCACCATGGGTTTTAGTTATTTAGCAATATATTTCACGATATGGTAAGTGGGACCTCCAATGGTGTTGACAATGGGTCTTATGGGGATACCTTCTTTGTGAATTTTAGGGGCTCCATAGATCCTGGGGAGTGGGGATCGGTTTCACTAAGATTTTAAAGGTTGTGATCCTTGCTTGATTTTATGAAATTATTAATATCCCTGGAGATCTTTCTTATGCGATTCTTTTTTAATTTAATGTAACAACGCTATTGGTTTACAAGAAAGTAAGAAAAATAATAGGTTAACATATCAAAATTAATAAATATTAGGAATAACTTAAAAAAATTTATTTGTAGTTTCAAGCATTCAATTATACATAGTCATAAAAATTTAAAAGAAATATTTTTAACACTTAAAAATGAAACTAAACATTAAATAAAAATCTAAAACTAAAATCATTAAAAAAATTAATCTATATATATATATATATATATCTTAAAAATTGTGTTAAAGCATTACCATTCTTGTCGGCTACCATTCATTCCCAACCCTACCCTCACTATTATTTGTTTACACTATTGAGTTTTGACTTTTTCACTCATGGATCTATCCTGATGATGAACCATAGAGGATGGTTCGAAACGTGGATTCCAAAAAACATGAATGTGATGACTCTGGAAGATATCACCATACAATATTAAAATTATTCTATATATATATATATATATATATATATATATATATATATATGTAATATCAAATGAGAACTTATTTATTAATAGTATTAAATCATTATGTAGCAAGGAAGCATCACATTCCAAAATTAGCCATTAAAAACTTGTTGTTAGGAAATTAGTTATTTAATTAATAAATTAATATATTTTTAATTTTCAAATTCTAATTAAAAGCTAGCTATTATAAACTAGTAGTTAATTGTTTATATAAATATTTAGTTATTTATTAATAATATATATATATATATATATATATATAAAACTTATTTATTAATAGTATTAAATTATTATATATGTACTATTGATTATGTTAACCAATTTTTATTTATAAGATGTCGAATTAAAAACATATTAATAATACAAACTAACCCTATTTCTATTTCATACATAAATAAATAGATTAATAAAAATAGAATAATTTATCAATAATATTAAATTATTATATATTATTTATTATAATGGGTTGATAAGAAATTATTTAATAATGATATTAAATTAATTTATTAATAATAATAAGTAATTATATATGAATTATTGATTTTAATAACCATTTTTATTTATAAAATGACCAAAGACAATTCCAAAATGAATTAATAATTCATAATAACCCTATTTCTATTCCTTAAATAAGTAAATCAATAAATAGAATAATAAAAATGTAATAAAATATTTATTCATTATAGTATAATAAAAATGTAATAAAATATTTACTAATTATTTAAAAAAAAAGTGGGGTATAATCAAGATAAAAGAGTTGGAATCTAGCTCTTACTTAATTTCCACTCATCATCCCTATTGAGATTGATAGCGTGTTTCTCAATATCAAAAGCCTCTCTTAGCTTCCTATGGTGGAAATGATCAACCCTCACAATGACCTTTGCGTCCTCAATGCAAACATGGTGCTTATATTTCTCTGCATGTTCTACAAGAGCTGAGGAGCGAGATCGATTGTGTCTGGTGTCTACAACATGCTTTTGGATTCTTTGTTTAATACAGCGGCTGATCTCCCCAATGTAGGGAACCTCACATGAACATGTGATTGAGTAGACTCCTTTCATGTCCTTGCGATCAATAGGGTCTTTAATGGATCTAAGAGAATTTCTAATGGTATTAAGGGGCTTGAAAGAAGAGGAGACATTATTCTTCTTCAGAATATGGGCAATCCTGTCAGTTGTCCCCTAGATAAATGAGAGTTGCACCTTAGATATTGAGCCATCAGTCGGAGGCTTAACCCTTGACTCTCTTTTGGTTATTTGGAAAGCCTTGATACCTTGAGATCTGCTATAGCGATTATTTTTAAAAACTTCAAGAAGATGAGACTTTTCCTCTTCTATCTGCATCTCATCTGAAATTCTTAAATCACGAGTGGCTAGAGTACTTAGAACCCTGGATTTTTGCACCATAAAATGATGAGAACTGGAATGAAGATATTGTTTCTTGTGATTTTTCTTGTGAAAGACTCGGTGATAAACATAACCACCACTCATTTTGGAGAGAAGGATGTCTAAGAAAGGAAGACACCCATTCTCTTCAAACTCCATTGTGAATTTTATGGAGTTTGATTGAGAATTAATATGGTTAAGAAACAAATCATATATAGTTCGTATCTTAATCTCATATATATATATATATATATATATATATATATATAGATATATATATATATTCTTAAATTAACATTTCATTGTAAAACTGTTTTTTTTATGAATCTGTTTTGTAATATTATGGTCATGCTCAAGAATAATATCCCAATATCCCAATAAAACAAAGAATTGAACTACTGACTTAACATCTATGCTTTAATAGAGCACCTATCCAAAACCATATATACAAAACTATTTATTTATCATTATATAAAACATATGTTTTCTTTCTAAATTAACCATTTAAAAGTCTAACTTATATTAACTAGATTTTAATGTAAATAAATTTTATTAATGTTTAAGTTATGTTATTTTACTTAATTTAGTTATAAATTAGTAGAACCATCTTAAAAATACTAAGGAAAAAATGAATTATAAATGAATGTTATAAATAATAATGAGGAACTTATCCTAGAGAGACTTATCAGAATTAGAATAATCTCAAATCCCTAGGAAATTGGTGCAAGAATATAATTTTTTAAATTTATTAAAAGTAATGATCATTTTTCTAAAGAAATTTTTCTTATATAATAACGAATATTAGAAATAATAATAACCTTAGTCTCCTCAATGCATATATGATTATATTCAACATCCTAAATTTAGGGAGACCATTGAAATTGAGAGGAGATCGAGTAATCTAAATAGGGATGAAGGATAGAAAATTAGTAGTTGTTGGATCCCTGCAATTTTCTCTTATTTTTCTCCTTTTTTCTCAACCTTTTCTTGTGATTGATCATGGGATTTTATTGAGTCCCTTGTCTTCTCCTTAAATTTGGTTTCTTATGTTTTCATTTCCTTTTCATTTTTATTTCTTTTTTATTTTATGTGGATCTTAACTTAATTTATGTTCTTCCTTTATTTCAAACATTTATATTTGAGTTGGTTTTCTTATTTATTTAACTTTTGAAAAAATTTCCCTTTAGTTTAATAATTATCCCTAACATCATTTCATGAAATTTGTTTATATATATATATATACACACACACCATTAGACATTAAGTTTCTCATTATTTTGAAGGAAGTCATAAGTTAGTTTATAATCTAGGTGTTTAATTTAAGATTTGATATATAATTTATATTTTTATATATATTCATACATATTTAATTATTTAAATATTCAAATCAAAATATGGAGCATAGTTGAATTTGATTATAATTAAAAGATTAAATTTCTTGGTTTAGTTAAAATTAATTTATAATTTATGGTAAAATAATATTAATATTTATTGTTATTTTATTTGACTTTATTATTTAAATAATATTTAGAAAAAAAAATGAATTTAGACTTCTGTGATCCATATTAATTATAACAACATCTTTTGGTAAAAATCACATAGAAGATAATCTGGTGGACGCATTTCGAACCACCCAATGTGGTTCATCTCTAGGCAATGAAATAAATAGATGAAGAGTGCAGCTAACTAGCCTTAGTCGTTTCTTTATGAACCACACTCGTTGATTTTCTTATAATAATGAGGAACTTATCATGGAAAAACTTATTAGAATTGGAATAATTTCAAATCACTAGGAAATTGGTGGGCCTAGAGCGAAGTGACATGAAAAAAAGAATTTAAACTTTTGTGATCCATATTAATTATAACAACATGTTTCGGTAAAAATCACATAGAAGATAATCTGGTCGACACATTTCGAACCAGCCTGAAAAAAAGAATTTAAACTTTTGTGATCCATATTAATTATAACAACATCTTTCGGTAAAAATCACATAGAAGATAATCTGGTCGACACATTTCGAACCAGCCGATGTGGTTCATCTCTAGTCAATGAAATGAATAGATGAATGAATTTAGACTTCTGTGATCCATATTAATTATAACAACATCTTTCGGTAAAAATCACATAGAAGATAATCTGGTCGACACATTTCGAACCAGTGAATGTGGTTCATCTCTAGGCAATGAAATAAATAGATGAAGAGTGCAGCTAACTAGTCGTTAGTCGTTTCTTTATGAACCACACTCATTGATTTTCTTATAATAATGAGGAGCTTATCATGGAAAAACTTATTAGAATTAGAATAATCTCAAATCACTAGGAAATTGGTGGGCCTGGAGAAAAGTGACATGAGTATAATTTTTTAAACGTATTAAAAGTCAATACAACCTACCAAACTCTTTAATACACTACAATAGTTGATAAACATTAAGACTAAGCATATTCCATTGAGAATCAATCTAAACCTTTACTAAGAAAAAAAAATATTTCTCATCCACTTTAAATTGAAATAAAAAACCTTATACAATAAAATTAAATAGTATTAAATTATAATTAAATATTAAAAAATTAAATTAAATATTTAATTTAAAAAATTTAGTTTACTAGCTTCCTTTTTTTCCAATATTTACTTCTATCTAACTTCATTTTATCCCATATGTATCCAATAATTATATTACTTAAAAAAATTAAAATCCATGATTGATAAAACAAAATCTTTCACTGACGATTAGATAATGAAACTGAAACTTTCAACGTAACCAAATTTTAAAAGAAAACACGACTTCGACCAACAAAAAAATAATACGTATTTGTGCTTATTAAAAAAAACAACGGATTTTGAGTGCTTTGATTGGACGGTTAATGAGCTTGACTATTGATTCATTACACGAGATTGCGAAGTGGAATTTCAAATTTATTTTGCTCAGGATGCTTATTTCTTTGTTCGTGTCTTTGGCTTTATGTTTTATATATTTAATTATATTTAGAAGAGTGAATCTTATAAGTGCGATAACTCATAGGTTTAACTCTATGACACTAGGATGAAATAATGTTTCACTTCTTTAGTTAAATAAAAAAATACTGTGAAGAAATAGTATTCCAAAATAAAATACATTCACATTTATAATATTTTCTAAATAAGACACACTATCATAAATTCTAAATTCTGCTTTTAAGAACTTCTTAATAAAAAATTATTAAATAAAAAGTTTAATATTTTCTAAATAAAATACATTATTATAATTTAAAATTCTACCTTCGATATGAAAAATTGTTAAACAAACGTTGTAACATTTTCCAAATAAAATACATCATTGTAATTTAAAATTCTAACTTTAATAAATCCTAAATATTAAACAAATAATCTAACATTTTCCAAAGACACATTATCCTAATTTGAATTTCTACCTTGATAACTTCGAGATGAAATTAAGAAAGAGAGCTCGTAGAATTTTAAATTATTATAATATATTTTATTTGGAAAATGTTAAACTCTCTATTTAATAATTTTTTTATTAAAAAGTTTTAAAAGAAGATTTTAGGATTTATGATAATGTGTTTTATTTGGAAAATATTATAAATGTGAATGTATTTTAGCAGAATTTGGAATTTCGCATTTATGATAATGTATCTTATTTGGAAAATATTATAAATGTGGATGTATTTTTGTTTTGGACTATTATTTCTTCACCTTATTTTTTTTATTTAGCTAAAAAAGTGGAGGATTGGATGAAATAATCGGATTAATAATCTCATTTCTAACCGATCCACTGAAGAATAGTCACAAGAAATAAGTGTTATAAGTAAACAGATTCTCTAAATTAGTCTCTTTCTAAATCACTTGTTAAAATTTATAACAGTGACTTAAATGTTTACACGGTCAAATTTAAGGTTTTAAATTTTTCCACAAACTACTTTAACGATCCAATCCATTGCATGACCATTGAACTACTTTGAATAGTTCCACATTGACTGGTTCATCCATAATACAGACACTCCTTGCAGAGCCGTAGGAACTAAGTGACAGAAAGGGCGTCATTTCGTCAGCGCTGAGCAGTGTGATCCAGCCTATCCAACTAATAAAGCAGCAGGAATATGTTGCTTTCCCTCCTATCGTTCTCTTGAGGTAAATGTCAATATCACCAATGCTTCAGTGGGCAATTTGGATGCTCCTTCCTCTGGCCCTTCACCGTATGAATTCTCCTTGCAGGTCTCTAAGGACTCTGATCCTTCTACGCCTTGAATGCTCTTTCGCTATCAAAACAGTAATCTGCCACAGTAATGCATGCACTGAAAACTGGCTCTCACAAATTCGGCCAACAGAAGGAAAAGACAGTTAGAATCTGTCGTACACGCTGCAAAAGAATTACGAAGAATACTTGCAGTACGATCAAATGCTTAATAATACAACAATAGTTTGACTGACAAGAAATAACAATAGCTTAATAATACAACAAATGAATTAATATTTGTGCGGCGGGGTCTTTGAGCTGTATGAAATGAAAAGAGTGATTAAACAATCGACATGCATTAAAACCACTTCGACATGTATTACATCTCTGACATGATTAATTTCCATCTATTTTCATTAATATCAATTCACTTTCACATACTAATTTGTTTTTAAAACGGCGTTGTGTACGGCCCCACAGTCATTTTTAATTTAATTGGAATCTCGTCTTTTATTTTTTGAAAAATCAGTTCATAAGAGAGTTTGAATATTTTGTTAGTAGTAAAAATAGATTTAACACGATCAAAAACCTCTTGTACCAAAAAAAACATAAATTCCACGAACGCTGTTTGAACCATTGTACTGGACCATAAAAGTTCCTTTAAAACTTCAACTCCCACTGTTACTGACCATAAAAGTTCCTTTAAAACTCTAAGTCCCGCTGTTACTGACCATTGATCTAATTTTCGTTCATGGTTACTTGTTTTCAACTTATATTTTGAGCTACAACTGGCGGTTATCATTGCTTCCCTACCACTACCGTCAACATGCATCCCCCACGATAGAGCCGAAACAGTGCATCTGATCTATTGACCGCTCCCGACCACTACAATCTGGAATCTAGTATGGGTTGAAGTAGCACCTCTCCCAGGCATGGTTGCTGCTTCTTTTCAGATCCGTTGCAATGGCCAACTGAGGTGTTATTTCAACCCCTACCAGACTCCAGTTGGGTTGAGATCAAACAAATTTGCTGCAAGCTGGAGAGTTGAAGGGCGGAAAACTTACAGGTGCATTCAGTATGGATTTCAAATTCCTATTTTTCTTTCATAACCATTTTGTTCCGATCTTTAACTTCATTTCCTCGCCATGTATATTCACCAATGGATTTCAAATTTCTGGTTTTGTTTCATAGTCATTTTGTTACAGTCTTTAAATTCTTCTCCAAATACCTGGTTTCGTTTCATAGTCATTGCCGTAAAATCTGTAAATTCATATCCTTGCCAGATTTAATGCCCAACCCCGCTATAGAGAAGTTGTTCTAACAAGGATTTTGTGGGGATGGGGATTAAAATGCTCAGAAATAGAAAGACTTGAACTGTTTTATTTACAGAGGAATTATTTTCTTATGTTGGATCGAATTTGAACTCCAACGGAACGACTGTGTGAGAAGAAGAATATTGCTAATTGCCATTGTAACGATTTCACTGTTCGATCAAAAACCCTTACAATTAGTTTCTTCTCTCCCGTTATAACTTCAATCAAACCAATTGTTTGCTGTAGGTGAGGTGTAATTCTTAGGACCAGTAGCATTGAGTTTTCTGAGCTAAAGCCCATACATGAATGCCATGAGAATCAAGCATATTGATATGGGAATATAATAGTTATATTGAGTGCACCCTTTACTTACGTTAGGATAACACTCCCTTAAAATGCAAGTGGGTGCCCATGATTCTCGCTATCACGCTACTATATGGGCTACAAGTAACAATATTTATTTTCTTTTATTTAAATTTTTGGCTGCATTAAGGTTGATCATGGTAGAGCCATACCAAATGCGCGGTAAGCTCTCACTTATAACCTAATGAATCACAAACCAGCGTTATTATTTCTCCACTGCCAATACCATTACTATCAACATGCATGCATTCTCTTGGAGAGGCAAAACCCGACATGTTCTGAGGGATCGCTCCCAACCACAGCAAAGTTGGCCAAACATTGTAAATCTGGCTGGCTTGGCTGAAGTAACACCTCTGTCTAGCTTGGCCGCTGCTGATTATAGCTGTATGCTGCAATAGACAAATGAGACGTCCTTAAACCCTTACCACACTCCTATGTTATTCAGCTAGAGAGCTGGGTAGCTTCCGTGCCTGGTGTGCATTGGTGTGCATTGAGGGTAGATTTCTAATCATGCTCGTGATTCATAGTCATACTGCTATATGAAAGAGGGGTCAGAATTTCCTAGCATAAAGTTTGGAGACCTGCCTTCCCTCCATCATGTCCAAAATTTGGAGATGAAAATAAATCCTCTTCCCAAAAGATAAGGTATTAGATATGCCCTTTCCATCGAGCCTGGACAACACCGGAAGAGATCAAGGAATGAATTCCCAAAATTGGGCTCTGATTAACGTTACGATATCACTTTGTCTGCATGGCCAACTCCCAGAGAAATCAAGGTCCAGATCCCTAGAATTCTGCTGCTTCGTCTTGTAGGGAGATGTAATCCCATCCTGTACATAATGGCAATAACAATTTTGCAGGGATGGGGATTAAACTACTCGGAAGTTTCCCTTGCATGATGCTATTTTAAAAAAAAAAAAATCTTCTGATATTAGATGGAATGTTGAATTCACCGAAGCACAAGCGATGAGCGCGGTCTTTTATTAGCAAGTTTTGAGGGCCAGCCATGTGGCGAGAAGAATTTAGAAAATAATGCCTATCTCCAGTGTTTCACCAAAGAAATATTCTCTATGTCCCTTGGTTTGTGACAGTGATTTGCTATTTTTAATCATTGTCAAATTGTAAGTACTCTCTTACACGCATCCAAGGTTGGGATGATATCTCAATATTTATCATCACTGCATGAGACAACACTGACACTAAATATTTATCCGTGTGGAATGCAAGGCACAAATTATAGAGTTTGGCTATTAGGAAGAAGATTTAATTAATTGCATTTACATCTCCGATAAGTCAAATCATTAGCAAATTGTTAGATATGGTGTAAATGGATAAATGATCGATATCACTGTCTTCGAGGCATAGAGACTTTTTGTATGGAATGTCTTTTATCAAATTTGTAAATTTTATGATTTTAAGATGATGGGTCAAAGATTGTCACCCATAACGTATTTGGAACTTTGTTAAAGCTTTCTTGAATTAATTAAGGTTAGGTAACATAATATTAAAATACCATGGAGGAGATTTTTAACATTGTCATTATGGTTCAATATATCAATTTAAAAGATTCCATAACATTATGATAGAGAAAATATCAAATTAAAATAGAAAAAAAACTTATTTTATAAATATTATTATAAAAATACAAAATATAATTTATAAATTATATTATGAGAAGAAGAAGGAAGAAAGTTTAAAGTTAAATAATGAAGATATAAAATTGTCAACATGGTTGAAGAAATTTCGAATGCTATAGGAAAATCTACTTAAAACAAATTTCATTTTAATTGTACTAAACAAGTGAAGCTATTTTATAGTTTAGGATGGGTAAAATTGATGTATGTGTTTTATGTGGTTTATATTATTTGTATGTGATATTAATAAAATAAAATTAAGGGAAAAAATTATAATTAACATAATTGCATCAATAAAATGATTAATATGTTCTAATAAATTACATTTTTTATTTATAAGAATATAAATTTACAAATGAAATGTGGAAAATGGTACTATGTGAGGTGAAAAAAAGACTGATGGCATGAGAAAGGAAAGAGGGAATGGCAGCCTTCACTTGCCTTTTCTTGGAAACATGCCTACTCTAAAAAGGCGTGCTTATATGTCTGGCATTACTTTGACATGGCATATTGATGATGATATGAATTTTTTTTAATAATTGTATTTTTCAATAAATATATTTACAGAAAGAAAAAGGAAAAAACAATATTTAGAGAAAAACAGAGGAGAAAATGGGTATCAAAGGTCGAATATGTTGAAAATATGTAACAGTTCTCTTAAATCTTGTAATAGATAGTCTATAATTGAATGCTAAAAATTTAAATCATTTAATTTCTTTGGTAAGCTATCTATCTATGTTAGCCTACTCTAAATAAACTATTCAACTTCTTTGGTAGACTATCTATCTATGTTCGCTGACTCTAAATAAACTATTCAACATGCGCACTATGAACAAAGACACCGAAAAGAAACTATTCAACTTCTTTGGTAGACTATCTATCTATGTTCGCTGACTCTAAATAAACTATTCAACATGCGCACTATGAACAAAGACACCGAAAAGATGGTCTCATTTTCAACTCGAAAACCATGTATGCAAGTGAGAGACTGTATACATTGTACACCAACAAACAAAGGAACACCATAAATTATCCAGATTTAATTTGTAGATACCTTAAACGTTGTACAACAAAGGTCTTCCCCCATGGCCGGAAAGGCTCACTTTGTTTTGTGGTGTTAATTCCTCATTAAACTCTAGGCTTCACTCACCATGAATGGTTTAATATCCATATACAAATGATCACAAAATTAAAATAATAAAATTATTAAGTTTTGAGAGTAGACGCAGAGGACCCAGCTTAGGACACTACCCGGCAGGTTAAACGCAAGATAAATTTCAACTGACAATAAAAAGACAGAGTTGAACTCCAGAACCAATAAAAAGACATTTGAACTCCAAAAATAATCCGCGCGCAGCCCAGTTCAAAATAAAACATAGTGTAAATTCAAAAAATTACTGTCAATATGAAACAGAGTAAACCAAAGTGTTTGCGCAGTAAAAGTCAGAAATGAATTTCTAGAATACTTCGATTTATAATTCCATGAGGACAACAAAACATTCACCACATAAAATGGAGACTTCAGCAACTTTACGACTGTAAACCAAGAGTTTTACAAAGATTTACAACTCTCTCTATTTACACAGCAAAAACACAATAAAACTCTGTTTTACGCGCCCACCTATTGTCGCTCCTTAAATTTAGTTTCAGACATTCAAACTGGTTCGCTGCAAATTCTAAAAATTCATACCTAATGAATTAACCAAAAAACATATATTGTACATTAATTTCATGATAAGACACACATTAAAACTAGACATGGGTGTCCACATACTTCAAAAATAACTTTCTGAACATTCATACACTGCCTGGTACATTGGTACATACTGTAGTTGCGCAGTAAAAGCCTCACGTTTACTATTTACCAATTCTGCGTATATATTTCTTTGATCTTAATTGTTTGATGTATTGGAGGATTGGGGAGTTTGTACCCTACTTCAAAAACTCATTTACGTTCACATCCTCTTAAACATATATGGGCAGCAATAGAATATGAAAGATAAAACATGAGAGTGAAATTTTTATTAATAAGAGATATACATTTATAGTACATTATGTGACGGTTGGGTTCTACATACCAAGGTCTCTTGGACTACTTTGTCTATTCGGTTTCCACACTAACCCATTGAGGATTAGGTGTCCAACATTCCCCCCTTAATCTGAAAGGTTATGTATGAGTCCAAGAAGAGAGCTGTAATACAAAATGTGCAAAAAATGCATGGCAGCACTAGGCTGAATGTGCTCTCTGAAATGTTGGTATAAAAGGTGGTGGTTTAAGGATGACCACCAACACTAGAACGCTTAGTGCAATTCCCGGAACTCTTCCAAAACTGGCAAGAAGCTGAAGTCTTCTGCTAGAGGAAGAGTTCCTATTGTTTTGAAGAGGGAAACCTTCAACCATGAAAGGGAGGTCTCGCCTCGCATAAAAGGGAGAACTTCAAGCTGAAAAGGGAAGTCTCAACCTGTGATGGTTTAAGGATGACCAACAACTCTGGAATGCTTAATGCAATTCCTAGAACTCTTCCAAAACTGGCAAGATGCTGAAATCTTCTGCTAGAAGAAGTGTTCTCAATTTTGTTCCTGGAACTCTTCCGAGACTGGCAAGAAGCTGAAGTCTTCTGCTAGAGGAAGTGTCCCAGATTACCAACTGAAGGCATGTTTAGGGACATCTTTGTTTCTGGCTACAACTCTGAAACTGGTGTGGCAGGTTGTGGCTCAGGCTCGCTTGATGTGACTTTGAAGCTTGTAGATGACCATCATTTCCCCCCTGTCAGATACAAGGTGAGATGATGGAGAAAACTCAACTGCAAGACTGTTCAATACTCTAGAACAAGTTCTGACATGTGATTGGAATATCTTCTTCGTTGTTGATGCCCATTGCCAAGAAGTGATCCATCCAACATGAATCTTTGTTCTTGCAAGACGTTTGTTTCTGAAGCATCTGTGTGAAGAATGGGTGGTTTTATCACAATGCTTACATGGATGAAGATCAAAATAGTGATCTTTCAAATGGCCAACTCGATCACAGTGTTGGCATTTCACAATCTCTTGTTGTTGTTGTTGCTGTGGAAGAGGAGCAGAATCTAGAACAGTTGGATGTGAACTACCATGAATGAATCCAGCACTCTGAAACTGAATGGGCTTTGAGTAGTCTGGAATATGAAAGGACAAGTCCTTGTCATATCCAAGACCAGTTTTGTGCTTGTTGTAGACAAGCTGTTCCCAAGGTCTGATGATGGGTTTGGGAAGTGCAGACTGAGTTTCTGCATCTGCATGTACAACTGCTACTTTATTGGGTACTAAATCTGAACCAACTGTAACATTATTGACTTGCTTATGATGGGTTGCAGTCTCAATGTTTTGAATAGAAACATGTTCAGAATGATGACTCCTCTGTTTTAATTCTTCTTGTTGTAGCTGAGTTTCAAGCTGCAAAAAATCAATTTTCTCTTGTGCATTTTGTAGATAGACTTGAATGTCTGTGAGAGAAACTTTGCTGACTTTTAATGTATCATGATTAGTAGACAATATCAGAGTTTTAAGGAACTCTAATACTTCACTGATTTTGGCCATTCTTTTTTCAATGTTTGATTTACACCTTAAAAACTGATCACAACTACTACTCAGTGCAGAAAAGTAATACCCACTCACAGTACACAACAATATCCTTTATAAATGTGCAGCAAATGAATCAAGGAATCAATGCATATATATGTAGACAGAGACTATAATGAGTTTTAATACCACAACTGGGGCAACAACAACTGCAAACTTGCTTGGATCCTTCAAATACTCCTTCCCTTTTGAATCAGAAATGATGGCTAACAAAACTTCAACAATTATAACACCATGTCATTGACAGGACTTGAATGCTCATATGGTTTGAATGGGGTATGAATCAATATTCTTTGATCTTGCCACTTTCTTCAAAGAAAACAATAGTCCACTTCAATATTTGAGATACCAGATTTGCATGAAAACGATAGTCCACTTCAACTTTATGTAATAATTGCATGAAGATATTTGTAGTGATATACGCTGCTACCAGAGGTGGCACTCTGCAACTAGTCCATGATTCACTATAGGACAAGTCCACGTCCCTTTATCAATAATCCACTTGACTCCAAATGAACTACGGACAGACAATGTCCTCTTTTCCTCAACTTGAGATCTTGATCAATTTTCCCAAAGTTACTAGCGATTCCAAGCCTATAGGTGAAGTCCTGTAGCAATGAAGGATTGGAAACTTGGAGCAACTATAGCTATAGTGATAGCTCGTGTCTCTGCCCTATGTAGATTCCTTTACCAAAATTTAAATGATTTTCTGCAAATAGCTACTATGCAGGCTCTTGGGATTCGCTCCAAACGTTTTTTAGAGAAGACAAAAATGATCTTTATAAACTTGCTAACAACGCTTAATGCTATGCTGGAAACAATGCGTCCCTCTTATCTAGCAGAGAAAGATGACCAGGAAAGCAATATGAACTTGGTCTGGAAGCTAAGTTGGCCTTCAAGGTTTGATATGTCCAGCACGACCCGATTTTGGAAGTGTTGCTTCAAAGATTAAATTCTGGAATTTACGTACTTGAAGAATGGCCTGTCCATTCAGACATGTTCAAAAATTCAATCTCCAGTGGTAGTCCGAACTTGGTCTCCGAGTGTTGTTGACATCTCAGAACTCAACCAATTTAACATAAGCTCGGCCTCTTCAGAGAAATATTCTATAAGGAATGTTTGCGCCCACAATCAAAAGTAGATTTCGTCCATCTTCTGGGACTGATATTCAGTGTGATTCTACCTTCTTGATATTAGAAATTCGTTCCCCTATCTACAATCTGGGAAAGGGATTCAATCTGGTTGTTGAGTCGAACGCCTTCTGCTACCTTGATTAACTCCTCGATTAGACTGTTCCTCTGGCCACCAGCACCGACCCCTTCCATTTTGAAATGTCAATGAAAGACAGTCTTTGTTGATACATCTTCAGCAAAACCGCACTGAAACTCAAAAGACAGTCGATACATCTTCAAACAAAACCACACTGAAATTCAAAAGACAGTCGATACATCTTCAGTAAAACCGCACTGAAACCATGTTGAGCGGCCAATCTAAGTTCTCCAACAAACGTACAATGTAAATGCACCAACCAGGAATTAAACAATGAATGGAAGATAAACTCAACGAATCGACCAACGTACATATAAACTCAATGAACTAGCACAAAGAATGGACACATAGTCACAATTGAACTCAGCTTTCACCAGCACTGTGGGTAGAAAATAGCAACATATTCAACCTCGACGAGCGACATTCATTCTCCGCGCATGCACAGACACGCTTACAGATAATTAATGGTTGCAAGTTCTCGGAGAGGGATAAAGAACAATGAGCAGCATCAAAACTGGAAACTCAAAAAGGCCTCCCAGTGTTTTCTTTGTATTCTTAGATGAGTTGCGAAAGGAATACAAAAATCAAACCCTAACGCAAATTCATTTTTCACCGTCGGGAAAGCAGGAGCAGCATCAGGATAATTCAACGCATGTCAGGCCAGTGTTATAATGTAATGAGCAGCGTGATAATGTTATGAGCAGCGTTCAGCACACAACATGTCAGACATGCAAGCGGACTCTGGTATGGCAGTTCAATGTATGGACAGTGAGTCAGAGACCAAAAATAGAGACCTACAGACTCCAGAGGTTAGGAATGTCAACATGGCAGGATAATGGCTAAAATTGGTCTTTCATCAACACAGAATACAATTGCAACAACCGACTATGTTTTTTTTTTTATATGACTGACACACATGGAGATCACCAGGCACAGGGACGTTAAAAACGTTTTGAATTCCTTTGACCGACGTACAGAGACGCAACACAGGGAAGATCAACTATCCATTCCAACACATGGAGATATATGCATTCAAATGCCATGAACTACGCTCAGACTTCAAGCTCAACGCCAACGCATGAATCAACGAGCAATATGATTGCACCCAGACTTCACAATGCACATAACATTAATGGTCAGAGTAGGTAGCTTGAATAGAAATGAGCCAATGCGCTAGGAATTTTAACTCTCAACGTTTTTGCATGGCCTTCAACACATAGTAGAGATCATATTTATAACCACATTCCACAGTCCAAGGCATACGCTGCATATTTAAATATGGACCAACGCATCTGGCTCAATAAGACCAACACATCTGCCTCACACTATTTCAATGCTTTCCATACACCACATTGTGGTATTCATTCAACGCACCAAAAATTATACATATGCCAGCACAAATATATACAACGAATTCAATCATATATAAATATTTAGACCAACACATATATAGAGTTTTGATTATGAGCAAACATATAAACTTCAAAATGTGTACCACTATTTCAATGCTCTATTCTGAGTAAAGCTTCAACACCAGTGCATGAATTAATCAACCAGCAATATCACTGCACCGAGAGTTCACGACCCACATAACATTAATGGTCAATGCATAGGTCTGGTGAAAGAAACACAACAAAAGGCCACAAGAAAACAGTGACTCAAATATGAGCAGGGCCAGAATTCGCCCGCTCTGATACCATGTTAAACACACATGGGCAGCAATAGAATATGAAAGATAAAACATGAGAGTGCAATTTTTATTAACAAGATATATACATTTATAGTACATTATGTGACTGTTGGGTTCCACATCCCAAGGTCTCTTGGACTACTTTGTCTATTTGGCTTCCACACTAACCCATTGAGGATTAGGTGTCCAACACATCCTTTAAAATGAAACCAAAATTAATTTGATTGATTGATTTTGATTTGATAGGTGTGATTAATTTCAACATTTCCCCTCGATTTGATAGGTGTGATTAATTTCAACATTCCCCCTTAAGTATAACTATTGAGATTGATAATTCCCAAACACTCTATTAGATGTCTCTTGTCAATAGGTTGGTGAAGATGTCTGCAAATTACTCTTGTGACTTGCAATGTTGCAAAACAATTTCTACATTGTTGACTAGCTCTTAATAAAATGATTCTTTGTGTCAATGTGCTTATTTCTTTTGTGAAACACTGACTGCATAATTGCAAAATTGTTGTCAAAACAAATTGTTGTCATCCCTTCTTGTTCATGCCACAAATCTTTCAACATTCTTCTCATTCAAATGGCTTGACATGCCGCCCTTGTTGCTATGGCATATTCAGCTTTCGTTGTCGACAATGACACTATTGGTTTGTTTTGGAAGCCCATGAAATGGCTCCCGAACCCATCTAGAAAACATAGCCTAATTTTCTCTTTCTGCCATCGACACTTCTTACCCAGTCATTGTCAGTGTAGCCAACCAGCCTGAATCATGTGTTGTAGTGTATAAAATACTATATCTTTTAGTTCCATTAAAATATCTTAAACTTATTTTAGTTGTCTGCCAAAGTGTTTCCTTTGGTGTCTCCATGAATCTTGAAACTAAACTTACTGCATACATTAATTCCGGTCTACTTGCAATCAAATACATAAAATTGCCAATCATACTTTTGTATAATGTCGGACTGACATTGTTGCTACAACATTCTTTACTCGGTTTCAAACGCATCATAGTTGGAGTTGGTGCATGCTTCCTGTCATACATTTTGAACCTCTGCAAAATGTGTGAAGCATACTTTTTTTGAGAAATAAAAATGACATTTTTGTTTTCTTCATTTTTACGCCTAGAAAATACTTCAACAACCCCAAATCTATCATTTCAAACTCACTTTTCATGACCTCTTTGAAATCAACAATGAGGAGATCATCACTCTGTGTAAAAATAAAATCAGCTACATATAAAAGAACAATAAGAAGCTTACCATATCTCTATTTGATGTAGAGAGAAGGTTCACCGTCAAATTTTCTAAATCCATTGTCCAACATGCAATTGTTTATCCTACTCTACCATGCGCATGGTGCTTGTTTCAACCCATATAGAGCTTTCTTCAATACACACATTGTCTTCTTGTCCTTGAACTTCATAACCACATGGTTGCACCAAATATACTTCATTTTACAATACTCCATTCAAAAATGTTGATTTCATGTCCATTTGATATACCTTCCATATATGTTCCATTTATGTTGCACTGTAATTGACAACATCGTCCACACTATCTCCATTCGTGCGACTGGCACAAATGTCTCTGCATAATCTTTTCCATATTGCTGCTTGTTTGTGTTGACAACCAACCTTGCTTTATGGCTTTCAATCCTTCCTTCAATGTTGTTTCTGGTCCTATAGACCCACTTTACACCTATGACTTCTTTTCCTTATGGAAGATTCACTAATTCACAAGTGTTATTCTCTTCTATCGCCTCTATTTCTTCATCCATTATTGCTACCCATTTTCGTTCATTGAATGCATCTTCAAAGTGGATTGGATCATCTACACAACAAAATTAAGCAAAACGTGATTTCATACTTATGTTGCTGTCACCTTAATTTTTCTCATAAATTTCACTCAGATTTCTAAATTTGTGTCTTCTCATGCTTTCCAGAGATGGACTTGATATGTCAATTGAAGTTGAACTTGGAAAAGATGGAGTTGTTGATATATGTTGCGCACTTGGAGGGGTATTACCTTGACTGCACGACACTTTCCTATTGCCTGTTTATGGTGTCACTTAATGAATGATTTGTTGAGCTTGAATATATGTAGGAAGAGTCGCCACTAAGGAATTACTTCATGTTTTCAATTCCTCTTTGTTTTCTTAAGGTAGACTTGTTACCAGATTAATTGTCTTCTACAAAATTACATCACATGCTTCCTTTTCTACGAAATGCACATCTCTGTAGATTATTACCTTCTTGGTTAATGGATTATAGAGTTTATATGCATTGGATTTATCACTATAACCAACAAATATGCATTTCTCCTCCTTGTTGTTTAACTTTTTTCTTAATTCATCCGGGACAAGTGCATATGCCACACATCCAAACACTCTCATATGAGTGACAATATGTTTTCTTCCACTCCATGCTTCTTCAGGAACCATATTCTTGACACTTTTGGTTGGACACTTATTTATAATATATGTTGCGCAAATGACATCTTCATCCCAATAATCATTTGGAAAATGATTTTCCTTCAACATACTCCTTTCCATTTCAATAACGGTCCTATTTTTCCCTTCTATGACACCGTTTTGCTGAGGTGTATACCTTGTTGGAAATTGTTTGCAAATTTCGTGCTCCCTACAAAAAAAAGGAACTCATTTGAGATGTAAATGTCAAGAAATAATAATTTCCACCAATTGATGGTGTCGGCATTGGACCACATAAATATGAATGAACAATATCCAAAGGCATTTTTTCCCTTATTTACTTTCCTGCTGGAAATTACTCTCAATGTTGTTTTCCCAAGATGCATCCTTTACACAATATTTCCAGTTTTTCTATTAGTGGCAACCCCTTTACCACGCATTTTTTATGTAGCAAATTTATACCTCCAATGTTAATATGCCGAAATCTTAGATGTCATCACCAATTTTGATCTTTGACCTCTACTTGAAAGTTTGTTTGTGTTGAAGTTGCAAGTTTTATTTCATTGTCATGTCAATTTATTGGGACTTGTGCTTGCGCACCTTCTTCCTTCAAATATTGTCTTATCTTGATGGGAAACATTCTATTTCTTGTCATTTGAACTTTTTTAATCAGCTATTTTCTCGAGAATTTATCCAAAATTATGCATTTTCCATTTTTGAAAAAGACATTGTATCATTTTTTTCATAAGTTTTCCAATAATTATGAGAATGTGCTTCAAACCAGGAAGAAAATATACATGTGAAATATACTTCTTCTTCCTTTTCTTGGTTAGAATATTAACTTTTATTTTACCTATCACTAACACTTTGTTATTTGTCCCTAATGTAACTTCATATTTTACACTTTCATCCAAATTAGAAAATATTTCTATGTTACTTGTCATATGATTGCTACATTGTGAGTCTAAAACCCAAACTTCCTTTTTCTTTTCTTATGCTACATTACATGCTAAAAACATAATGTCTTGGTTTTGATTTTCTTTTGTGAAGTTTGCATTTCATTTATTAATAAGATCATGTTGTTTTTTCTATATTCACTTATAAAATGTCCATACTTCTTGCAATAATGACATTGAACATGAGATTTATCATACTTTTGCTTTTCTTGTTCTACATTACATGCTAAAAACATAAAGTCTTGGTTTTGATTTTCTTCTGCGAAGTTTGCATTTCATTTATTAAGAAGATCATGTTGTTTTTCTTCCACATTCACTTACAAAATGTCCATAATTCTTACAATACTGACATTGAACATGAGATTTATCATACCTCTGGCCGTGTGCTTGATTTTGACTTCAATTTTGATTGTTGCCTCTTCCACCCAAGATTGAAGTACTACTTCTTCCTCTTCCTATAGCATTTGGTTTTCCTCTCCCTATACCTTGACCAATTGAGACTTGTGTCTTGAAAACATGCTCCATTGAAGAGTTTGTTGCTCTACTTAACCTATGTTTATGAGAAAACAATGATACATGAAGCTCATCCACTAAAAATTGTGAGAGATCCTTTGTCTCCTCTATGGCTACAACAATAGGATCAAATCTTGTTGGTAAACTTCTTAAAAAAAAAATTAACTATTTTTCTTTCTTCAATTGTTTCACCATGAGATCTTATTTGAGTAACCACTGTAATAACATGTGTAATAAATGAGTCTATTATCTCAAACTTCTTCATGCATATAGTTTCAAAATCCCTGCTCAACATTTGGAACTTTATTGTCTTCACCTTTTTCATTCCTTTATATTTTGTCTCAAGAATATTCCATGATTGCTTGCTGCTGCAATCCTTGGAAATATACTCTCATGCTTGAAAAATGTGGAAGAGCGCTTTAGATTTCTTCCTATTGTCTCTCAATAAATCTCTTTCTACTTGTGTCATTGCATTGTATGTTGTTGTATATGGTGGTTCTTAGAACCCCTTTTCTCCCAATCTTATATATCTTGAAAGAAAATAAAGACTTCATAGTGATTCTCCAATAATCATATTTATTACCATTAAATTAAAAATAAAAACTTATCTTCTTACTAATAAATGTGCTTTGGTAAAATTTGTTGTCAAATGAGAGCTTTGACACCTTATTTTATTTGACACTATTGACAGTAAAAGAAGAGAGCCCAACTTATGAAACTCCCAGATAGGTTAGAGGAAAAAAAAATTTCAACCGATAGTAAACAGATAGCTAAAAGAGTGTAAATTCTAGAAATTATGGGCAATATGAAACCTAGTAATATAGAGTGCTTCGGCAGTTACTAAAACTCAGAATTGAAATTCCAGAACATGGTGCATAACAAAATGAGGGAAACAAAACATTCACAACATAAAATGGCTACTTCATCTCTTTACCACTGTAAAACCAAGATATGACAAGAACTACATTAAAACTAGACATCGACGCACACACTTAAAATTTTAAACATGTGCACACATACTTAAAACATGTGTGTACATATTTAAAAAAGGAGTTGTTTTTAGTTCGATTTTTTGGAAGCTTTTATGGTGGGTTTTTCCGGTCTAATTTCTCTGAAATCCCACAAGAATTTATTGAAAGACAACTCCCTTAAAAAAACTAATTTTTTGAACTTTGGTCGGTACATACTCTTTAACATTTTAAGCAGTAAAAGTTTGACATTTACTATTTATCAATTCTTTATTTATAAAAGGTTTGAATCTTTTTATTAACTTATATATATATATATATATATATATATATATATATCATGGTTGAACTTAGTAAAATATTTCAATATTTAAAAGGAAAAAGTAAAGAGAAATGTGTAATTCATTTAATTTTTAATAATAATAAAAAATATTCAAAAATATTAATTAAACTATGAAAAATTATTCATGATGTATATATAAAAAAACAAAAAACCATTATAGATCCATCAAGTATTAAAAAAGATTAAATCTCCATCAGGCATTAAAAATATTAAATCTTTTCAGATGCAATTTTGTGTTCAAATTTTTCATTATAAAAAAAGAAAAAAAGTTTACATATAATGAGATTTAATCCCTCTCCATTCTTCATAAATTTGTAATTAAAATAAATTTATATTAATTATAATTTCAAAAATTCATAATATTATAACGCAATATAATCATACATGTATGTTACTATCATAACTCTCTAAAACATCTTGTTATTATAGAATTAAATTTATAATTATAAACAATGACATTGTAATATATTATTATGCTTTTATAATCAATCTATATTTTAGTAATTGTTTTTAAAATTATTAAAAAAATATAATTTTATTGAATATTAATAAAAAATTTCAAAAATATACTTTTCAAAATTTTAGTTTTGTTGAATCCTATCATTCAATACATCATTTAAAAAAATAACTTCTATAAATATTTTGTATGTTATTTAATATTTTATATAATTTTTAATAAAAAATATAATTTTATATATAAAATAAACCAATTTTAAAATAATAATAATAATTTTTTTTTTTCAACAATTTCTATTAACATTTTTTTTTCAAAAATGTCTATTAACCAGAATTTTACGCATAGATTTATTTATTCTTCCATTAACCCGAATTTTGCTCTAAATTATTATTCATAGATTTATTTATTCCTACCACCAACTAAGGGTGACATGGTGACATTCATCGTATCCCGTTGTCATTGCTTAACACTCAGTTTTTCAATCAACGTCAACAAATTTTTATTTATGAAAGCGAATCAACACTATATGAAAATGTCTAATTAATACACTGAACGGATTTTTATTTTGGGTGTGTTTGTGGTGACTTATTAGATGTAAAAGAGGTTATGGGTGGAGTGAATATGACTTGTGGTAATATGAACCTGTGTTATATGAATTTGTGTTATAGTGTTGTTTTTGGATATATAGTGTTAATATTTTATGATGTTGTTGTGTATTATTGTAAAAAAAAATATTAATAGATTAAGAAATTCTATTTCAAAGTAAGGGCAAATTATTGTAGTTAAAAATTTTGTTACTCAATACTAAAGTATATTTGTAAATTAAAAAGCTCCATGTTAAAGTGAGAGTAAATCTCTACAGTTTTAAAACTCTCCTTAATTATTTATATATGTGTAATTCCTATATTAATTTCTATTCAATAATAATAAAAATTTAAAATAAAATTATGATTACGATAATAAACATGTTTTTTTTAAATATAAATAAATCTTTATAATTAAAAATATTATTATATGTATTCTAATATATAAAAATATCATTATATATTTTATAATTAATAATTTTAATTTAAAATAAAGTAATATTTCTTTTTTAATATTTTAAAATTTATTATAAAATAAGTGTTTATTATAAATTTATAAACTCTTGACTTGTTACGCAATTACAACTTTCCATTACATGACCTTTGAACCACTTTGAATAGTTTGGTTGAAGAACATGTTTATCCTCTTTGAATGGTTCATCTATAATGAAGACACTCGGTGAAATTTACTCATATTCAGAGCTATAACATCCCTAAAATGACTCATGGTAAAATAAAAAAAAGTTACATATCAGTTATGAAAACTAATTCTAAATAAGGATGAAATCAAGAAACGAGGAAAACGGTTTGCTAGAACTACGGGATGTGGAAGAGGTGACAAATATCACGCGCCGCAATTATTCGTCTCATAAAATTTTTGCTACTCCACCTTCTTGCCCAGTCAGAGGTTCTAGCCATGAGGACTTTTAGAATGCTGAAATTCATGAATCAATTTGATCCTATTTTCTTCTTCACTATGATTTTTGTTGTGACAGGCCTCCTTTCTTTTGATTTCCGCTGCAATGGATCGTCTTCAGATAATTATCCTTCGGGCCCTTGGTTCGATACCGAGACCTCAAGTCCTGGCTACCGTAACCTGTGTGGGACAGACTACAGATGTATTAATAGGAGGGATCTTCCAGAATGTTCGGATCAGAATCCAGAGCTGCAGATGAATCTCAGCACGGAAGGACCCCTTCCGGATGAAGAATTCATTACCGTCACTGTCAATGGACTCTCGAATCCCTCCGAAGATATCTGGGTTGCCTTAGTTTCGCCTTCAAGCCGCGAGTACGGTGTATTAATAGTTCGTTTTTCCTCTGTCTCGTTTAATTCATAATGTTTTCATTGGCCTGTGTAATGAATTTGATTCTGGGGCCGAAAGTTACTGCCATGGCCAATTTTTCTGATGAGAAAAGTGGAATCATAATTATGTTTAGGCTTGCATCAGAATGTAGGGTGTTTAAAGAAGTAATTATTGCATTCTTGGCATATTAAAGAAATAGAAATAAATATTGCATTCTTGGAAAAGAGAATGCATATTAAAGAAATAGAAGTAAATATTGCATTCTTGGAAAAGAGAATGCATATTAAAGAAATAGAAGTAAATATTGCATCTTTGGAGAAGAGAATTGATATTAAAGAAATAGAAGTTAATATTGCATTTATGGAAAGAAAGAATGCATATAAAAGAAGTAGAAGTTAAGTTGGATTTTATTGGAAAGGGATATATGCTTTATCACATTAGGATACTAGTTAATTTAGAAGTTTCTTGTGGAAAGTTTATGCATTGCATGCATGATAGAAATTTCGATATGATGTGCTTCTTAGCATATCGATAATCATTCTAATCTTCTTGAGGAAAAACGTATGTTTTATATACCCAAATATAGTGTCTTTTTAGAAAAAGAGAGCATTCTTCATGCACGGAAATAATAACTTTATAAAAGACATTTTCAAAAACAAAGATAGAGAGTCTTTCCTTAAAAGACACACATGAATAGTGTTCATGCAAGAGCAAGAACCCTTACTTGTATCATTAAAAGATTATGTGCATTGCATATACTAAAGAAGGGCTATTAGGATAAGCAAATGGATGCTCAAAGAACAGTCGTTGTGCTATGGAGATGTGTTCCTTGTATGTTAGCAAAACTATGTTAATTTCTTGAAAATAACTATGTGAAAGGAATGCATGTGCAAGGGCGCAGAACAATAGTTATTACCTGGTATGTAAACATAATCATTGTGTTATATGTTTTAAAATGAAAATATGGACTTGCAAAACTAATGGTTAGATCTCTTAGAGAGAGATATGTACTAGTGTGAATAAGCATTGTGAAAAGTAGAACAAGAATTTACTTGAATGGATGTACTAGTTAGTTAGTATGTTAAGCTTGCTCATGCAGATGAGTAGATGTTAAAAGATCACTTTTAGAGGTTGTTTAATGAATTATTAATAATGTATCTAATATTGTTGCCAAAGCTTGTTGACAACTACATTGACAGGAAATGATGGCGATTGATGCCAAAGGGAAAGTGATGTTTAACATTATGGCAGGAAAAGGATTATTGGTCCATGTAGATGAGTTCAAGTTGCAGGATTGTCCATTACTAGAACATTCATGCCACAAAGAATGTTGTATGTGGCGGTATGTAAGTAAAAGATTATATGAGAACTGTATTAGCTTCTAGCTGGTTATGTGATAACTTAATGATAACTCATTGTAATGATTTTATAACAATGGTTAAGGGATGGAATCCCTTATAAGCCATTGAGTGAGGGGTGAAAACCCTCACGAGCGTTTAATAATAAGATTAAACATTTGCTGGTTTTCACCCTACGGGGTTTCCAGGGTACTTCGGTGTTCAATGGTGTGATTGCCTTTTGTGTCAATTTGATGATGTTGAATACTTGATGATGATGATTCTTTACTGGTTGCGATACTCATAATGCCCAAGTAAGAGATTAATGAATATGGTTAAGGAAAACATGAAATGGATGCAAGGTGGATGCAAGGTTCATTAGACAGTTTATGTTATTACACTACAACAGTAGTTGTTAAGGGTTATGTGTCTTACTGTTCTCTACTGTATTTACTTTATGTACTAATGAACTTTATATCTAATGGTTAACGATGAATGTGGAGTTGTGAATTGGATAATTACTTGTGGTAATTTGTATAAAAATTCTAACTCCCTACCTTTTACATGCGAGGTTACCGGGGTTTGTGACAAGTGGTATCAGAGCTAAAGGTTGCAGCACTGGCGCCTTTGGGAATTGGTAAGCGGAAAATAAATTGAGGTATGCCACCAGTGAGCATTAACTCAGGTATGAGTTTAATCATTCACATATTGATTTACATAGTACACTATTTTGGCATGATAAGTGTGATTCATGTTTAAACTGCTTTGAGTAGTAAGTAATAAAGTTGCTGCATAGCTATGTTCATGACATTATATTCGTGATGAGGATAAAATACATTGAAACTTTTGTCGCACTTAGAACAATATTGAACACTCATTGAGGAAAGTGACAATCAACTACCAACTTTTACTTTGCAAATATGGCAATAACAATGATTCATTTATTAAAAAAAATTGAAGTTACAATGAACAAAACTTAATGAGTTAATGCATGAATATAAATTATGTGGAACATCCTTGAATAGGATGACAAATTGTTTTAAAAGGACATTAGAAGAACCCCTTAGATATTGAAAACATGCAATGAGTCAAGCAACGAGACTTGATTGTCATAACTAATTTCTGATTAAGTTTTGCCATGGTTTCATTAAGATGATTGGTAGTTGAGATTGGTTAGTGTTGTATGACTAACCCATAGAACTTATATGCATTAATTGAATTGGACTTAAGATTATTACAATTCGTAAACAAGTGAAGGTTGTTTGATGTCACATGCATGGAATGTGTGTATGGAGATTTTTACTCTCTTTGTGCTATAGTTCTGGTTGTTTATGAGAAGAATTCTTAATTTTATTCACCATGAGAATGCATGATGAATAGTATATGCTTATGTCTTAATAGATTTAATGATGTTACCCTTTAATTAATTGAAAATTCATTAGCATGGTATGTGTTTATGTTAATTACTACTTGTTGTGAGATTAAAACCATTTGAGCCTCGATTTAATGATGGTTGAATTTATCTCTACTATGGGAATGATGGATTTCTTATGCATGTTGCATTCCAGTGTGAAGTTAATTGTAGAGGCATGTTCAGTGGGTAACATTTCTAGGACCCATTCATGGTATAATTACATGTGATAATTATTCATAAATAGACTACCTGTGTTAATACAGTTGTCAGTAAACTCTAACTACCTTCCCCAACTATAGATGCTTCCAAAGGAAATGGAAGCAAGGAGAAGGAAGAAGACCGTGCTGTAGGGACAGATGGAGATGGGAAAAGAAATCGCTAAGTCTGGTGATGACCAGATAGCGCAAGCTTTGGGTGTCAGAATCTTGCAGAAGACTCTAAGTCTGGGGATGACTAGATAGCGCTCGATGTGCATGTGAGTATTCCCTTGACCATGCTTAAGGAGTTGGAAAATGATAACTATAGTGTGTTGATGTTAATGATTTTCGTAATGTCTCCTTGAAGTCATTATTCTGAAAAGGTCACATAGTAGTGTTATGATAGTTGTTGCATCTAGCATCAAGTGGTAACTCTGGTGCATGTGTGACACTTAGGAGATTATGCTTCTAATTGCATAAGTAGAGCAATTGCTTCCAGTAAGGGTGGTTCAATTTGTTAGTTATGCATGTTGAACCAAGGAAAAGATAAGTAACTCTATTCTTTATAGAGAATAATCAGTTGTGTTTTATTAAATAGTTGGAAATATCATGGGGTTGATTTCTACAGTAAAGATTGATTGTTTATATGTTTTCTTGGTAGAGAAAATATGATAATACTTGCAATAAAAGATTGATTATTTTATATGTTTTTCTTAGTAAAGAAATAGGTAGTTCCTCCTAGAAGGACTACATGTGAGTATTGTGTGAGAAATGTTTGTCTCCTGTCATTTTTCTTGGAACAAAATCCTTGCTAAATATAGCCCAAGTACCTTCTTGAGAAAAGAAGATGAGGCATATAAACGTCCTGAGGACATAGCATGAAAGGTGGCCAAGTTTTCTTGAATTAAAATATGTATTTTTATTTGATAAAAGTTTCTTGGAAAATATGTGTATGCTAATTGCATTATGATTCTAGTTAGTGAAATGATTATGCATTACATGCATGATAAAGATAGCTAAAGATGTGCTTTTAGGCACATAGATATTCATTTCTAACTTTTTTTGGAGAAAGAGTATATTATATATATACATAAATATAGTTTCATTCTAGAAGAGTGTGCATACTTCATTTATGAAGATAAAGGATTTTATGAGAGTTTTATTGAAAATAAAAATAGAGGCTCTTTCCTTTAAAGACAACATTAGAATAGTGTTCATACAAGAAACAAAATCCTTACTTGTTTCATGAAAAGAACTATGTGCATTGAAGTAAAGTAATTGTGTTAGGAAAAGACATGTTGCATAATGGTAGCTATTGTGACTTTGGAATTATGACTCTGTGTGTACATAGAGAAAGTGATCATGTTAACTCTCTTGAGGACAATAATCTTTTGAAGAGATTGTCTTGCTAGATGAGTTGTGTTGATTTCTTGACTTTGGATGGATAAGTAAATCTTGTTCTGTATCTTGATTTTTATGCATAAAGATGGATATCTTTAATAATTCCCTGAAAGGGAAGATAGAAGAATGAGGTTAAAATGACTTCCTTTAAGAAAGAGGTATGTAGTTTGTTGTATGAAATGGTGGGAGTATTCTAGTGAAGGGCTTATATGATAAGCAATGGTATGCACAAAGATTAGTCATTGTGATATAGAGATATGTTCTTTGTATGTTAGAGAGATTATGCTTAATTATATTAATGATGCATGGCCAATGCTGGCCATATTAAACGTAAGATAATACTCCATTAATGACGATTTGAATTAGGACAACAGACTATGGCAAAATTGGAAAAGTTTAGATTATTAACTCAACTATTGTTGACATTTATACATTGATGAATATTTGCACATGCTTTTATACATAACAATATTGTATGCATGAAACTTCTTGGAAATTGAATATGTGTTAACTGATGCATATTTATAACTAACGTTGCTGATGGGATTAAGTGGTGGTAGCTTAATGGCAACAAGAAAACTCATCACGTAAATTGCTGCAACGTGAATTGCAATCATAAATGAGAAAGAATGATGTTATATGATATGCATGAATTATGTTATTTGGGAAATTTGCATGCATACAACATGTATGATATCACAATCATAAATGAGAAAGAATGATGTTATATGATATGCATGAATTATGTTATTTGGGAAATTTGCATGCATACAACATGTATGATAGATATGTTTCCCATCAATATAGATGTTGTGGACCCATGATGAGGGATAAGTGTAAATGCATCGTGTACATGCATGTTTACTTTGTTAATGATAATGTTCAAATGGTTCATTACTTAAATTACTTTGAGGAAGAGTAATAAAAGAGGAATTTAACATGCCAGACAGTTGCAGATAGTTGGGTTGATGACAGTTACCTGCCCGGAGGGGTTGATGGTACTTGTCTACCTGGATATGCCTTGGGTTGATGGCAGTTACCTGCCCAGAGGGGCTGATGGTACTTGTCTGCTCAGATTGTGAAAGGCTAGAATGCCTTGGGTTGATGGCAATTACCTGCCCGGCGGGGTTGATGGTACTTGTCTGCCCGGAGTTGGGTTGATGGCAGCTACCTGCCCGGAGGGGTTGATGGTACTTGTCTGCCCAGATTTCCTCTCCCTGGAATTCTTGAGCTGGTTGGCCAGTGGAATTACATGTTAGACCTGGTAAGGTCTCTATCAAAGAAACTGTCTGGATGTGAAAATGACTCGATTTGGTTGTGGAAACCAGTTCCCATGGGTTGGGAATTCTTTAGGCTATTAGGGTGCTCATGGCTAAAGAAATGAACGAATTAGCTATATGATATGTTGAAGATGAATTCTATATATAGTTGTGTAAAATATGTTATGCACGTTTAACAGAAAATGAATTTAGTACTCAATAAGGAGTTATTGGAAATTTTAATTCCTTTATTGTATCATTAATCTTGTAGGAAATTTTAATTCCTTTGCTGTATTACTAATCTTGTGAAAGTCTTAGTAGGGGCTAAGACCATTTTCAAATGATGCAGTGATTGACTGTTTTGATTATTAGAGAGCTAGGTGCTCTTTTGGTACATCTAGAAGCACTTTGCGGATGTCTTTAGTGAGAATTCGTTCAGTGTGCACGTGAGCAGTGGTTTATCATTTGATGATTAGTGTTAGTGCTCTTTAAGTACTTGTAAAAGTACTGTGATTTAGAAATCATCTAGCATTGCACAATTGATTGATAGTCAAACGTATTTCATTTGACTCAAAATATAGTGACTAATGTGATTGAATTTGTTAGTCATATATTACAGGAATTACTTACCATGGAGGGTTGAAGAATTGTCCAACCACTATTAAAATGCTTACATGAAAGTATTCATGATTTTCAAGAATAGATGGTAAGTAATGGTAAGTTGACACAGAGAATTGTTTATTGTGAATGAATAAGGGCCAAGTGGTGGCGATTAGAAGTTGCATATTTTTGCAATTACGAACGCTTATGACTATTGATGCTCATAACTAATGATATTTCTTATGATTATATCATTACTATTTCGGTTATTGTCATTTATTGGAATGAAATCTTGGATTTTAAAGAGGAAGGATCATCTTTTTGTGTGGTTTAAATGGTTATACCATGAGTAAAATCTCAAGTTCCCAATGAGAGATGAACATCGAGGACGGTGTTCCTGTTAAGAGGGGGAGTATGTAACATCCCTAAAATGACTCATGGTAAAATAAAAAAAAGTTACATATCAGTTATGAAAACTAATTCTAAATAAGGATGAAATCAAGAAAGGAGGAAAACGGTTCGGTAGAACTGCGGGATGTGGAAGAGGTGACAAATATCATGCGCCGCAATTATTCGTCTCATAAAATTTTTGCTACTCCACCTTCTTGCCCAGTCAGAGGTTCTAGCCATGAGGACTTTCAGAATGCTGAAATTCATGAATCAATTTGATCCTATTTTCTTCTTCACTGTGATTTTTGTTGTGACAGGCCTCCTTTGTTTTGATTTCCGCTGCAATGGATCGTCTTCAGATAATTATCCTTCGGGCCCTTGGTTCGATATCGAGACCTCAAGTCCTGGCTACCGTAACCTGTGTGGGACAGACTACAGATGTATTAATAGGAGGGATCTTCCAGAATGTTCGGATCAGAATCCAGAGCTGCAGATGAATCTCAGCACGGAAGGACCCCTTCCGGATGAAGAATTCATTACCGTCACTGTCAATGGACTCTCGAATCCCTCCGAAGATATTTGGGTTGCCTTAGTTTCGCCTTCAAGCCGCGAGTACGGTGTATTAATAGTTCGTTTTTCCTCTGTCTCGTTTAATTCATAATGTTTTCATTGGCCTGTGTAATGAATTTGATTCTGGTGCCGAAGTTACTGCCATGGCCAATTTTTCTGATGAGAAAAGTGGAATCATAATTATGTTTAGGCTTGCATCAGAATGTAGGGTGTTTATAGAAGTAATTATTGCATTCTTGGCATATTAAAGAAATAGAAATAAATATTTCATTCTTGGAAAAGAGAATGCATATTAAAGAAATAGAAGTAAATATTGCATTCTTGGAAAAGAGAATGCATATTAAAGAAATAGAAGTAAATATTGCATCTTTGGAGAAGAGAATTGATATTAAAGAAATAGAAGTTAATATTGCATTTATGGAAAGAAAGAATGCATATAAAAGAAGTAGAAGTTAAGTTGGATTTTATTGGAAAGGGATATATGCTTTATCACATTAGGATACTAGTTAATTTAGAAGTTTCTTGTGGAAAGTTAATGCATTGCATGCATGATAGAAATTTCGATATGATGTGCTTCTTGGCATATCGATAATCATTCTAATCTTCTTGAGGAAAAACGTATGTTTTATATACCCAAATATAGTGTCTTTTTAGAAAAAGAGAGCATTCTTCATGCACGGAAATAATAACTTTATAAAAGACATTTTCAAAAACAAAGATAGAGAGTCTTTCCTTAAAAGACACACATGAATAGTGTTCATGCAAGAGCAAGAACCCTTACTTGTATCATTAAAAGATTATGTGCATTGCATATACTAAAGAAGGGCTATTAGGATAAGCAAATGGATGCTCAAAGAACAGTCGTTGTGTTATGGAGATGTGTTCTTTGTATGTTAGCAAAACTATGTTAATTTCTTGAAAATAACTATGTGAAAGGAACGCATGTGCAAGGGCACAGAACAATAGTTATTACCTGGTATGTAAACATAATCATTGTGTTATATGTTTTAAAAAGAAAATATGGACTTGCAAAACTAATGGTTAGATCTCTTAGAGAGAGATATGTACCAGTGTGAATAAGCATTGTGAAAAGTAGAACAAGAATTTACTTGAATGGATGTACTAGTTAGTTAGTATGTTAAGCTTGCTCATGCAGATGAGTAGATGTTAAAAGATCACTTTTAGAGGTTGTTTAATGAATTATTAATAATGTATCTAATATTGTTGCCAAAGCTTGTTGACAACTACATTGACAGGAAACGATGGCGATTGATGCCAAAGGGAAAGTGATGTTTAACATTATGGCAGGAAAAGGATTATTGGTCCATGCAGATGAGTTCAAGTTGCAGGATTGTCCATTACTAGAACATTCATGCCACAAAGAATGTTGTATGTGGCGGTATGTAAGTAAAAGATTATATGAGAACTGTATTAGCTTCTAGCTAGTTATGTGATAACTTAATGATAACTCATTGTAATGATTTTATAACAATGGTTAAGGGATGGAATCCCTTATAAGCCATTGAGTGAGGGGTGAAAACCCTCACGAGCGTTTAATAATAAGATTAAACGTTTGCTGGTTTTCACCCTACGGGGTTTCCAAGGTACTTCGGTGTTCAATGGTGTGATTGCCTTTTGTGTCAATTTGATGATGTTGAATACTTGATGATGATGATTCTTTACTGGTTGCGATACTCATAATGCCCAAGTAAGAGATTAATGAATATGGTTAAGGAAAACATGAAATGGATGCAAGGTGGATGCAAGGTTCATTAGACAGTTTATGTTATTACACTAAAGCAGTAGTTGTTAAGGGTTATGTGTCTTACTCTTCTCTACTGTATTTAGTTTATGTACTAATGAACTTTATATCTAATGGTTAACGATGAATGTGGAGTTGTGAATTGGATAATTACTTGTGGTAATTTGTATAAAAATTCTAACTCCCTACCTTTTACATGCGAGGTTACCGGGGTTTGTGACAAGAGCCATCTTAACTATGTGACAAAGGACTGATGGGATTGCAACTGATTCATGTGAGAAGGGGGTATGCCGCAGCGGGGTAAGAGCGGGAGAGGGGGAGAGGAACTATATTGAGTGAACTTTTCTTTATATATATTTTGCATAAGGTTAATTTAACATTGCAATAAAAGTTTAATTAACAAGAAGAAGTATTCAGAGAATGTCATATTTCAATTTAGGTCATATTATGACTTATGTTAATATGCTTGTATTAAAACGTGGAACGAGTAACATTGATACATCTTGCATCTTGCAGAGTGCTTAAAGTTATATAGATATTTAATAAAAATATTTGTATCAAAGGAAGTAGATATCGTATATTTGAAAGAGGGGCATCATATTGTAGACCTTGTTATTTGACTTAACAAGCGGGTTCACAACACAACACTCACTATAGATAGATGCGCTACCAGTGTAGAGTGAAGGATCTGGGGTGAAAGGGTATGCGTCAAGATAAGAGAGTGTGGAGAAACAACTTGGAAGCTGGTTTCAGAGAACTAAAAGACTGGAGAACATTATTACTGACTGCGAAAACATAGGGAATCGAACAATTAATGCATGTGTCACGGCTACATAGATTGTGCATGATTTATTTTAGGGATTAAATAGAAAATATAGTTAAAAAAAGAACACAAAGTTGTATAATGTAATAATAATCAAATGAAAATAAATTAAACAAAAACGCACTTCTTAGGGAAGTTATCATTATTTTAATTGAAACCATTATAAATATTAAATATACTTAAACAATTATGATCAGAAAATATTCATTATCTTAATTGAAACCATTATAAACCATAAATATATTTAGAAAATAATGATTAGAAAGATATTCAGTAATAATGAGTGTGGTTCTCGCTCTTCACCTAAAATATTTTTCTCTTGTACTACTTTTTCTTCATTTTCACTTTTTTATAGTATTTCAAATTAGTATTATGTACAAGGTAGCGAGCCTTGATTTTGTGGAATGCAGGAGTACGGAGGAAGCACAATGAATGCTTTATTTATACTTTTGTATTATGTAAAATGAAATTTGTTCAATTCTAAAAACTTCTTGTTAACATTGTATTTTTCATAGATCTATCTTTGAGATATAAAACTATTTTCAAATGTTCATTTTTATTTTGATCAATAATGCAACATTAAATGTAATACAAAGTCTTCAAGCATATGTTCAAAAACCTATAGAATACATTATTATAAAATTGATGGAGACTCAGATTCAACATATAATTGTATCCAAATTCAAAAGTAAATCACCATAGTAATAATTTAGATATATAGAAGATCATATTCAAAACATAGGCATAAAAAATAAACATGTTGAACAAAATAAAAAAATAAAAAACAATATCGAGAACTATTGCATTGTACAGAGGAAGGTTATGCGAGAAGTGTGGGTGTAGGGATTATACTGAGTCATGTTGTTTTCTTATTAGTACAATTGTCTGTTTTGTTTGATATATGAAAAGCAACTGAATATAGTAGATTCGAAGGAGACGGGACAAGTTCTCGAGCGGTTAGACTTTTTTCAGTTTTCTAGAAACATAATTAATTAATATGCATATCCATAATTATAGAGAGCTTTGATTGTGCAGAATGCGGGAGTGAAGAGGAGCTACAATGAAATATTTCTTCGGAATTTCGTATTCCACATAATGAAATTTATCCAATTATAAAGACATGGTGCTAGCATTGTATTATTCAAAAATGTATGCTTGATATTCAAAACTATTATCAAAGTTCATTTTCATTTTAATCAACAAAACAACATTAGATATAATACAAAGGCTCAAAGCATATGTTTGAAAAATTATAGAGAAAAATATCATAAAATTGATATAAATTGATATTCAATAACAACAATTGTATCCATTCAAATTCCAATCACCATAGCCATAATTCATAGATATATATACGAGATCATAATCAAAACATAGTCATAAATAAAATATCTGAAAATTTTCAAAACTGTAGTAAACCTTAAAAGTAAATGCATTTGTGCCAATGGGAACTCAGATTGGGCTCTTGGGCTCTTGTAAACCATAATACGAAAAAGAAATCTGTAATGAAAAAAAGGAATTTGAGTATAGTAATTAGCTAAGGTCATCATAACATAATCAACAAAGTTGAAGTATCTAATTTTAGTAAACACAAAAGAAAAAGTTGAAGGATTTGAGAACACTTAGAGTATGTAAAAGTGTTCACCATGACCATGTTTATGTTAGATTTCTATAGGGTTCATGATTTGTTTAGCATATTTGTTCACCATATTTTTAATGAAATCTATGTCAGGAGAAATTGTTATCTCCATTTTGACATTTTTCTTAAATGTCTCATTTTCAAATTTTCAACTTCTTCTTACAACTGCATATCCAAGACAAAGTTCTCGTTATTGATTCTAACAAAAGGAATTAACCCTTTGGTAATTTCTTCTACATTAAAATCAGTCATGTCATCAAACTTTGTTGCCACTAATTGCTTTAGTTGGTCCAATTCAGCTTTTAGCGTGTCTCCTTAAATTAATTCAGAATTACGTATGATGCATGGACTATGTAAGTGTTTTAAAATTTGTATTATTGTCAGATATGAATCACCTCTTCTACTGGCATCACATTCAGAAATGATTTCCTCAAGTTACTAATTTTCTTAGACCATCCAACTTCTAGTTTCTTTATTCGATTAGCACTTGGATGCCGTTTCTTATTTTTCTCTATCTTAAAAATTAATCTAAGCCTCTAACTAAAAGTAACTAAATCATTGTCAACGAATTTCTTGTCCAGCTGAAGATTACTATTAACCAAACTTACAAATGTCTTAATTTCCAATTGAGGCATGTTAAATCAAAAGTTTATTGCCATGCATGATCAATAGTTTCTAACCTTTGAAATATGCCCTTGATGATATATGATTTGATTGCATTAAGAAAATTGGAAGCTTTATTAGTTTTGTGCGGTGTTTCAGCAAAAAAAAATTGACAATGGTGGTGTCTTTGTTTCCACTAGAGTCATTAACAGAGGACCTAGATTTAGAGTTTCCTCTAGTTCTTTTAATATTTTTTTTAGTCTCTGATTTTCTGCAATATGTTCGTCAATAAATTGTGCAAGTTCATGATCGATAGATTGATGGAATACCATGAGCCTCTTGGCTCCAATTCCAGAAATATCAATATATGTTTGTTCCTGATCAATGATCTTTTTATTATGAACTTTCACTTTTTCAATTCCGATTTTTTTGCTACTTTGTCATATTTTGGATTTTGCAATGTGACAAGATGTTCATAAAAAATAATGACCATTTTTGCAATATACTCCATTATTTGTTGATTCTCTGCCAGAAAAGAAGTAACCCAATCGGGTGGTGCAATGTTGTCACTTTCCACATCTATAGCTTATTCAATGCCTTCTCTATTTATGAAACTTTTGGATTTGGTTGTTTGAACCGTAGGCGCTTTGTATGGAGTTAATCTCTAAACATACTCTTTGTTATTTTAGTGACCTGATAACTTAGCTTGAACTAGTTTTCCAGTTCCATGAGCTTTTCTCTTTCCTAGACTAGAGGATGAGGTTGCACTAGTACCAGGTGTTGAAGCTAGAGATTTTTGTCTAGGATTTACACCTCTTTGCTTCTATTTTTCTTCCCAGTTAATGTTGGTTTCTTGAGTAACTTTTTTAGCATCGATTACCAGTATTTGATTTTTAGTTCTCTGTAGGTCTTGTAAATGATCAGTTGTGAAAACATATTTAGAATTAGACAAAGATTTAAATAAACTATTTGCTTTCACACTATGAGATACAAAAATTACATTGGTTCTTTGTTCAAATGAAGGTTAGGTTATTAGCGTAAGTTTTCAAAGATATGGCATCATAATAAATCTATTATTGGTTGAAAAATTGACTAACCATAAAGAAACTTGATTGAAAATGAGATCAACTTACTCGATTATACAATTTGTTTTGTATAACTAAGAAAGAAATAGAGAATGGATTTTGAAACATTTATTGTAGTTCCCGTGTTCATCAGACGTGAAAAGAGCCAATAGAAATCCTTAGATTACTGTGTAAAGAAAGAAATATCTTGGAGAGAAAGATGGGAAAGATCCTGAGCAGTTTAGAAAATGAATTGTTGAATAATATTGACTTCGCCCAGTTATGAGCTCAGGAAAATATTTTCTTCGCACAATTTCAAGCACTTATTCACTACAACATTTGTCAATCAAATGTTGCAAATGTCATTGTTTCATTTCTTTTATGCTGACAGATTCAGATACTGCAGATACGCAAACAGTTAGTCAAATTTCTTGTGAATTGGTTCATTGTATGAGCACAAATAGGTTGTTTCCTTTATCTACTACCTATTTTCGCTCTCAATCCCACTTAACTTCATAATTCTCTACTACAATCCCAATTACCAATTATTACTATTTCGCTTGTGCAAATTGCTACATACGACACTCTCAATAAATAGCAATTAAAGATATCAAAGCCAATGTTTACAGGAAGTAATGGAAATAAACTTGATATTCTAAAACCATTTTGTCCACTTATTCCACACTTTTCTCTTGTTTTAATATTATTGAAATGCGTGTCATTAGAAGCAGGAATTTATGATATAAAATAAGTATAAATTATTTATGATTATGACAATTAGCTTAGAAACTGTCAAGGATATATGTAAATAGAAAATTGTATAATGATAATTTCAAATAAATATTATACACAAACGTGCTCACCTACCTCTACCATGAATAGATTTGGTGCCTAAGTTGGCTCCAAACACTATGTTGATTTCAATTTGTTTTATTTGATATTGAAGTACGAAAAATTTTGAACCAAATTTGGTTTATGAATAACCTGACACACAATTTTGAAGATCATGGTACAAAGCTAACTATCATAACACATTCCAGGTTTTTGTGTACACATTTCCCCATGATTTATGATAAAAATATCTCCAACTAATGCTACAAAACATGCATTAATAGTTTATTCCAATAGTTCTGCATTCACTGTGTTCATCTATTTGTCTGAAACCAAATACTTTTGGAACACGCTTCACATTTTTTACTTTGCATCTTCAAATATTAACGTTATTCTTCTCATTCATCATTAGGTTCACATCATATCTGTATGTGCTCGATTACTGAAAGCCCTCGTGAATAAAAGTAAGCGATTTAATCATATGGGTGCAAATAAATTATTTTGATTAACTATATATTTCTCGATATGTTAAATGCTGCCAATAAATAGCAATTAAAAATATCAAAGTGGAAGTTTATGAGAAATAGTGGAAACAAATTTCAAAAGTCCAAAATTATTTCATTCTTTTATTTCACTAACTGTTATTGCTTTAATTTCGTCGATATGCATGTACTAAGTAGAA